>JAQJVL010000095.1:914163-1376663 GCA_035578905.1 Stictocephala bisonia | reverse complement strand
ATGCGAACCAAAGGTGTGAGGATATAATTATTGATGCATAAATAATATTAAATTATTGTAAATGCTGAAAACTTTGTAGATACATTTTGTAATCGGGACTTTGATTAGTTTTCAACAAATTTAACCAAACAAAAACTGTCATTCTAATGATATTAACAATAAATATACACACTTTTTGTAACAATTACAAGAACGTTTGTTTTAGATATTAAAAACAATATCATGATATCATAGTAATGATATGTATGTGTATGTGTGGGTGGGTGGGCCAGTATGTTTAACATATTATCATATACATCTTTTTTTGTGTGTTTTTGAATGATGTTTAAGTATTCATAATATGATAGATAATAATCGTAGTATAGGCTGGTATTTAGTTAACTTTAATTTCTATTGACATTTTTATTAGTATATTTCAGACCTGTCGAAACATTGTGTAGTTTTTTTATCATTAGAAGCGTTGGAAACCACCAATAACTTCGACTATCGTGAGTCAAAACAGTTGAAGTATTATAACTGCTTAATATATATATATATATATTATTATATATTATATGTGTTAAAAAGCAGTATATAACTGCTTAAATAACACATAGTAATGATATAATCTTAATATTATTAAGTATTTTTATGTTCCTGTTCTATCATTTGTTATTGTATTAAAAAATAGTATGTTATTACATTTTGTATATCTTCAATAGTGTTGATATACATAAGACGTTTACTCGCCGATGCCATGCAAAATACCTCACTGTCAATCCGTGTCTCCACAGAATACAGTATCCTCAGAGAAGCCTTGACAACTAAGGACTGAGTGTCAGGATGACCTAACATGCTGTCAAACTGTCTCTCGAAGAAAACGTGGGTTAACTTGAAAATGAGACACTAGTTGGCTTGAAGTAGAATGGACAGGAGGGACATTCCTTTCATTCAAGACCACTACTTGTGTTCCAAGCCAACATGCCTTTCTTCTGACGACTTCATTTGAAGTCAAGTTACTGTCTAGGAAGAAGAGCATGTCGTCAGTTATTGATTTAAAGGTAACATTCTGATCACTCCCAACTTGGTGAACCCATTCGCACTCATTCACGTAGCGTGGTATTGACCAATCAATAAACGTACCGCGCTGTATTGACCCACCATTGGCATAAGGTGCTATTGACCAACCCATTCAGTTAAAGTGGTATTGACCCACCCTCTATACACGTATGGTGATATAGTACCATTCACACACGTACAGTTGTATTGACCCACCTACTCATATACGTACGGTAGTATAGGCCCACCCTTACACGTAGGGTGGAGTTGATTCATTCGAATTGTTAAATCAATTGTACACTTACACCATCTCGGTGATGGTATTAAATATTTCTGACACGGTTACAGTAACGGAAAATTCCCGTAGCTAATGACGGGTACTAACAGCTAGTTGATTAATGTAATCAATTGAGTTCTTTAGGTAAAGCTTGTACAAGTTTGACAAATATTCGTACAATGACCTGTTTCATGTTGATTTAGAACAAACCTGATTATTGAAATTAAACAAATAATAATAAAACAATGTAATTTTTGTTCTTGGATAACATACGTTCCTACCAATTAACCGATGGATAAATCATTTTTAAGAAAACAAAGTCATGAAATGATCTTGATGTCCACTTAATGTATACTGAAATAGCGTACTAATACAACATTTTATAAACTCTTTATTTCAAAGGAATAAGATATAACATTTTATTCTTACCTAAACCTGAGTAAATAATTTTGTTCTACAATTTATTGTATTTTCGATGCTTTGTTTGCTAATCCGAAAAAGCACTTTATAAAATATCTTTAAGCATATGTTTCAGATTAAATTATTTTGTAATGAATGCAAAACCAATATAATGTTTAATATGAATATGTTTTTATCATTAATTATACATGTTTACTGTCAATCGTGCAACTTAGAATAGTGCATATTCTATAAATGTCGTGAAAAGTAATATTTATTATTGCTGGACCTATAAAAAGAATTCAATTTAAACATTTATTGTTTGACTGTCCTTTACACTCGATGGTAGATATAATATTTTTAGTAAATAACTGTTTTAATTGAAATTCTCTTTTAATGAACTTATAAAAAGGGGAGAGCAAGGAATTTCTGTGCACAGTCATGTTCAGTGATAAATTTGTATATTTTTTCATCATAAGTTGTACTTTTAACAGTGAATCAGACACATTACTGATTTTTTTGTCCTATAAAACTATGTTTGATATGTCATTCATGTTAACACTGAATAAATGTTTGAATCTTTTCCGTTAATTCACTACCACTTTTTTCGTTTATTCACTACCGCTTGATAAATACTCTATTGCTCTAAAAACTGTTCCCCACTTATTTTTACGTCCACTGTGGTATTGCTTATCCGCTAGGAATTCGATATCACTTGCCTTATCTTATCGCTTTCCAAGAACTTGCACACGGAGAGCGCATTCGGCGGTAAGTCAATCATTGGATTTACCAGTATGTGATCATTTTTAGTAGCCACCTAACCTAACCTTACCTGACCTAGCCTGACTTAACCGTAATTGCCATATAAAAAAGTAGTGTTAGTGAAGTAACGAAAAAAGAAGTGGTAGTGAATTAACGGAAAAAGTTCTAATCTTTTGTTTCAATATGCATATCTAAATATACATTTAACATTTATAACTCATGTACTTAAAACTGATCTAATTTCAGAAATGAATTAAAATGAAAACCTTTTTAAAGTGAGTGGAAAGAGCAAATTTCAGCAAATAATTATTATTCAAAAACTGTTAACTTTTAAATTAGTTAACAAACAAATGCTTTTAACGACTTGCACTCAACGTAAGTTTTTATTTGATTTAAGATAGTTTAACATTAGTCCCAAGGAAAATGAATTTATGCTGGCCGGAAACAGGAGTGAAAGTTACTAGAATCCTCTTTCCCCCTTCTTTACATGCTCAAGTTAAAATGAAAACAAGTCAATTTAGTCATAGAACTGAGTCATGTCTTCATTGTGTGTTGTATATACGCTTGGATACCTTAATAATTTGTTGGTAGATAATCGTCTTAGAATACTTAAGTTGAAATGGAAGTCGTTCCTGTCATAGAACTGCTTCATGTCTTCGCTGTATATGCTATAACACATGACTACCTTAATAATTTGTAGGGACATAATCGTCATAGAATACTTGTGTTGAAATGGAATAAGTCGTCACAGTCATAGAACTGAGGCATGGTCTTCACCGTATGTTGTATATGCGCGTGGATACTTAAATAATTTTTAGGGACATAATCGTCATAGAATACTTGTGTTGAAATGGAATAAGTCGTCACAGTCATAGAACTGAGGCATGGTCTTCACCGTATGTTGTATATGCACGTGGATACTTAAATAATTTGTAGGGACATAATCGTCATAGAATACTTGTGTTGAAATGAAATAAGTCGTCACAGACATAGAACTGAGTCATGGTCTTCACCGTATGTTGTATATGCGCATGGATACTTAAATAATTTGTAGGGACATAATCGTCATAGAATACTTATGTTGGAATGGAATAAGTCGTCACAGTCATAGAACTGAGTCATGGTCTTCATCGTATGTTGTTTCATCGTATTGCGCGTGGATACTTAAATAATTTGTAAGAAGGTGATCATCTTAGAATACTTTAGTTGAGACGAAAACAAGTCCTTGCAGTGGTCAGTGTGCAGTTGGCTAGCCTGACAACGACATCATTACGTATGTTTGCCTTTCGCCAACGTAACAACATTGTACTTGGCACAGTTGCTAACTGCAGGTGTATTTATCGCCAGTGTTTAGTCGGCGACGTGTGAAGGTACGAAGACGGGGTGATTTATGTAGGTCGTGGTTTTGGCACCACCCACGCCGTGACGCTAACTACACTGCAAATTGATGATTGTCGACTTGTCACCAGCCCGGGACACGTGTCGGTCGAGTGCTAAACAATGTTCGGCACGAAACCCCAAATTACGTCATCGTATTGTTTGGGCTCAAAGTCGCAGACTAAGTTTAGATAACAATTTGGCGTAATTCAAAACATAAATTTGTCAAAAGCAACAGAACGTTTCGTATAAATGTAAGACCTGTGTAAGACTAAATGACGTTATTATTTAGAGCTTTTGCCACACGACAAGATTAACTTTGTTGTAAGGTTTGGAAAATTACTCTGACTACCACATATTTGGTGCGGTAAATTTACGTTAAGTTAAAACTATATTATACATTAAAGCTTTTCAAATGTGGGAAATTTAAAAATAATATTAATAATTTTAAAATTCTCAATAATTCTAATAAAATGTTTCTTTTTGGTTAGGCCTTTCACCTACATTTTTTTTTTTTTTGTGAACTGCTTTTTTTAAGGTTTATTTTTGTAAATCTCTGATGATGAAGCCTAACGAAAATTAAATATTCTATCGGAATTATTGATAATTTTTTTAATTATTTCTTTTGAAATATGTTGTACTCCAATAAAGAACTTAAAGAATAAATGTGCGACACAGTATGATTTTTTTGCTGTGTCTCATACATTCATCATGCTTGTGGACTAATTGTGATTATAGTGTGGTTGATCACAAGACAAGATTCACTTTGTTGTTTGGTTTTATAGATTATACCTCATTATAATATGTTTAGTATGTTTAATTAACTGTATGTATCCATCAGTGTGTTAGTTAAGATTGGCTGATTGGTTCAAAACTTTCACTTAAAAATTAACCTGATAGAAATTAACTATTATCTTACTAGTTTAAGCGTTTATTTTATAGTTTGTAATTTCTTCTATGGAGATTTTTCAGTAGAGATTTGACCGATTTTGACGATGTAACTTTTCAACTACTGTATTATACAATTTTTCGAATTTCATAATACTATTAAAGTTTGCAAAAAAATAATCGTTTTAACTACTGAAAATACTTAAAGAAGGTAAACAATTTATTACAGTATAATTTTTATATAGATATGACTTAATCATAATTACAATAATTTTTTATAATCAATTTATGTTGCTCACGAGTATTTAAACTCGATCATCAAAATAAAAATAGGTATTAAAACTAAAAGAGAATGATTAACTTACGATAAGATAAATATTACACTATACCACAAATCGTACAAATATAGTTACTTAGGATTTATCAAGCCTTAATGATTTATTAATCTTAAATCAGGAAAACTTTCACTGATCTAACATAGTAATTATTTGTATATATGTGGATTATGATCGGTTCACTTTCTTATTAACATGCCAGACCTTTTACATATTATTGCTCCACCATGTATGATTTATATTTTATATATTCAATAAACCCCACCACTCATATTCAAAGGGTGGTTTTGACCCACTAAGCTCATATACACGTAACGTAATATTGCCCGCCCATTCATCCCATATGCATCGTGCGGTAGTATTAACCCACCCACCTAACCACACATGTACGCCTTCGGTGGTCTTTGGTCTATACTAAATGAGTTGGGATCGTGTAATAGTTTAGAGACTCGAAGATACGCGCACTACTAGAGCAACATACAATTTACACGTTAATTATTAATCAATCTCATCTACCTAAAATATTCTAAAACTGGTTTTTATACCAGATCCAAGTATCGTCCACTAACAGCTAGGGATAAAAAAGTATGAGTGACAACAATAAATATAAAAAAAAATTAAGGTAATCTTTAAATGATCTACCTCCCCAACTATACACATACAGTGGTAGTGCAAAATTAACTAAAAAAAGTACAAGTGAACGTCACACAACAGAAATTTATTACAATATAAGTAGAAAACGCACAAATATATTACAAGTACAAAATGCACAAATATTATGGTGACCGTGGTTTACCGAAATCGATCACCATAATATTTGTGCATTTTGTACTTGTATTGTGATATATTTGTGCATTTTGTGCTTATATTGTAATAAATTTGTGTTGTGTGACGTTCACTCGTACTTTCTTTGTACTAACACGTATTATACTAATTAAAAAGCTATTTAACTAAAAAACACTAAACAAAAAGTGCAGATGAAAACATTTAACAGTTAAATACAGAATGAGTCAAACCTGAAGTGTCCTGCAGATATTAAAACATAAACAAAATTAATAAACATAAAAGTAAAAATAAAAGACTCAAGTGATCAATCAACGGCGAACGGTAGTAAAGGGAAGATGACGAGGCAGGGTTCGTGATGAATGGTGCTGAAAGGTTCGTCAAAACAACGATGACAGGTATTGCAACATGATAGGTCTGCGGCTGGTCCCAGTGGGTCGTCTCTCCTTCAACCACTCTATCAAAAGTGTTTTCATACTTCACCAACAGAGTCCTGCAGGTATTAAGAATACAATATTGTTACGAACGTCATTAGAAAACAAGTGAACGTAGCACAACACATATAATTTAAAACTAGAGGATACCCATGCACGCTTCGTGTAAATACTAGTATTTAGTAAAATCATAATGCATAAACTTATGTCCAGTTGCCCACTTATTGCACTTTAGCTGTAACATATTTACAGTTCAAAAATAACCGCAGTATAACTGTGATATAACCTTCTCAATTTTATAAACGTAATTGTTTACATTAAAACAGCTGTTACTTTTTGACTAATTTAAATCTCTCTCCATGTTATTCTTATGGCCAAACTGTACTTTTAGAGCTCTCTGTGCCCTTCAAGGTAAAAAAATTGAAAAATAGAGATCTTATTTGACCAAATTTGTTGACACCTCGATCGTTAAAACTAATAAAGAAATAAAAGAGGAGTCGAGTTTTAAAAAACAGCTTGACGTATTATGTATCAGGATATAAGTATTCGAACCTACGCTATCTCTAACTCGTGCTCAAAATCCTGACGCCTCTGACCTCCTGGCCTGGCTCTACCTTTTATTTCGCTGTTTTAATAACACAAACTCCACTTAAGAGGGCCCTCTATACTTAATAGAATTCTTGGACCTTTCCGTAACATCACAACCACTATTTTTTTTATCGCAATTACGATTAGGTTTGGTTAGGTTAGGTTAAGTTATGTTAGGTGGCTACTAAAGTTAATCACAAACTGGTAAATCTAATGACTGACTTACCGCCGAATGTGCTCTCCGAGTGTAAGTGTTTGGAAAGCGATAAGGCCAGCGATATTGTATTCCTAGCGGACAAGGAATACTACCGTGGACGTAAAAATGAGTGGGGAACAGTTTTTAGAGCAATAGAATATTTATCAAGTGGTAGTGAATTATCGGAAACAAAAAAAAGTAGTGGTAGTTAACGGAAAAGATCTGAATTCTTTATATTGATAGATATTGTTGTTTATTGGTTGTCATATTAAATTTCAATTTATGAGTTTATAATCTTGAAAATAGTACCCGTCCGATCTCAAGAGTGCATTAAAATTTATAAAAGAATATTTATCGTGAAAACTAACAAAAAACACACTTTGCCTGAAATATACAATTCGTAAATACACCACGTTTCCTATGAACATAAACTACCTAATCCCTTAGGTGGACTTCTTTAGCCTGTTTTAGCTGAGAGGCTCATTTCACAATAACTACTCCTTTAGCTTAGCTTAAGCCTGGGACGTAGTTACGAAGTCGAGAAGCGTAAAAGAAGGGATTTCATTTAAGGAAGGTCGAGTTAACTTAGTTTTCTTTGTCGCTCTAATGAACTCAAGTTTTCGTTTGACTTTGGCCTTCAGGACGGGTTTATCTTGGCTGTTTTACTTATAAACCAATGGAATGGAAAATTACGTAAGTTCACACGGGAGGAATAAAAGTGCATTAATAAATGCCGGCTTACTGTTTGCGTACTTTAAGACGACCTTGGGAGATTATATAACCTTAGAATTAGTTAGTTAACTGATGTATTAAACAACTATAGTATAATAGTGCTGAAGTGATAAAAATAATATATAAAGCTTTAGGAAGAAAAATGTAAATGTTTATAACTTTAACTTGAAAATATTTCTTAATACATACATATATTAAGAAATATTTTGCAATAAGTATTGCTTTGATTATTTTCCTTTTTAAAAAATAAATTGTACACTACACTTGAAGAAAAAAAAAATCAAGTATAAAAATCATCATGAATTAATATTGTAAATTAATATAGTTAAATTCATTAAGATGATTCACGAAAAAATAGAAGCTACCCTGAAAAAGCTTTGCGAGGCTAACATGAGAACATGGTTCACTTAGTCTAGGCAGGTCTAAATCCTCTGTTGTCAAAACAACGCTATGGTGTTTAACTTGAGCTCGGCCCACCGCATTCCTCCGGTGATTCCGTGCTATTTTCCACCGGTTATATCCCGGTGTCCGGACAATTCGTCCCACGGACATTTCGTCCCCCAAGAAAAATGCGGACATTTCGTCCTACTTTGTGGAACGGCTACCTGGATAGGGTTTGATAAATAGTCTCCAAATATTTCTAAACGGACACTTCGTCCCACCTGAGAGAAGGGTTGTAAAAAGGTTAGGTTAGGTTAGGTTAGGTTAGGCTAGGTTAGGTTAGGTTAGGTTAGGTTAGGTTCTCTCAGAGTGGGACGAAGTGTCCGTTTAGAAATATTTGGAGACTAATTATCAAACCCGACCCAGGTAGACACTCCACAGAGTGGGACGGAATGTCCGCATTTTTCTTTGGGGACGAATTGTCCTGTAATATCCCACCCGTGCTACTTACCACCTAGTCCCTTGACGAGGGTTGACAGGTACCATTTTTTAGAAATGAGAAGCGCAAAGAGCGGATACTCACCCATGACTCTTGCTTATATAATAGCATTGTATGTTATAATACAAAAATCGAATTTGAATCGGAAGTTCTGGAAGCTTTGGTTGAAGTTTTTTTTACTAAAGTGACAGGATGGACATATAATTTTAATAAATATTCGTGGAATAAGGTTCAAAGTTTGAGAATAACCGTACGGTACAGTTGAAATTAAGATATCATAAACGTATGTAGATGTTGTGAAGCTCTTGTGTATCTCCTTTAGAAAAAGTGGAAATGCTTCCCTTGTAATCATGGAGAACCATCCAAGAAAATGTCTACTTTATTTCACAGATGAATGGATTGAAACCCCTTCTATTCCCATACGTATGTGGAACTTAAAACTAAATAACTATCTGTATGAATCCATATCCAAACGTTTACCTGATCATTAGACAAATTAAGAAGGTCAAGCTAATGTCAGCAGAATTTGGTCCTCAGCCTGAGAAAAGAAATAAAAAATATATTGAAATTGACAAAAGATCAATTAATGTTGAGAAAAATAGTCGAATAAGATTTTTTTTAATGAATTTGCCTGCTAGGATACATAGCAAAAATTTAGTGAAAAAAACTCAGCTCAAAAAGTATTGGTAAGCCAAAGTCAGTTTTAAAGACTGCAAATATAAATTGTTATATACACAAAAAGATTATTTTAAAAATTAAGACAGTCAACTAGCGGCTGATTTACTGTACATATTATTTAGAACATTGATTATTTGAGCTTTCACACAAACTGATAAAGCTGAAAAGCCGCTTCGTATTTAGCCAGACTTGGTTTGTAGTATTTATGCCTAATCGGTCTAGTAACATACAAGCGGCTAACACCAACCCAACGATATAACGAAATACCCTGCAATATCTACAATATGTCTTTTAGATAAATTAACGTGAGCGAATTCAATTGCATGGGCAACCTTGTTTATTTATGTTACCCTTTCTTTTTTATAATGTTTTTCACTATCAACTTTTAATTTAGTCAAAACTTACCCAATATAAGAAGAGCATTTTTTTTGTTTTCCTTTTTGTTCATATCATTTCATGGAATATACGATCACTCATTTTAAATTACAAATTGAATTTTACATTCTTTATAATTCACACTATAGCATGGATTTATTATCAATCCTATAAAAATATTATTTGAAAGTATATGGGTAGATATTTGAGAACATTAGAACTGAAGAGGCACACATAGGCATAAAACAAACAAAAAATAAAAATTACAATCGGAATCATTGTAATCCTATTAATGCCATCCCTCTTGTACAGTAGTTTTATATATTCACAATTGACTTCCAAATGGCAAATGGTGCTAAAGTAGAGAGGGGAGAGGTAACATATAAATAAGAAGTTCTTTCAGGATTTTTCAGACAAATAAAATAGTTTATAAATGTTTTCCAAGTATGAGAATCGGTGGCACGTCTACCCGGCACCAAATCTGACCACCGCTCTAAGGTTAATCAGGCGTTACTAATGTCACAACTTAACCCGGCACCGAGACAGTTTGAAGGTAGGGGAGCTGGGTTCCCCCTCCACAACACCAAACATACGCCCCTCATTCTCTTCTTTCCCTCCCTCGAACCCTAGGCATCTCATCGCCCTAACTCCTTTAACCTAACCTAACCTAACCTAACCTAACCTAACCTAACCTAACCTAACCTAACCTAACCTATTGAACAAAGCGTTGCCTTCATTTTACAAAGCTCACCCCCATTCATTTTAAAACCATCATACACCTTCGTTTAGTAAAGCTCGGTCCCCGGACATGGACAGCGCGAACCTACGGCACCTTACGAAAAGGGGAGGTGATTAGGGGAGGGGAAAGAGAAAGGAGGGGTTGGGAGGGGGTAGTGTAGGTGGAATGGGTAAGAGGGGTGCCTGGTGCCGGGTTGACATACTGTCATGGCGGCCAGTGAAAGGTCCAGTGCCGGGTTGACGTGTTTTTTTATAACATATAAAGCTTGGTGCCGGGTTGATGAACTCCCCCGGATCCATATGCGCTAGAAGCACTGTGCTGTACAAGCACGCTTTGAGGAAACACGACACAATTTTTTTATAGACCGTTTTAAATAAAACATTTATTTGAGTGAATTGTTTATATTAATTAAAGGAGGTTTGGTAATTATCACTAGTATGCCGCTGGACTGACAACAGAGGATCAGGCCTGCCTGGACTATGACATTTAAGTCTGGTAAATATAGACAAAGTATATGAGGGGCTAGGAACTTTTGGTAAGCAATAATTTTGGCTTGTAACCTGAACCACGCCACGTTTTTCCTAAAGCTAAACAGCCTGAGTGTCAACTCTCTTTCAAGGTGAGGTCTATTCTTGTCCACGTTCAACCTGTGATCTCCAGACATATGACGATCGTTGATTGCGATAATTAAAAGTGAGAACTCTAATTCCACATAGCTCGTTCGATGAGTAATGAAACTTGGCCTTGAACGTGGACAGTTTCCAGCCGCTTTGTTGTGGTGGAGGAATTGACTTCGTCAGTATTTCGTGAGCCGTCCTGCTGTTCACACTGTCCGTCCCTCACTTACCAAACAAGTGAATCAAGACATAAGCTTCCCGGATCTTTTAAGTTAAGTTTTTAAAGTTACCACTATGTTTTTGTTTCCATTGAGTCACTACCGCTTTATAAATACTATATTGTTCTTAAAAACTATTCCCAAATAACTTTTACGTCCACTATGGTATTACTTATTCGCTATGAATAAGTCGGCACTGGTGGCGCAGTGCTGTAACCCAGTTACTTGGGGACAAAGTGTTTGGGAGATTGTAGGTGATAGGCTCCATCTCGGTCCTCTTAATACCGACATGGCGTCCGCTCATTGGTTGCTATCGGCGTGGACACTACTAGAGAAGTCTGGGGTGTCCATGTTGGGTGGTAATCATTGTGCGGATGGTGTGTGGGGGAGATAACTGAGTATCAGGCTTGCCAATTAGCAGAAAATCAGACCAGCACTGCGTGGTTCGGATTCCACGTAAAGCTGTAGGTCCCTTAGTTGCCCTGGCTGTTGGGCTATTAATAAATTGCCCTTTCTGAGGAACAGTTGAACTCAGTTAGTAACCATACTACACTCATCCACACTCATTCTACACTCATATAATAATTCATATTCGCCTTAAAATACCAACAACGTGTCAGTGTCTCATGTGTAAGAATGTAAGAAGAATGTAAGAATCCGATATCGCCGGCCTTATCTTATCGCTTTTCAAGAACTTACACACGCAGAGCGCATTCGGTGGAAAGTCAAATCATTGGATTTACCAGTTTTTGATCAACTTTAGTAGCCACCTAAACTAACTTAACCTAGTCTAATGCAACCGTAATTGTGATAAAAAAAAGTAGCGGTAGTGAAGTCATAAGTGGTAGTGAATGAACAGGTCCAGCTTCTCCTCTGCACAACTCTCATCTGACACCAAGGAACACCCTGCCTTCAAGCTTCACCACTCACAAATAACATCCAGCTAATCATCTCCTGTTATTCAAGCAGCTGAATTACTGCTGTACAGAGTCGCTAACAAATTTTAACTTATGGCATATTGTTTATTTTGTATCGAAACAAATATAATTCTACACCCTGCCAAATTATGGTGCCACAATGAGGAAAGTCTCAGGTGTGGAAAGTGGGTGGGAGAAGGCCTTAGGACATAACTAATGACCGAAACCACTAATACCCCCTGAATACACTTTAATGAACATACACCCTTGCTGAAACTACCACCCTCTCGTCATACTAGCTATCTATCACAATTTGCTCTATTCAGAACCGAAACATTAGCTCGCGTCATGATTGTCTTTCTCCATTCTCCTCCTAGACTCGTGCTGCCCGTGATTCCATCTCCATTAAATTCTGTAAAATAATAGCACAGTAGAAAGAGTATTTGATACAAATGATGCATACAATAAATTGACATTAAATCAATGAGTATAAGGTGTAAGTTAAATAAATAAGAGATCAAATAAATTAGTGGTGTCACACCATTAGCTGCATAGTTGCGTGGAATGAGTGAATATAACACACCTAATCGTGTATTAATCACCATTATCTCGAATAAAAAACTCTTGGATGATTACTAAAGAAGCCCATAAATAATTTAACTCTTGGGGCAATATTTTGTAGGGGTGATTATATCAAATATTTCAACCCTTAATATATTACAGCATAATATGATCCAGTAGATTCTTAATACTGTGCCATACAGTTTCTATAATTACATTTATAATATCATTCACTTTATTTTGTAAAAATTGAAGTTCTAGGAAGAATTTAAGCCAACATTTAAAATTATAACATTACAAACAGTAATGATTGTGTCAAGGAAATCCTGAATCGCTAGATCCTGGCTCGACGTTTCGTTATAGTACCATTTACATTCCTGACACCACCCACTGAAACCACTCAAGAAGTAAAATGATCCAAATAGATCCGAAGACCCGTTGACAGGTAGGTGATTTGGCCACAGCGTTATCGCAAAACAAGGTCATCCCAACACACACCCGAACGGAATCTTCAATTACGGCTATTCGAGGGGAAAATGAAGTAATTTGTACACTGATCGGCGAAGACAGGCCTGCGGCCGCACACTACGCCTACCCACGCGCTTGTCCGCCACACACACCGCTTGTTGTCGATACGTTTTTAGGTTGTGATTTGTAGGAGATTTTGAAGAGATAAGAGAGGATTTCGTCTTGTTAGGGAATACATAGAAAGAATTCGATAACAACGCTAAATAAGTTAGGAAAGAATATATTTGTGTTTTTTCTTGTAAACTGTTTTACAATGTTACACCTAACACAATTTAAATTCTTGTTGTTTTGTCCAAACAACAACAAAAATTACAAGTGCTCGATAAGAATATAGTTATTCAAATCCGTTACTTAAATAAATATATAAAATGTCCTTTTTTATGGCCTTCTGATTTATTTTTTGATATTACGACGTCCATTAAATTTTTTTCGATGGTCCCTTTTGTATTCATTTTTCTGTATTTCATACGATTTTTTTTTATTCCTATGTTTTTTTTATCCTAACTTGAAAAAAACGACCTACGTCCCCACTCATCCTGAACCTGTACCTTCCTACCCACCCATACCGGTACAGGTCCTACCCACACGTGCAGGTAGAGTGGTATTGACCTACCCATCCACTTTTACATGTACATTGGCATTGACCTACACACCCATCATTAAATGTAGTCATCGACCTACCCCCCTCCCCCCCGATAATATTTTTAAAGTGGTATTGGTCTTGACCCACCCATATGTCATATGTGTACTCTGGTATCGACCTACTCACCCAACCATACATGTACAGTGGCATCGATCTATCCACCCGCCCACACTTGTACAGCGTTACTACCCTACCCTCCCGCCTATACATTTACAGTCGTATCGACCTACCCACCCACCCACACATGTACAGTGGTACTGACCTACCCACCCGCCCATACATGTACAGTGGTACTAACCTGCCTGGGAGCACTTATATATGTACAGTGGTATCGACCTACCCACCCACGCACACGTGTACAGTGGTACTGACCTACCCACCCACCCATACATGTACAGTGGTACTAACCTGCCCTCCCACTTATATATGTACAGTGGTATCGACCTACCCACCAACCCAAACGTGTACTGAGGTATTGGTAATCCACCCACCCAGCCACAATTACATGTTCAATGATATTGACCCGCCCTGCGACAATTTCATGTATATTAGCATTGGTTAACTGTAGCTGTGGTTTATAAAAAAATCGTACACACAAATGATAATATAGACGTTAGTAAAGAGATAGTAATTTTTTTTTTTTTTTTTACGAATGATAATGAACAGTTTTATTAAACAAAAATGGTTTTAAGTAAAGAAGAATAATTATAAATTAACAGCAATTTCTAGTAGATTAGACAAATATTTTGGATATTCTACATAATTTGTTAAAGAAGCTTATGACGTTTCAATTTGGTACTAATTTCCTTGGTAAAAACAGTCCTTGAAGTATAAGTCTTCTGCGAAGTCCTAATTTATGCCAAAAACCCATATTGAACATTGCTTTACGCGTATCAAACCTAACTACATTACTGCTAGGTTATTGTTGCTTTGTAGCAAATTAGAGTTAGTGGGGCCATAATCATCAGTACTTACATATGTTACCGTATAATATATATGGCAACATCCAAATACATCAATTTCGTCACATTAAATATATAGCGAGTGTTTTCCCCGTCCGTTCAAAATTAAATTCCTATCCAATGAAACTGTTATTACCCTTGAATATTGAAAATACCAGCTTGTCACAGACGTAGCAGCCCTTTTATCACTTATCAACAAGTCTGCTTTTACAAATAATGGTATAATCAACTTTTAATTTGAAATTCTTTTGCTTCATAAAAATTTAAATATTGGAACTTTTATTGGAGATACAGTATATTTATTAATAGGCTAATAAATTTATGAACTGGACGATAAGTTTACACGTATTTATTTGTTGGATAGTATGATAACCTTTTTGTTTAAGTTACATCAAACAATTTTAATAAATATTGGATTGGGATGGGCTAATATTAGTCGCGAATTTTCGTTATTTAGGATGAGGTGCTGTCAGTCGTTCCTGCCTGTTTCGAGGGTGAGCTCTTATTGTTGGTCTTGCGTGTTCAATGGGTTAAGAGACCGGGCTCTTATTGTTGTTATTAAGTATTGAATGGGTTGGGAGGGTGGGATTCGTGATAGTTATGAGCGTTGATTGGGTTAAGAGACCGGGCTCTTATTGTTGGTCTGATGTATTGAATGGGTTGGGAGGATGGGATTCGTGATAGTTATGAGCGTAGATTGGGTTAAGAGACCGGGCTCTTATTGTTGGTCTGATGTATTGAATGGGTTGGGAGGGTGGGATTCGTGATAGTTATGAGCGTTGATTGGGTTAAAAGACCGGGCTCTTATTGTTGGTCTGATGTATTGAATGGGTTGGGAGGGTGGGATTCGTGATAGTTATTAGCGTTGATTGGGTTAAAAGACTGGGCTCTTATTGTTGGTCTGATGTATTGAATGGGTTGGGAGGGTGGGATTCGTGATAGTTATGAGCGTTGATTGGGTTAAGAGACCAGGCTTTTATTGTTGGTCTTGAGAGTTGAATGGGTTGGGATTCGTGATAGTTATGAGCGTAGATTGGGTTAAGAGACCAGGCTGTTATTGTTGGTCTGATGTATTGAATGGGCTGGGGGGGGGGGGGTGGGATTCGTGATAGTTATGAGCGTTGATTGGGTTAAGAAACCAAGCTTTTATTGTTGGTCTTGAGAGTTGAATGGGTTGGGAGGATGGGATTCGTGATAGTTATGAGCGTAGATTGGGTTAAGAGACCGGGCTCTTATTGTTTATTGTGTGTTTGTTGAGTTGGGAGTGTGGGGCAGATGTTAAACATGATTTTTCATTGGGTTGTAAAGATATGCTTCTGGTAGTCATGAATTTTTATTGGTTTGGAGTGGGGACTGCTGTTAGTCATGTGGGAAATAGGAAGGGTGGGCTCAGTGAAGTGTTAATTGCGTGGGGAGGGTAGACTCCTGTTAATTTTGAGTGTTCGTTGAGTGGATAGAGTGGGGTTCCAGGTAGTTGAGAGATTTTGATAGTCGTGGGCGTTTTTGTAGATGTGTCTTATTTCTATCCATACTCTATTTTTAGTAAAATTATTTTTCTCATTGAATTCTTTTCATAAAAGTATAAATTGTTTCATTTTAAAATTTGTAAATATAATTACGTAAATGTCAGCTAAAATAGGATTTAGAATTTAGGAATGATGTTATTTAACACCACTCGTCAGTGGGTGGAGAAATCTAAGAGATGCGACATTAAGTATTCCACCCACTGAGACTTCAGGAGTACAAAATCTCGTGAAATAAATATCCTGACCATTTTATAACTTATGTTTGCTGAGCTAGGTTCTACTGTATGTATTATAGGCATACACCTATAGAATTATGTCTTATGTTTTTTTCTTACTTCGTGACCTATCTTATGAAATTAACTGTTGTTTATCCGTGTAATAGTGCATAGTCTCAAAATAAACCGAAGTGTTCCTTGTACATGAAAACAATTTATAAGGTGTTTAACCCTCAATATAAAATTTAGAACGTGAATTAACGATGATACATACTAAACAAATTTTCAAACACATCTAATCTAGCCCAAATGAAACTTGTATGTCTAGGGTTAAAACCAAGTTGAATAGTTATGTAAATTGATTGAGATACAAATATGGGATATATTTATGAATGCCAGTCGTCTATCTCGAAAATGAGATAGTGTTTTTCTCCCTTTGAGTCGCATCTCGCATTGTATACGACGTTAGTGATCAAATCTAATGAAGGCCTATATTAGCCAATGTCAACATCAAATATTTCTTATTTTGGACCTTCTCCGTTAATTCACTACCACTATTTTGATTAGGTTATGTTAGGTTTATTTGGTTATGTTAGGCTAACCTAAATTATTAGTGAATTAATGGAAAAGATACCTTATTTTAGGATATACTTACTATTATGAGTAGGGTTGCCAAATTTATATAATCTGAAAGTATAGGACAAAATACTTTATAACCTGAGGAGGGGGTGTGAATAAATTTACATTTTCTTGTTCATTTCTTTTTCTTAGCAAATACGTTATGTAGCCATGATTCCGGGACCCCCCCCCAGGACTCCTCTCCGTGCTGCTCTAATACTGACAGGCCGTTTAACATCACAAACTCACTAAAGTTCCTGTAAATTTAAAGTTTTAAGAAAAACTGTATATGTTTCTTTGACTACATTATTTGTTCATATTATTAATATATGAAAAATATGAGTTCACAAAATAAAGGACAAATAACGTCCCGGGCTCAAGGAAGCCGGGACGCGGAACCAACCTTGTAAACAAGGGATGACCCCTTAAAATCCTGGATGTTTAGCATTCCTGATTATAGGAAACATCGTACTTTCAAACGTTTCCTTTAAATTCCTATAGGCTGATTCCTTTAAATTCCTTTAAATGATAAAGGTTTTTACCCTAGGATTTTATTGTAATTTATTGATGAAACATAAATCAAATCTAACGTTAGTTTTTTATAAGAAGTGTTTTTTAATGGTGCTCCTAAAGATTATAGATGGTATGTCATGTGATTTAACCTATTTAGTTAATGGGGTTTCTAACAATCACATCACATTTCTTATCACAAAAATTCTGTTCCATAGATGTCATAAGTTCGTTGAACTAAACAAGTCACGTGATGGAGTGAAAAGATTGTGCTGAGAATTCATCGTCTCATATCTCTGAAAACAACTGTATTACTGTTTCTAAAAGTAATTGTGTTCGCTTTCATTATTAAATTCTTTTCATATTCTCTTTATTACATTTATTGCAATATAATACTTCTAAATTTCCTCTCAGCTCACTTGTAAATAGGAAACAATTCCTGTCACTAGGCCTTGAAGCTTTTAACTTTTCTAAGAAACTAATTAAGTGTTTATATTTAACTTATTTGTATGAAAATAATCTAAAATAAAACTTAATAATGAAAACAATTATATGAACTAACATTTCTCCGAATTTAAAACATTAATTTAAATGTAAAACGTAACTCGTTAAATCAACAAATAAAAAGTAATCTATATTTTCAAAATACGACTCATATCGTCAACGTTTATTTGACTTTCCATACAGAGACTGACCAACTCCTGTACTTTAATTACTGTACTTCTAAATTGAGTTTTATCTTACAATTGGCCAGTTTTAGTTGTGTATTTTTTGTAGTTTATAGTAGTTACTTCGTATATTGTATGATTATTTAGTAAAACTGTTGTTTGTGTTTGTATATTGTGTGATCAGGTAAGAAACAACAGATTCAGTGATCTCATCACTTGGACACGATTAGAACTACTCATATCCCTTCCCATATCCCTTCCCCTTTACACTTAGATAGGATTAGTGATATCTCTCTCACAATCCTGGATGAAATAGTCGATATATTTAGAAACGACAACTAATATCCCTCACACAGTAGTATCACTCAGATGTGACAACTAATATCCCTCCCACAATAGTATCACTTAGATGTGACAACTAATATCCCTCCCACAATAGTATCACTTAGATGTGACAACTAATATCCTTTCACAATAGTATCACTTAGATGTGACAACTAATATCGCTCACACAATAGTATCACTTAGATGTGACAACTAATATCCCTCCCACAATAGTATCACTTAGATGTGACAACTTATATCCCTCCCACAATAGTATCACTTAGTTGTGACAACTAATATCCCTCCCACAATAGTATCACTTAGATGTGACAACTAATATCACTCCCACAATAGTATTACTTAGATGTGACAACTAATATCCTTTCACAATAGTATCACTTAGATGTGACAACTAATATCCCTCCCACAATAGTATCACTTAGATGTGACAACTTATATCCCTCCCACAATAGTATCACTTAGTTGTGACAACTAATATCCCTCCCACAATAGTATCACTTAGATGTGACAACTAATATCCCTCCCACAATAGTATTACTTAGATGTGACAACTAATATCCTTTCACAATAGTATCACTTAGATGTAACAACTTATATCCCTCCCACAATAGTATCACTTAGATGTGACAACTAATATCCCTCCCACAATAGTATTACATAGATGTGACAACTTATATCCCTCCCACAATAGTATCACTTAGATGTGACAACTAATATCCTTTCACAATAGTATCACTTAGATGTGAAAACTAATATCCTTTCACAATAGTATCACTTAGATGTGACAACTAATATCCCTCCCACAATAGTATCACTTAGATGTGAAACCTAATATCCCTCCCACAATAATATTACTTAGATGTGACAACTAATATCCTTTCACAATAGTATCACTTAGATGTGACAACTAATATCCCTCCCACAATAGTATCACTTAGATGTGACAACTAATATCACTCCCACAATAGTATCACTTAGATGTGACAACTAATATCCTTTCACAATAGTATCACTTAGATGTGACAACTTATATCCCTCCCACAATAGTATCACTTAGATGTGACAACTAATATCCCTCCCACAATAGTATCACTTAGATGTGACAACTAATATCACTCCCACAATAGTATTACTTAGATGTGACTACTAATATCCTTTCACAATAGTATCACTTTGATGTAACAACTTATATCCCTCCCACAATAGTATCACTTAGATGTGACAACTAATATCCCTCCCACAATAGTATCACTTAGATGTGACAACTAATATCCCTCCCACAATAGTATCACGTAGATGTGACTACTTATATCCCTCCCACAATAGTATCACTTAGTTGTGACAACTAATATCCCTCCCACAATAGTATCACTTAAATGTGACAACTTATATCCCTCCCACAATAGTATCACTTAGTCGTGACAACTAATATCCCTCCCACAATCGTATCACTTAGAGTGACAAGTAATATCTCTCACACAATAGTATCACTTAGAAGTGACAAATAATATCCCTCCCACAATAGTATCACTTAGATGTGACAACTTATATCCCTCCCACAATAGTATCACTTAGATGTGACAACTAATATCCCTCCCACAATAGTATCACTTAGATGTGACAACTAATATCCTTTCACAATAGTATCACTTAGATGTGACAACTTATATCCCTCCCACAATAGTATCACTTAGATGTGACAACTAATATCCCTCCCACAATAGTATTACTTAGATGTGACAACTAATATCCTTTCACAATAGTATCACTTTGATGTGACAACTTATATCCCTCCCACAATAGTATCACTTAGATGTTACAACTAATATCCTTTCACAATTGTATCACTTAGATGTGACAACTTATATCCCTCCCACAATAGTATCACTTAGATGTGACAACTTATATCCATCCCACAATAGTATCACTTAGAAGTGACAACTAATATCCTTTCACAATAGTATCACTTAGATGTGACAACTAATATCCCTCCCACAATAGTATCACTTAGATGTGACAACTAATATCCCTCCCACAATAGTATCACTTAGATGTGACAACTAATATCCTTTCACAATAGTATCACTTAGATGTGACAACTAATATCCCTCCCCTCAATAGTATCACTTAGATGTGACAACTAATATCCCTCCCTCAATAGTATTACTTAGATGTGACAACTAATATCCTTTCACAATAGTATCACTTAGATGTGACAACTAATATCCTTTCACAATAGTATCATTTAGATGTGACAACTTATATCCCTCCCACAATAGTATCACTTAGATGTGACAACTAATATCCCTCCCACAATAGTATTACTTGAATGTGACAACTAATATCCCTCCCACAATAGTATCACTTAGATGTGACAACTTATATCCCTCCCACAATAGTATCACTTAGATGTGACAACTTATATCCATCCCACAATAGTATCACTTAGATGTGACAACTAATATCCCTCCCACAATAGTATCACTTAGATGTGACAACTAATATCCCTCCCACAATAGTATTACTTAGATGTGACAACTAATATCCCTCCCACAATAGTATCACTTAGATGTGACAACTTATATCCCTCCCACAATAGTATCACTTAGATGTGACAACTAAAATCCATCCCACAATAGTATCACTTAGATGTGACAACTTATATCCCTCCCACAATAGTATCACTTAGATGTGACAACTAAAATCCATCCCACAATAGTATCACTGAGATGTGACAAGTAATATCTCTCACACAATAGTATCACTTAGAAGTGACAACTAAAATCCATCCCACAATAGTATCACTTAGATGTGACAACTTATATCCCTCCCACAATAGTATCACTTAGATGTGACAACTAATATCCCTCCCACAATAGTATCACTTAGATGTGACAACTTATATCCCTCCCTCAATAGTATTACTTAGATGTGACAACTAATATCCTTTCACAATAGTATCACTTAGATGTGACAACTAATATCCTTTCACAATAGTATCACTTAGATGTGACAACTAATATCCCTCCCACAATAGTATCACTTAGATGTGACAACTTATATCCCTCCCACAATAGTATCACTTAGTTGTGACAACTAATATCCCTCCCACAATAGTATCACTTAGATGTGACAACTAATATCACTCCCACAATAGTATTACTTAGATGTGACAACTAATATCCTTTCACAATAGTATCACTTAGATGTGACAACTTATATCCCTCCCACAATAGTATCACTTAGATGTGACAACTAATATTCTTTCGCAATAGTATCACTTAGATGTGACAACTTATATCCCTCCCACAATAGTATCACTTAGATGTGACAACTAATATCCCTCCCACAATAGTATTACTTAGACGTGACAATTAATATCTTTTCACAATAGAATCACTTAGATGTGACAACTAATATCCCTCCCACAATAGTATCACTTAGATGTGACAACTTATATCCCTCCCACAATAGTATCACTTAGTTGTGACAACTAATATCCCTCCCACAATAGTATCACTTAGATGTGACAACTAATATCCCTCCCACAATAGTATCACTTAGATGTGACAACTTATATCCCTCCCACAATAGTATCACTTAGATGTGACAACTAATATCCCTCCCACAATAGTATCACTTAGATGTGACAACTAATATCCTTTCACAATAGTATCACTTAGATGTGACAACTTATATCCCTCCCACAATAGTATCACTTAGATGTGACAACTAATATCCCTCCCACAATAGTATTACTTAGATGTGACAACTAATATCCTTTCACAATAGTATCACTTTGATGTGACAACTTATATCCCTCCCACAATAGTATCACTTAGATGTTACAACTAATATCCTTTCACAATTGTATCACTTAGATGTGACAACTTATATCCCTCCCACAATAGTATCACTTAGATGTGACAACTTATATCCATCCCACAATAGTATCACTTAGAAGTGACAACTAATATCCTTTCACAATAGTATCACTTAGATGTGACAACTAATATCCCTCCCACAATAGTATCACTTAGATGTGACAACTAATATCCCTCCCACAATAGTATCACTTAGATGTGACAACTAATATCCTTTCACAATAGTATCACTTAGATGTGACAACTAATATCCCTCCCCTCAATAGTATCACTTAGATGTGACAACTAATATCCCTCCCTCAATAGTATTACTTAGATGTGACAACTAATATCCTTTCACAATAGTATCACTTAGATGTGACAACTAATATCCTTTCACAATAGTATCATTTAGATGTGACAACTTATATCCCTCCCACAATAGTATCACTTAGATGTGACAACTAATATCCCTCCCACAATAGTATTACTTGAATGTGACAACTAATATCCCTCCCACAATAGTATCACTTAGATGTGACAACTTATATCCCTCCCACAATAGTATCACTTAGATGTGACAACTTATATCCATCCCACAATAGTATCACTTAGATGTGACAACTAATATCCCTCCCACAATAGTATCACTTAGATGTGACTACTAATATCCCTCCCACAATAGTATTACTTAGATGTGACAACTAATATCCCTCCCACAATAGTATCACTTAGATGTGACAACTTATATCCCTCCCACAATAGTATCACTTAGATGTGACAACTAAAATCCATCCCACAATAGTATCACTTAGATGTGACAACTTATATCCCTCCCACAATAGTATCACTTAGATGTGACAACTAAAATCCATCCCACAATAGTATCACTGAGATGTGACAAGTAATATCTCTCACACAATAGTATCACTTAGAAGTGACAACTAAAATCCATCCCACAATAGTATCACTTAGATGTGACAACTTATATCCCTCCCACAATAGTATCACTTAGATGTGACAACTAATATCCCTCCCACAATAGTATCACTTAGATGTGACAACTAATATCCCTCCCTCAATAGTATTACTTAGATGTGACAACTAATATCCTTTCACAATAGTATCACTTAGATGTGACAACTAATATCCTTTCACAATAGTATCACTTAGATGTGACAACTAATATCCCTCCCACAATAGTATCACTTAGATGTGACAACTTATATCCCTCCCACAATAGTATCACTTAGTTGTGACAACTAATATCCCTCCCACAATAGTATCACTTAGATGTGACAACTAATATCACTCCCACAATAGTATTACTTAGATGTGACAACTAATATCCTTTCACAATAGTATCACTTAGATGTGACAACTTATATCCCTCCCACAATAGTATCACTTAGATGTGACAACTAATATCCTTTCGCAATAGTATCACTTAGATGTGACAACTTATATCCCTCCCACAATAGTATCACTTAGATGTGACAACTAATATCCCTCCCACAATAGTATTACTTAGACGTGACAATTAATATCTTTTCACAATAGAATCACTTAGATGTGACAACTAATATCCCTCCCACAATAGTATCACTTAGATGTGACAACTTATATCCCTCCCACAATAGTATCACTTAGTTGTGACAACTAATATCCCTCCCACAATAGTATCACTTAGATGTGACAACTAATATCACTCCCTCAATAGTATTACTTAGATGTGACAACTAATATCCTTTCACAATAGTATCACTTAGATGTGACAACTTATATCCCTCCCACAATAGTATCACTTAGATGTGACAACTTATATCCCTCCCACAATAGTATCACTTAGATGTGACAACTAATATCCCTCCCACAATAGTATCACTTAGATGTGACAACTTATATCCCTCCCACAATAGTATCACTTAGATGTGACAACTTATATCCTCCCACAATGGTATCACTTAGATGTGACAACTAATATCCTCCCACAATAGTATCACTTAGATGTGACAACTAATATCCTTTCACAATAGTATCACTTAGATGTGACAACTAATATCCCTCCCACAATAGTATCACTTAGATGTGACAACTTATATCCCTCCCACAATAGTATCACTTAGATGTGACAACTAATATCCTTTCACAATAGTATCACTTAGATGTGACAACTTATATCCCTCCCACAATAGTATCACTTAGATGTGACAACTAATATCCTTTCACAATAGTATCACTTAGATGTGACAACTAATATCCCTCACACAACAGTATCACTTTTTTGATCGATGATCGTTCCATAAAGTGGATACAACTTGGAAGTTGTGAAATTCTATTACAGTATAATTGTATACTAACATAAATTGAAGTGTATGTGGAAATGTATAGATAAAGATAATATTTTGATTAGCAAATGTTTTTATCTAGATAGGTGTACTCCAACAAAAAGGTTTTTTTATGAGGATTACTGGGTTCTTTAATACTTCGAAATGATTAACTTATGACCGGTTTTAGTGGTTATGTTTGTAACTTTACACCTCTATTCCATTAAGAATAGGTGGCTGCATTATCCATCATTCACCTCTGATATTCCATATCTATCAAGCAGTTTCAGCAACTAAAAGGTAACTACTATAAAAAAAGATCGCTTCCATCAATCGAATTAAACTACAAATTAAAAACTTTTGTAAAAATTTAAACGTTCATTATTTTAACACTGAACGATTAAATATACTGAATAACGATGAGGCAGAATAAATTTTCTTGATCAGCTGAATTAGACCAAGAGCAATTGAAACGGTAACCTCTTTGCCAAAACTGGCCGTGAAACGAACAGTTAGACTGGTAAATACTGTGATTAATGGGCTTTTTCTTAGCTATAATGGGGAGAAAAAGGGTAAATTAGTTCAAATGAAACATTTGTGAGTGCGTTAATTTAATAAAAAAATCAAATTAACAAAATATGTAGTTATTTCAAAGCACTTCTTGTTTATTATAACGAAAAGCATGTTTCAATGTTTGAGCCTGAAGCACATTCCTGGTACAGTGTGTAACTCGAGAATTCGTAGCAATTAATATTTACAGCTATTTTGACACAAGGATTCTATTAATAACCTTGGATTTGAAAAGTGCTTTCCATGCAAATGCCGATTATATTTAGACTAAAGACAGTTATTGTGGTTCCCGATAGTATAAGCACTACATCAAAACGAAAAGTGTTGACTTCCATTGAAAACAAGTTTTTATACTATAATGATTTTATAACATATGTAGGGTGATTTTTAAAAGTGTTCATCGTTGGGATCTTTTAAACCTGCAGAGATACAAGAAACTTTAAATGGGGAACTTAACAAACTTTTTCCTTATTAATAAAAATATGCACTTAGTGTGTTTTAAAGCCGCCATTTTCCAAAATGGTGGACAACTTAATTTTTTTATTGAACGCTATGCATTTAATAACCGTTTCTGATAGAAAATTTAATTTTAAGACTTTTATTCTTTGCATTTTTCAATAGTTAAAACGGCAACTTTTGATGGAGCCAGGACATTAAATATTCAAAAATATACTATGTTACGATTACATACCTATAATAATATTTTACTTATGTAGTACTTAGTGTTATTTTATCATACAAAATATATTCAATTGTGAAACTACGTTGAAAAAGGAAATAACTTATGTTTTAAAATTAGTAGTAGAAAATAGGTTTTTTAAAAAATAGTCTTGGGCTAACTATATTAATTTTTTCTAAGATATTCAACTTTTACGATAACTAATATGTCCAAATTTACGCCTGGACCATAACATTACAGAAAACATAGCTGTCATTTCAATTTTGTAATGTCAGAAGTTGCCGTTTTTAACTATTTGACTGTCCGTAAATTAGAAACGGATAATATTACGGGAAAATGCAAAGAATAAAAAAACTCTTAAAACTACATTTTCTATCAGAAACAGTCTTTAAATACACAGTGTTCTATAAGAAAAAAATAAGCTGTCCACCATTTTGGAAAATGGCGGCTTTTTTAAATAACGCTAAATGCATATTATTATTAATGAGGAAAAAGTAGGTGAAGTTCCCCATTTAAAGTTTGTTGTATCTCTGCAGGTTTAAAAGATCCCAATGGTGGCACACTTAAAAAAAATCACCCTGTATATTTTTTAGTTAACAGGATTCAGTTTAGATAAAACTACTATAATCCCATTTTATATATAGAATCAGTGCTCAGCGTAGATCGACTATCGGTTACTAATCGTAATCGATTGTTGGCACTAGTGGTGAAGTACTATTCTAAGTGTTGAAAACTTGGTTCTCATATCATGGCGTCCACTGAATTGTTGCTATGAGCGTGGAAACCACGAGATAAGTTTGGGCTGTCCATGTTGGGTGGTAGTCAGTTTCCGGATGTTGTGTGGGGGAGATAACTGAGTACCAGGCTTGACAATTAGCTGATTATCACATCAATACTACGTGGTTCGGATTCCACGTAAGCTGTAGGTCCGTTAGTTGCCTTGGATATTGGGCTGTTAGTAAATGGTCCTTTCTGAACACAAGTTAAACTCAGTAAGTAACAAGAATACACAAGTCATACACACTCATACCACACTCATACTACACTCATACCACACTCATACTACACTCATACCACACTCATACTACACTCATACAATAATTCATATTCGCCTTCAAATATGCAAAAATATGCGTTGACGTCTCGTATCCAATAATAATCCTAGTATTCGACTCACTATTAAATAGAACTAGTGTAAATAGAATTCACAAACCATTTAAAATAAATAAGTCCAACTGGACAAAATAATTATAATAAAAACGAAATGAAACTAAGTATTTTGGTATAACAGTTTTTAAAATTAAAAGTTTTCAAAATTTGGTTCGGATTTACTTATGTAATCTAAGTTAGGCATCTTCTCCGTAGGATCTGATAATGTATACAAGAATATTTTCATGCTAATGGATTTTATTGCATGATTTGCATTTTGTAACATAGAAAGGGAATGTATTTGGAAGTTTACAAGGCGGCCTTTGTGTTTTTAGAGTTTATTGTGATACATTTTACCAGTAACAACTCATTGTCAGTAGAAGTGTTGTTTTTGTAAAGGTCTCTAGGGCCTAAACTGGTTATTTCATTTTATATGGTTGATATCTCTAATTTTTTTTTTGTTTTATGTTTATTTTATAGTAGAGACACTGTAACATAATGAGCTGTTTGTGATTTGTAAGATCTGTTTTGCTTTTGACGGTAAACTCACAATATATTTGTTGCGATCAATGATATGTGCGATAAGTTCAAATTTTCAAGATTCTTACTTAAAAAAAACTCCTGGAAGAATCAATCTGGAATTCATAATGTTCAATCTATTCTCTGTCATGTACAAAATATGTGAACTTCTTAGTGGAAAGAATGAAAACAAATCTGTGATAGAAATTTGGAGAGATTATAACTGATTTAATATTGTCTTTGTCCAAATTGGTTTTAACCAAAAATAACAATTTTTTTCCTCTCTTTCCTTATATAATTTTTAGAAGGTTCATTGATCTGTTGGAAGGTTACAGTGAAATATATAGTAAAAAAGTGAAAGGAGAATCCTTTTTTTATTGCTCATATAAACGATTACTTCGCCAAAGAATTGGTTGGGGGGGGGGGTCATCGTTAACGAACGAAACATGTCACTCATTTGACGTGTCCTAAAAGGCGATCGATCTAACACTTTAATTCACCAGGTAACACGTTTAGTGGTCCCGGTTTTAGACCATCTTTGACCTTTCGTCTGTGACTAATGTTCTGGTCAAAAGCTCTTGTTCCGATGTTAAAAGCTGACAACATATTTACATTTCCAATCGAATCACTCTCGGCTATCCATCCCACAAACCGCGATGTTTACCTATCGAATATTTGCGTCTCACTGTGAGGATGTAAGGGCAACTTTCACTCCCAACCGCCACATTCTTGTGATACACAAACATCATTAAATATAGATTATTCAGGCACGCCCGAATTCGTCGGAAAGTTTATTGCAGTTTAATGATACTAATTACTTATTATAGAGGTGTTGTTTTGTTCCATCTTCCGAAGGATGAATTTTAGGGATTTATGAAGGGATTTTGATGTTTAAATGTAAACCTGCATGTTACTCATATCAACCCCTCAGTTTCCAGTCCCTAATTGTACTCTCGTTCCTTAGATCCTCCCCTCCAGGATGCGTACAAGTCTTTCAGTCATCATCTTTCAGCATCCTCTTTCAGGACATCATCGTTTTTAACAAAATACCGTGTTTTTGATAAAGACAAATTCCGTGTAGCGCACGAAAATGAAGGTGTACTACAAAGATCATTACATACACTAAATAATATTGCAGTAAATATAAATTGAAAATTTCTATGAATTAAACGTAAGTGATGGTATGTAAAGGAAAATACCTAGTAAGACCTTAAATATGCATAGGTGATAGCGTACTGGAATAGGAGGCAACCTTAACTTTCTTCGGAAGTGACATTGGCTTTAATGATGATAACTACGTGATGAAAAAAGAGTTACCAATTTCAAAACGTGTGGGTTGTGAAGACGGACTCTGGATACGAAAGTTAGACAAGAACTCGAATGAAGTTTCACTAGAAAATGGCAGTGCCTGTAATAATGTATGTTCGTGAAACCCTGGTAACAAGAGCTACGTAGTACAATGAAATACATTCAACAGATATGAGGTTCCTAAGGCCAGTCAAAATGTACACTCTAATCGATAGGTGAATAAATTAAGACATTCGGAAGGAGTTGAATATTTTCAATCTACCTGGTAGAATCCAGCAGTATAAAAATAAATATAAAGAACATGTCTGCAGGTTACCAGAAGTAAATTTAAAGAACAAACATTGGAATAAAACCAAGGAGGAAGAAAAATGCTGGTTGCCGAGGAAAATATTGCATTAGGTCTACAGTAAACAGGCTGATAAAGCCTTCATGAAGAGGAAGAAGGAGGTCTTTTCCTACAAGTCTTCTATCGTTTCGACGTATAATGCTAAAATTTCCTTTGGTTTTAATTATATCATTATTTTCATTGTTTGTTTCTTTATCTTCATAATTATTATTTTAAGTTAATATTTAAGTGTTATTACTGCATAAGCCATATAATTTGTACATTATTTTGGCAAGTGTTTTATCTTTTTTGTTTTCCTTTGTGAATTAAATAGCAAAATCTTTCATTTTCCGGACCTTTTTCGTTACTTCATTACCAATAATTTTTTATCGTAATTACGGTTAGATTAGGTTGGGTCAGGTTAGGTTAGATTAGGTTACTAAAGTTGGTCACAAACTGGTAAATCCAATGACTGACTTACCACCGAATGTGCTCTCCATGTGTAAGTTCTTGAAAAGCGATAAGGCAAGCGATATCGTATTCCTAGTGGATAAGGAATACCACAGTGGACGTAAAAATGGTCGAGGAACAGATTTTAGATCCATAGAGTATTTATCAAGTTATAGTGAATTAAGCTCAGTAAGTTCAGTAGACTGTCAAGTTTACCCTTACATTGCTTAACTTTTGATGTTTATACTTCAGATTCTTATTTGTGTAAGAACAAGAAAAACTCCTCAAACACATGATAACTTTGGACTCGTACATAATTGTATTTCATATTATAAGATTTTAAACGTTAAAAAGGCAAATATGAATTCTATTTTACCGTTAAATGTACGATAAAAGCATGACTTTTTCAAATAAGAAAGATAAACATGTATAATGTCTACCAAAAATTGTTAAAATTGATCTATTTGGATTTCCAAGGGTGGTCAGGGGCAAAGATACCTGATTGTATGTGTGGTAATAATGTGTGTTTATAAAACAAAATCTTTTAAACTTAATTATTGTTACTTAACCAGTATTAATTAAGTAAATACTTTTATTGTAACTCAATAAGGCCTTTTGTTTTTGTGTATACTTCAGGTTTCATCTGTTACATTAGGGTTATTTGGTTTTTAATGTGAATTTAGTGAGTTAAGAAGAAGAAATATATTTTTACCATTAATCACAATATACACATAGACTGAGTAAGGGTATGACAAGAATTTAAAATGGTGTAGTATAAATAAATACTTAAAATTTCGTAGTTTTCATAAATGGAACTAAACATTCCACCTCTATTTTAAATTCGGATGCTAATTGGCAGCAATCATCCAGCTAATACAATCATTCAATCTTTATTAAAGTATCCTAAAAGGTTCAATGAAAATAAAACGCAAATAACAAACCAGAACGAGTTGTCTACAACTTGTCAATTTGACATTGAGACCAACAGGTGGTTAATTTAAGATGCTGTACACTTTTGGCGGGAACTTCTTTGATGTCTAGAGACAGTGACTGAGAGACAAACATTTAGCTGTTGTTGAACATTTCTCACACTGTTTTACAACCAATCTAAAATTTCAAAAAAGAGACCTTGTGGTTTGAATATATTTTATTTTATTGTTGTTTTAGAATTACATTTTCCGGCCAGCATGAATCTACTCCCTCTAAGACTAATGGTAAATTTTCTCAAATCAAGAAAAAATTCAAATTCACTGGTATTTATATAAAACGTTTGTTATTAAAAAATATGAAACATACTTTTTTTACAAATTCTATGAATAAATGTTTAATGTTAATAATTGCTTTTTACTTTTTCCAATTAATTGTTTTTTCTTTGTAACTAATTTTGACATTAGAACCATTTAATTAAGTATGTATATTACAAACATGGAAATATAACTTAAAAAAATATAAACTGTGGTGTATATACATATACACATTCTCTAATTCAATGTAGGTCACCAGAAGCCCTTAATGCTAAGATTTTTCGTCAGCGTATGTGTGTAGAAAATTGAGTAATTTTCCTCATTCGTATATTTGCTGTGTAGCGAATGTATCTTGCGTATATGTATATATATAGGTGAGCATGCGTTCAAACTTCCCTGATAACGTGGATGGGCTTTTCAAGTTAAAGTAAGCGCAACTTTGACCAATGGTTTTGATTGGAGAGTTCCAGTGTTATCGTAAGATATAAGTGCCTAGCAACATCAAGCGTGGTTGTTCCTTGGATGGGTGACCGGTTAGGGATCCAGTCCTTGCACGCAGCCCGCCCACCCGGTCACTAGTGGTGGTTCGGAAGTCACCTTTAAACCTTAAATAGGAATTATTGGTCCTGGATTCAACTAGTGAAATAAAACATTCTTTAACTTTTTTGACCTTACAACTTAATGATCATATAATTTATAATCAACAAACGTTTAATCCAATGACAAATTTTTAATCTCAAATAAGAAACGTTTATTTAGTTAAAATGTAATCTATAATGATATCATAGTAGTGATAAGACATTATAATACGTGGTAAACGTAACCAAAATATTTTTGACAGTTAGAAAGTAGTTTTATAAAATATATTATTGATTAAACGCAAACTAAAACTAAACGTTTTGAGTTAGATCAATGTAATGGGTATTAGCCATTCAAATTACTTCACCTGGGCCTGACGAGACCCCAGTAGCTTGGGGCAGGATAAACTGAACCAACATCACCTCTTTCTACTGATGGGAGAGTATCTCTCTACCCTAACATATAGTGTTTTATCATCACACAAACCTTATGACAGGATGGAATGAATTATCATCACTTCTTCCTACTGGTTGGAAGTATATCTCCACCCTAACATGCAGTAATTTATCATCACATGTACCTTGTGGCAAGACGAGCTGAGCCAACATCATCTCTCTCAACTGGTGGGAGAGTATCTCTTTACCCTAACGTGCTGTACTTTATCATCACATGTACCTTGTGGCAAGACGAGCTGAGCCAACATCATCTCTCTCTACTGGTGGGAGAGTATCTCTTTACCCTAACGTACTGTACTTTATCATCACACGTAGCATGTGGCAAGACGAGCTGAACCAACATCAACTCTCTCTACTGGTGGGATAGTATGTATATCTACCCTAACGTGATGCACTTATCATTCCATATACCTTGTGACAGGATGAGGTAAACCAACATCACCTGAATCTACTGGTGGGAAGTATCACTCTATCCTAACATACAGTACTTTATAAATAGTTTTTTAATTAGCATAATACGTGTTGGTACATATACATTACAAGTAAACGTCATACAACACAAATTTATTACAATATAAGCACAAAATCCACAAATATATTACAATACAAGTACAAAATGCACAAATATTATGGTGATCGATTTCGGTGAACCACGCTCACCTTCCTCAGACCAGAGGGATTCACAAAAAAATGGAAAATGGTGTTCAACAACTCAATTTATAGGCCTATGATCACGTGACCCCATTGGCTGGAATCGTCAAAATGGCGGCTGTTGTGATATTATTGGTTAATCCCTATTGGCTGTTACTTCTGTTCTTTTTAGTTGCTGAAAATACATTATTAAAAACTATTTCGGAATCAAAATTAACCTGTTCATTCATTATATGATGAAATTGGAAGTAGAATAAAAAAAAAGAAAATAGAAAACAAAATTCGAGACGATAGACGAACAACACTTAAAAAAGAAAAATCCGATAAAGAACAAAAGAAGTATGTATCCCTCCATTACAATGGACCGTTTACACAAAGAGGTGTTAATAGATTTAAGAAATTCAATGTATCAGTAGCTTTTAAGACTAGTAATACTATGTCCAATATTTTACACCCGAATATTGAAAGTGAAGATAAATTCAATAATTCAGGAATATATAGGATTAACTGTAATGATTGTTATATGTTTTATATAGGTCAGACTGTAAATTTTAGCAAAAGATATAAAAACCATGTGTCCGCTTTTAAAAACAAGAAACCTGAAAGATCTAATGTAGCTAAACACCTTCTGAATTGTAGCCACAGTTTGAATAAAATACAGTAGATGAAAATGTAGATATTCTAAAAGTTTGTAAGAAGGGTCGTATTGTGGATGCTTGGGAAGAGTTATTTATTTTTAAAGAAAAATGTAAGGATCGTGATAAATTAATAAATAAACGGGTTAATTTTGATTCCAAAATAGTTTTTAATAGTGTATTTTCAGCCTAAAAAGAACAGAAGTAACAGCCAATAGGGATTAACCAATAATATCACAGCAGCCGCCATTTTGACGATTCCAGCCAATGGGGTCACGTGATCATAGGCCTATACATTGAGTTGTTGAACACCATTTTCCATTCTTTTGTGAATCCCTCTGGTCTGAGGAAGGTGAGCGTGGTTCACCGAAATCGATCACCATAATATTTGTGCAATTTGTACTTGTATTGTAATATATTTGTGCATTTTGTGCTTATATTGTAATAAATTTGTGTTATGTGACGTTTACTTGTACTGTAGTACTTAATAATCACATGTAGCTAGGGGCAGAACGATCTAAACCAACGTCACCTCCCTCTTCTGGTGGGATAGTATCCCTATACCCTAAAATGCAGAACCTTACCGTCACACTTAGGTTAGAGAGGGTTTCTTAGCCCTAACTGCACCTGGTAAAAAAAGACGATCTTTAACTAATTAACTTTTAACTAGCTTGGAGCAGGACGAGCTGAACTAACGTCACCTCTCTCTACTGATGCGAGAGTATCTCTCTACCATAAAGTGCTATACTTTATCATCACTCATATCATATGGTAGGACGAGCTGGAACAACATCACATCCTTCTACTTGTGGGTAGGTATCTCCCTACAATAACATGCTGTACTTTATCATCACACCTAGCTTGGGGCAGAACGATGTGAACCAACGTCACCTCCCTGTACTGGTGGGATAGTATCTCTCTACCGTAACGTGCAGTACTTTATCATCACACCTAGCTTGGAGCAGGACGAGCTGAACTAACGTCACCTCTCTCTACTGATGCGAGAGTATCTCTCTACCATAAAGTGCTATACTTTATCATCACTCATATCATATGGTAGGACGAGCTGGAACAACATCACATCCTTCTACTTGTGGGTAGGTATCTCCCTACAATAACATGCTGTACTTTATCATCACACCTAGCTTGGGGCAGAACGATGTGAACCAACGTCACCTCCCTGTACTGGTGGGATAGTATCTCCCCACCGTAACGTGCAGTACTTTATCATCACACCTAGCTTGGGGCAGGACGAGCTGAACCAACGTCACCTCCCTGTACTGGTGGGATAGTATCTCTCTACCGTAACGTGCAGTACTTTATCATCACACCTAGCTTGGAGCAGGACGAGCTGAACTAACGTCACCTCTCTCTACTGATGCGAGAGTATCTCTCTACCATAAAGTGCTATACTTTATCATCAGTCATATCATATGGTAGGACGAGCTGGAACAACATCACATCCTTCTACTTGTGGGTAGGTATCTCCCTACAATAACATGCTGTACTTTATCATCACACCTAGATTAGGGCAGAACGATCTTAACCAACGTCACTTCCCTCTACTGGTGGGATAGTATCTCTCTACCGTAACGTGCAGTACTTTATCATCACACCTAGCTTGGGGCAGGACGAGCTGAACCAACGTCACCTCCCTGTACTGGTGGGATAGTATCTCAGTACCGTAACGTGCAGTACTTTATCATCACACCTAGCTTGGGGCAGGACGAGCTGAACCAACGTCACCTCCCTCTACTGGTGGGATAGTATCTCTCTACCCTAACAGGGAGTACATTATCATCACACCTAGCATGGAACAGGACGAGCTGAACCAATGTCATCTCTCTCTACAGGTGCGAGAGTACTTCTCTTCCCTAACCTGAGTACTTTATCATCACACCTAGTTTGGTAGGATGAGTTGAACCAACAGCATCTATCTCTCTACCAGTTGGGAGAGTTTCTCTCTACCCTAACATGCAGTATTTTACTATAACACCTAGCTTGGAGCAGAACGAGCGGAATCAACGTCACCTCCCTCTACAGGTGCGAGAGTATTTCTCTCCCCTAACATGAAGTAATATATTATAACACCTAGCTTGAAGCGGGACGAGTAGAACCAACGTCACCTCTCTTTACTGGTGGGATAGTATCTCTCAACCCTAACTTGCAGTACTTTATAATTACTCGTTGGCCAACAAATCACTGGTGGGAGCTAACAATTTAACTTATTTTAAATTTTATACTGAGAACTTTTTTCAATCTTCATATTAATATGTAGTTTACTAAAACACTAATGTATACATGGTATGGCCCTTCTCAAACACTGATATGGCATGTCCCAAAATTGAAAACATGCATTATACAGTATTATTGAAAAATATTACTAGTTCGGTATTTGAAAAATATGTAATTTGTATTATAATTATGAGAATGTTGCCTTACAAAGTTGCTTGCTTCACGATCAATTATACAAGCTAATGTAAAACCCCTAATTCCCCAAAATTGTTGCCTGAAGGACTCGAATCTTCTCCTCCCCACTATAATTCTCGCACACAATTTCTGGAGAATGAAAACCATGTTAAAGTGTTAATCCAATAAGATAAAATCGATTTTTATTGTTAAAAATGTACAGTACCTATCGTCTGCATAATTTGGCAAACCGGTTAAGAGCAAAACAATTACTTCAGAGCACCTTAAAAACATGATCGACATGGCCATTCCAGTTGAAATTTAGATCTATGAACCTGAAGGACTTTAATATATGATTTGTGTAAAGCTTCGTCATTTTATAATTTAATTTTACCATGTCTATGGGACTCTTTGGAGTGACCCAGTTGAAACTCAATGAAATCAGTTTTGTTTATATTCATTTTAGCTATTAGCAGAAAACCTTTGCTTATGTATGCAGTTCATTGACTTATCAGAAACAAGAAGAGACATCAGTAAACATAACAATATTGAGGTCAGGTAAGGGTTTGAAATATATATATATATTTATCACAAATAGAACAGGAACAAGAACAGAACCCTGTGGTATTCCAAACACAATGGATCTAGGGATATAAGGAGAAAATATATTTTGACTGCCTGACTGGTTCTTAACAGTTTGACTTCATTTGTTCATGGAAAGGAATAATCAAAGTCAAGTAACTGCCTTAAAACGTGGAGGTAGAACTAATGGTAAATTTCATGTAGAATTATTTATTTTCTGCAAAATACAGAAAAATTCAAATCATATTACTTTTATGTTATTATAAAATATGATTATTGTAGATTCAAATAATTATAGTAATTTTTTTATAGAAATTATACATTATCTTTTATTTTTCCTTGAATCCTTTCACGATGTGTATTCTCCGTTATCAATTGGAGAGTGAGGGGATAAACGATATATTTCGGGTACTTTCCGTACATCGCAAACACATGATCTACAAATAGAAACTAATTACGCACATTATACCAGAGGATTTTTAACCTTTAAATGAAAAAACTGTATGAATTTGTAGTCACTGACATTAAATTTGCATTTCTTCACGGTCATTAAGTTGAAGCTTCCAAGACGAGTTAATGTGTGTAGCTTGGCCAGGCCTGTCATGTCGCTGTCCGTGTCGCCGTCTATGTCGCCACAGGTGATAATGTATGTATCTGACTCGGAGACAGCAATCTGTGATGTCGCCCACAATGCAGCTATACCTCTCACAACCTCTAATCAGCATTCCTAGCCACAAAGACAATGCTGTATCATCCGCCTTGCCCTGTTGATGTCACTGCCGTGATTCCATTTCAGCCTCATTTCACTAAATATTAAACTATGACATATCTGAGGTGAACCTGCCTATGCAAGGTCAGCTGTAAGCCTTGACATTTGGTTTTTTTAGTTGTTTACCTACCTCAATAATATTGTACTCCTTGACAGTAAAGGTGTTCCTTTCTTTTATGAGTTAGGCCTAACTAATTAGCTTAATTTTAATCTAAATGTTGTGTAAAATTAGGCTTAATGTTAATTTCGTGACGTATTAAAGGTGTTAGTAAAAAAAATCAAAGACTGAAATTAAACACAGTGTACCTTTATTCCTTTTTTTAAATGTCAATATTCAATACTAGTTGATGAAACCTATTTTTAATTTACATGATGATGTGCCTATAGATATAGAGGAATAATAGATTTTGTAATTTGTTATGGTTGAACATTTGTAAGACCAGTTGAAAGTTTCTGTTCAATAAACAAAAGGATAAATTAGTATTTGGTAATGTAAAGAATAATTATCAACGAATTAATCTCGTGTGTCGTGATCAATCAATCTGTAATCCTCTTCAGTCACAAAATCACACGTCACTCACTCTGGAACACTCTTCAGTCACAATACTACATGTCACTCACTCTGAAACACTCTTTAGTCACAATACCACATGCCACTTACTCTACAACCCTCTTCAATCACAATACTTCATGCCACTCACTCTGAAACACTCTTCAGTCACAATACCACATGCCACTTACCTACAAGCCTCTTCAATCACAATACTTCATGCCACTCACTCTGAAACACTCTTCAGTCACAATACTACATGCCACTCACTCTGAAACACTCTTCAGTCACAATACCACATGCCACTTACCTACAACCCTCTTCAGTCACAATACTACATGCCACTAACTCTACAACCCTCTTCTGTCACAACTCCACATGCCATTCATTCTAGAACCATCTTCAGTCACAATACCATATGTCACTCCCTCTGTAATCCTCCTCAGTTGCAAATTCATATGCCCCTCACTCTGCAACAGCCTTCAGGAACTGACAGGCAGCACATAGCCTAAACGCATTGCATTAGCAGTTTTCAGTTGAAGTGAATTGAATTTGTTTCGAGAGTTGTTAAAAATTCGATGGCCATAGTTTTAATTGTCGTATCAAGTTAAATTTTTTTAGTTATGAGGACGAGATTGAAATTGTATGTACCTAATGGATTGATTGTTGGAATTCTTAACAAAACATTAACTTGAAATAATTTTTTTTAACTCTCAGTATTTCCAACAACTTCTTAATTTTTGTGAGGCTTTTTATATACAAGATGAGCATTTTTGGACATCAAAACTTAAAAAATGTGTTGATTTATACTATAAAAACTGGTAGTTTTAATTTGTGGTGGTTTATTATTTGTATTTGATTTTCTTTATTTTTGTTTGTTGAATGTTGTTATGAAAAAAACTATCGAAAATACTGAGAATTGGTTAATTATTTTAATTTAACATTTCTCAAATAAGAAGGGAACGATGAAATAATACATTTACCACTAATTAAATTATTAATTTCCTAATGACCTGAACGAACAATCAAGTAGTGTGCTGCTAATTGCCTTAACGCAACATTTTTGTCGTGCCTTGCTTTCTAATAAAAACAACACTTCAGCATGACACGATTCCAAAGAAACGCTCTAGTCCCATCAGGTCTTCCCTGTAGATATAACATCTGTTAAGGATAACATATCGGACAGTACCAAACTCCTACACGAGTGTTACAGAGAAATAGTGCAGTCCAGCGAAATAACGAGATGGGCGAAGGCTGTCCAATCGATAAAACCGATTTAACGATGTGGAAATTGTTATACAAATCTCGATAGAACACCGATAACCGAGTGCATCACGCTATATATCACATGGGAGGTCGTAATATAACGAAGTTGAAGATCAAGACTATAAAGAAACGGCTCTGAAACATAAATGAGTGCCGTTCTTTGGTAATGGGAGCAAATGAGACAACAACGTGATCCCGTGAACCGAGTGGTCCTTTCATCTCATACGGCACCGACAGGTGGACCGACATTCATTCGACTTGAGAACCACGCCTCGACTGGAGTGGGTCCCCTCAAGTAAAGAGTGGGCCTAGGAAATATTTAAAGGCTTCCTGAGTTCTCTGAATGTGTGAAATTGCTGAAATTATTATAATACTACGTATTTATCTGAGGAAAAATGTCCTTCTTCTTCTCCTATGAAGTCTATAATTTATACTGACTTTAGATGTTGGTAATTTCATACTAACCGGTCCTCGGTAAACTGTAAACCCTTTTAGATTTTGTGAGAATATATGTATTCATCGTCATTTTATTATTATTATTACTGATAATTTTTTTGTAGATAGTTTATCTTTATTTATTATTTGGATGTCAGTCAGCAAGATACAGAACAGTGTGAAAATACTGTAGATGGTTAAGAGGATTCATTTTATTATTAATTTAGGTTGAACTTTGCTTTGAGATTACCTATGATTGATTTATGCATGAACAGTCAGTTATCGCCAGTAACAAATTAAATCAAGTTTGATATGATTCATTAATATCCCACTAAAAGTTATCCAATAACATTTTATATTTAACTATTTGGCTAAATGGAATTTACTAAAGCCTCTGAAATAATTTAAGCTACGTGAAATTTTAACCATATAAACATATATGTTGTGTTTTTTAAATAAAAATATTTTGTTTATATTTTGATGATAATAAATGCTATAAAGATATTTTCATTAGTTAGTTAAGAAAAATAAACTGTTTGCATAACTATGGAAGAATATAGACTTCATAAAGTATAGAGCCAAGGGTTCTACTGCAGATTGGATAATATCTTTGCACGTGGAATAGTCTTAACTGTTATGTTGTACACGCTCCCTTCTTTAAAAAAGGATGTATTATTTTACCAGGTGAAGTTAAAACTAAGAAGCCCTCTATAGCACATATCCTGGAGACATGTGTGTAAGGACAAGATCGCTCACCCATCCAGAGAACAACCACGCTCGATGTTGCTCGCGATTATGTCGGAACCCTCCAGTCAAGGCTACTAGAAAATTCTTCTTTAACAAAAGCTAGTGTGTAAACCTTTTAAAAATGTTATAAATCTTTAGATATCAAGAATTTTTTTATGTTTAATTGCGTACAACATGAATAATGGTGGTATTAATAGTTAATAAATCAAAGAATGTTCGGATTTAGGTCATAAGAATTATCTTTCTGGACGCAAATCGAATGAGTCACTCTTGCAGAATTTATTTATCTACCTCCATTTAACTCCCATTAAACGAATGCGGCTGGATTTATCCCACTCAAATATTCCAGAATAAACTTAAATTTAAGGCCCGGACTGTAAAATGTCAAGGTTTTATTTCAGTATTTTAGGGGCTGATTATTAAGTTGCGAACGAGGTCACGAATAAATTGTCAATAAATAACTTTTTATTGTTCCATGTCGAATCGGTGATTTAATGTATACTCAGAGATGTATTTATCAAATAATGCAAATGTGTCCGTTCTTGTGGTCCATTGAGGAGCGCTAGTGTGGCATGTAAATATAATGTATTTTAAACCAGCTGTAATGGAAGCCCTCACCAACTGCTGTAATCAGTACCTGGAAAGACCTCAGAAATCAAATAATTGGCACAAATATTCCTGTTATATGACAACTATGTTTGTAAGCAATATAAACAAGAGTTCAATGTCCGCTGCATAAAAAGTGCATAAAAAGTGTAATAAATAAATGCCACGAAAAAATAGTGTCTCTTTATACTGGTCCTAGGAAACGTATCCATGTCAAACTATGAACAATATACTTAGTTATGACGCTTTTGGAACTCATAATATTAGTAAACGGATAGCTCTTTTGATTTTTCCGTTAATATTTATGTAAATATATAAATAAAAACTGGCAGTATTGATATAACGATAGCTAAGATCGTAAATATGTTTCTGGTAGTTGTATTATCACTTATTTGAAACTCGATGCAATCTGCTAATTTGGTATATGTACATAATTGCTGGACCTATTCCGTTAATTCACTACCACTACTTTGGTTAGGTGTTATTAGGTTCTTTTGGGTTACGTTAGGTTTGATTATGTTATGTTAGGTTAGGTTTCGTTATGTTATGTTAGGTTAGGTTTGGTTATGTTATGTTATGTTAGGTTTGGTTATGTTATGTTAGGTTTGGTTATGTTATTTTAAGTTTGGTTATGTTATGTTAGGTTTGGTTTAGTTATGTTAGGTAAACCTAAGTTATGGTTATGGTAGTGTATTAACGGAAAAATCCAAATTGCTATTTCTGTGAAATGAAAAATTAATTTAAAAAAAATAAAAGTTATTGATTATATATCTTCTGTTGAAATACCAAATAAAACAAATTTATATCGATGATGAAATTTAACTTTTCTTTGTAATTTTAGGCTTCCATTTCCATACAATGAAGCACAAGATTTTAATATCCTTCGTCGTAAAATTCTAAAACATATTGCATTTTTTTTTCTTTTAAAACTAGAACAAAGGTATATTCCATCTGAATCATTTTTTAAACTTGCAGTTCGGAATAAAATCATGCAGTAAATACGTTCTCTGTATCACCGCTAGTTCTGTAAAAATGTCGGAGTTACTTCTCAGCTGGAAGAAACCATACATTTTCTTTTTTATTGCACTTTATTTAAAACCACGACTGAAGATTACAACTCATTTTATTTAATGTATATGGAATTTTCTATAGTTAGTTTTTATTGATATTACTAAACAAATCGTGTAAACGTAATTTGACTTTTTTTTCAAGAGTTCAATAAAAATGAATGGTTGAAACTAGATAATTTATAACTGATTATAAAAATAACTATATTTTTAAGTTTTCTGTTTGGTTGAATATAAAACAAAATATTCTCCAATAGTGTGATGAAAATTCACTGAGACGTTTAACTTGACAATTTATTTACTCTTTTATTTAATAAGTATAATAATCGTAAATTGGGATTTGTAACTCGATCATATTGCAGTATTTTGTCATAATTTAATTGTATATGTGTTATTTTAACCTTTTTTCTATGTTATTTGAACCAATTTTAATTACATTCAAGGAAGTAACAGCCTACAACCGTTTACTTTGATTTATGAATATCAACTACAAGTTGTTATTTAGTATTTACTGAAGCACTTATGTACCAATCTATATATATATATATATATATATATATATATATATTAAATTACAGGACACCCCTGCACGCTTCACGTGTCAAGCCCGTCACTCTACGCTCGTGCCACCTCTCTCGTATTAATTTTATATTTTTCTTCACACACTTTTTTTCGAAAATTACCTCCTATGTCAAGCTGACCCGCCCTAATTTCTCTCATTCGTATGGAGAATAGTTACAAAGGCAGCTAGTTTGATACTCATTATCTACCTTATTTTATCTGTTTGAAACAAAATATTTTTAATACTTTCTAGTAGGTTAATAATTATTTTACTTTTTACTCTTACCTGTTGTAACCCATCGAAGTGACTCAGTGATTAGAGCTAATGAAGATGCAACTAGCGTCGATAACAAAGTACTATTACCTTTGTATTCATCGGCGATAGGTCGATAACAGCGTGACAGCGAGGCCAGGCTATTGTGGCTACGTATGGGCCGACGGCCGTCAGAGCTCGCGTGCCGTGAGACAAACTACAGCTGTGCGGTATTTCTTTAACGCTGTCAGCAAAACTAACGTTATTCGTGTGTATTAACAACAGTTTAATACAAGTACAACAAGTGAAAAGTTGCATAACACTCAATAATCAATGATTAATCAAGCAGAGACCTGGACAATTATAATACTACGACTACAACTATGTTAATATATACAAATATGATTTATTATACAAAATACTTCTAAATATATTAGTAACAACATGTAATAAACTAATTAACAACAATAAATGACATGGATTAAACAATGAAGGTGGTACCAGCAATAGAAAAATAATCATACCGTAACAGTAAATATTTATGAAAAAAATTAGAATATTATTAATTGTGATAAATCTGAAAATAATTAAAACCTTCCAACAGAGTTTGATTCTTAGTTTCCCAGTGTTAGATAGTTTTTTGTTCCATAATTTTTTTAGTTTCAGTCCAAGTTTTATAGAGTGAGTTACTCGCCCATGAGATATACAACAGTAGTTACCCATTCCAACAATATTGATAGTTTTTTATTAGTATAATACGTGTTGGGGATATTTTCCATTAATTCACTACCACCACTTTCTTCCAGTAATTCAATACCGCTTTATAAATATTCTATTGCTCTAAAACTGTTCCCCAATAATTTTTAAGTCCACTGTGGTATTCTTTATCCTGTAGGAATCCGATATCGCTGATCTTGGCTTTCTAAGAACATGCACACGGAGAGAGCATTCGGTGGTAAATCAATCATTGGATTTACCAGTTTGTGATCAACTTTAGTAGGCAACTAGCCTAACCTAACCATAATTGTGATAGAAAAGTAGTGGTAGTGAAGTAACAATAAAAGTAATGGTAATGAATTAACGGAAAAGGTCCCGCGTTGGTACAAATACAGTGAATGTCACACAACACAAATATATTACAATATACGCACAAAATGCACAAATATATCAAAATACAAGCACAAAATGCACATCCACGTACATTTCGGCGGACCACACTCACCTTTCTCAGACCAGAGGGATTCACAATTCATATTGTGCTTGTATTTTGATATATTTGTACATTTTATGCTTACATTGTAATATATTTGTGTTGTGTGACGTTCACTTATACTGAACATTATTGAGTTTCAGTCTAATTAGTTTTCTAGTGTTATTAGTCTATTCTATCATTACTAAGTTTCATTCTTATTTTCCTAGAGTGAGTTAGTTGTCCGTTCCGAAGTTACTTAGTTTAATTCTTATTTTCCTAGTGTGAGTTAGTTGTCCGATCCGAAGTTACTCGTTCATTCATAGTTTCCAGTGTGTTGTAAAGCTATTCGCACGTATCGTCTGGCAGGCTATTATCACCTGTTGGTCTCACTGTCTGGACTGTCTATCACTTGTTATGGTAGAGATAGAGGTGTGGCTCAGCCAGTTTTTGTCAGCAAAAACTCTCAGGGTTGTAAATCTCTCAGCTCATTGGCTGTTCTGTTGCCATTCCTACCCTTCAAATTGTAGATACAGGATGTTTTCTCTCATTATACTAAGCGAGGGAAACTGAGGCGTGAGTTTGATTATACTAGTTAACTTAGTTAGTTAACACACTCTGTCAAGTGTGGGTAGATTATTTTAGCAATACCGTGTGAACTCACTCCCATTAGAATATTCTTTCCGCCGAAAGTTGAGAGTGAGGCTCCGCCTGGACTATTGGTGTAACAAGGGCGATGGCCAATAAAAAGAGGGTGTACGTGGAACATACGTAAATCTTCTTGGCACCTGAACTAAAGAGTCAAGTCCTTCGCTCAATTACATTCAACCAATAAAGATACTGTTTTGTGTAGCAGTAACTGATCAGATGTTCGATAAAAGTAGGAAACATATTGTTTAGTTTAAGTTACTTTTGTAAACTATATGTCCATGATTTACATATACTATGTACAATATATATTTAAACAAACTAGTCGTTATGCATAGTTTAAAGCAGTTTCTCATCGAATGTTCTCTGCTCACATTTATTAATTATATTCCATTGTAAAAGTCTATTCTAAGTTTTGTTTACCGTAAATACTTAATTTTTCGACATGACCATTTCTCGTCGACCCAAGAGTGATAACTTCACTGCTCTTCTAAAAGCAATAACATTTCACCTATTTGATTCCAAGAATTTCATCTTCCATTTACCCATCATTAGGGCGGCGATCGTCAAAACAAGGAAAATGTGGTTGTGAATGAATGTGATGTAAGTTAGCTGTCTTTCGTACTAAGGTCAACTGATCCTCAGAAATTGTATTTTATTAATATCCCAATATTAAAGACACAAGAACATTCAGCTTGTAATAGAATACGATTTACGCAATTTTGGTCTGATTTTAAGGGTCCTCACTTCCTAAGGGTGTTCGATCGAAAATTATTTCTTTTAATGTTTTAATAAAATTGTTAGTATCCATATAAGTGATAAATGTGTTACGGAAAACAATTTCAAAAAGTTTTTTTATGGAGTTATGGCTACCTAAAATGACTAATTTGGCCTTTTTGGTACATAACTCAAAACAAACTATGTGATATAATTTATTAACATTTTGAGAATATAGTGGACATAAGGTACAAATCAACTTAGTATATAGTAAGTATAAAATATATATATATATATATATATATATATATATATATATATATATATATATATATATATATATATATATATATATATGTATAGTTCTTAAATGTTACCAATTATTTTTATATAACTTATATTTATTCAAATTTTGAGTTGAAATTTGTACAGTCATCTTTGGTTAAAAAGTAGATTAATAATATAAATAAAATTCATTTAAAGAGTTTACAGTACTATGAATGTGGGAGTTATGCCTACCTGTCAAATTTGCGGGGTGTGGCAGGCGGGGGCTGTGAGGGTGTGAGAGGGGAGGGGAATACATTGCTAGTTACGCCCGGATGAACACCCTTCACAATTGCTGGGCGTTACTGAGTCTTAGAAAGAGCAATTTATTAATATCCTAACAGCCAACGCAACCAAGTGAAGCTTATATCAAATAGTGGAATCCGAACCATGTAGTATTGGTCTAATGTTTAGCTTTATAGTCAGTTTTTACCCCTGCACTACCTGTTACTAATTAGGATATATTGATTCTTAGAAATAAAAAAAGTAACAACTTCAAACATGAGCAAAATGGACCTACATTTTAGGTGGAGTCTGAACCACTGGAATCTGAATCACATGGAATCTGAGGTGTAAGACCCACTAGTGAGGTTCATTACCCATTGAGCAAATGGTGAGTAGGTTTCGGTATTAAGAGGATTGAGATCAAAATTAGTGTTGTGCCTTATCTATAATCACTTATTATTTAACAATAAGAGATATATAAGAATAAGAATATATTTATTGTGGTTTGAACAATAAAATTGTTATAGCTATGTAATACATTGTAGATACATTGATCGTTAAATGTTGCCTTTGAGTATGAAATATCATCGAGACCTAACTTAATATGCATAGCTTTTGATACGACTCTGAAAATTAGAACATAAGTAATTTTGTTCAACTTACTTTCAATATATAACACTGAGAAGGTTGGTTTGTTTAATATCCAGGTTGTCAAAACATTTTCGAATTTCAAAAAAAGTTTGTTTTCAAATTCATATGTGAGAGAAAATGTTGTATGATTCGATAAAATTAGAGTATTCGTCAAATGAGTAAAAATGAACTAAATAACAATTAGTTTTATATAATCACTATTATTAAATTTAACGCATACTTTAAGATAGTAAATTAAATATTGATAGACGTCCTATTTAAACAAAAATGCACAAGATATTCGTGAAAAAATCTCACAAAAATAAGCTGAATAAAATTGATAAAATCTGTATTTAAGCGCCGTAGAACATATAAGGATTACATTTCATATTTTTCACTTCATTACTGAAAAGCTGTTATCAAACTTCTAAAGCAACGCTGAAAGAGCTCTCAACATTTTACATTCTCTGTGTTTAATTTTAACAATGGCGTATTTAAACAACGTGTTTTCGAGTGTAATCTTTAACATTATGTAGAAAAAATAACTATTTCATATTTAAAATAATAAAAGAGGTTGTTGTAAAAAAACTCCTTATAATACAACAATAAATAGTTGATTTTAAAGTGTAATCTTTTGCTTTATGTAGAAATATTAATTGATTTTATATTTGTAAGAATTAAAGAAACTGTTTCATAAAATAATAATAAAGAAGTTCAACTTAAAATTAACTTTTTTACTTTATGTTAAATTATTAACTAACTGTATTTATAGTAATAAAAAAATTGTAATGTTATTTTATAATTTATTGTATATAAAGGAAATTTTGCTCTTCAAATTTACGAAATGAGGAATGGCGTTTTAACTGTGCAGCGTTCTAATACAGTAATTGCTAGAAATTAAATTTTGATTGGTTCATTTAATCTACCTAGTAAACATAGGCCTACTATATATTTAGCTTATGGTTTTTTCCAGCTACCATTTATTAATTTAAACGGTGTTGTATGCTTGGAAAAAACTCTAAAAGTAATTAGAAATAAAAATATTGAGTGATCTTCTATCACAAAGCTAAATCCAATCCATCAAGTCATTTTAGACCTACCTCACTGATTCTATTTGTGCTAGTTAATCCCTCTGTAAAACAGCACAGGGGACACTCTGAAACTATGTGATCCATTGTTTGAATTGTTAATGAAGAACTTATTTCGTCCATCAAAACTATGACGAAATAACTACAAAAATTAGGTGAGAAATTTGATATGCGGTAAATACGTTGAATAAAATTGGAGCAAGTACAGATCCCACACCGTCCTTCAGCAGGCAGCTATCAAATAAACACTCTGGAAGTAAGATATATACTTTTAAAAACACTATTCGTAAAAGTTATTGACTTTATAGATCAATTGAGTTCTTAATTCACTTGTATGAGATTTGGTTGTCGACTTGTAATAGGCCTAGTTGCACACGACACTAACTCAATAATAAAAACAGCACAAAGCTTAATTCAAATTAAATCAAAATTAATGTCCAAACAGAAATTAGCAAAGGTTAGAAAATATGTAAATAGTGATTCTTTCAAAGTCAAATACTTTTAAATTCAAATCAAATAAGAAATCATATTTATTTCCAAAACATTATAAATAATTTACATAATTAATGAAGTTTACATTAGCAAACATAAAATTAGCTATTCAAAGAGCAAATAAATATCAAATACACTAATAAATATGACTAAAATTTAAAGCTCGATTAACAGGAAATAAAGAGCCTACATGGGCAGATAGCCTGTGTGAAGGCTCTAGTTGTCTTAATAAAGTAAAATAGTACATTAAATTCTTATTTTCGATATATAAGAGTTGATTTTGTATACTTTTTTGATATACATAAGACTTAGCTAATGCAATTGTATTGTTGATTTGGCTGAATAGAGTTTGAGTTTGAGCTCAAATGCTATCATTAACGAAGCATGTTTTTTTTAAATTAAAATTAAATGATTAATAATAAATAATATAGGTGAAATTGTGAAAGGAATAGGATTTATAAGATATATTATTCAAATGTAAAAAAGAGACAAAACTAAAAAAATGATGTTAAATTTTAACTTGGTTTCTATAAATATTACGGAAACCATGGAGGGTGGGTCATTACCACTTAATGTGTATGGGTGGATGGGTCATTACCACTTTACGTGTATGTGAGGGTGGTCATTACCACTTAATGTGTATGGGTGGGTGGGTCATTACCACTTCATGTGTATGGGTGGGTGGTCATTACCACTTTACGTGTATGGGAGGGTGGTCATTACCACTTTACGTGTATGGGAGGGTGGTCATTACCACTTAACGTGTATGGGAGGGTGGTCATTACCAATTTACGTGTATGGGAGGGTGGTCATTACCCCTTTACGTGTATGGGAGGGTGGTCATTACCACTTTACATGTATGGGAGGGTGGTCATTATCACTTTACGTGTATGGGAGGGTGATCATTACCACTTAATGTGTATGGGAGGGTGGTCATTACCACTTTACGTGTATGGGAGGGTGATCAATACCACTTTACGTGTATGGGAGGGTGGTCATTACCACTTTACGTGTATGGGAGGGTGGTCATTACCACTTTACGTGTATGGGAGGGTGGTCATTACCACTTTACGTGTATGGGAGGGTGGTCATTACCACTTTACGTGTATGGGAGGGTGGTCATTACCACTTTACGTGTATAGGAGGGTGGTCATAACCACTATTCCCATAAACGTCGACTAATAATATTCAGGTTAATTCAGATTATACATTCACATAGTAATAAAAATATGACAAATAAACACTTTCTGCTGTCTATTTATATCAGCTGAATTTATATGTACCGATTAAATATCTTGTGTACCTATACATAAATTAAGGGATGCATAAAAACCACCTGAATCTAAAGATAGATAGCAAACAAATAAAATAGAAACTGACAAAATTAACAAACACAGTTTGGAAACCTGTTCCTGGCCTATTAAATGTAAAATGACGATTCCGTCAGTAAATGTAAACCTGCGTGAAACAATAGAAATGTTATTGAAAGCACGGTTATTGGATTACAGAGGGTTGGGTTTTAAAAGCTTTCAACGGTATTTATTGCTCGAACCGCTTGCTTTAGCTGAGTGAATGTATTTAGTTAATTTGTTTAAGTAATATTGTTACCATTCAATTAATTTTGAAATGGAAAATGTTACTTTCACATTTATCACGATTGTGATGACAGATCGAGATTTGCTAATGCTTTTATTCGGTTCTTTGTCAAATATAAATAATTTGCGTTGTCGGCACAAAATTATCTTTTCATTTTGGTATCGAGTTCTCAAGATATTTACCGATTTTCTTCTACTTACTCATTTGTACAGATTTAGACAATTATTTCCTGCAGTAATGACATTTTCTTAACAGGACTATACATGATTATTAATAAAATATTTACGTGTTGTTTTAATAGTAGTGATTTTATAAGTAGTGGACAATGTAAATAATATCAACATACGTGAAACTAATGTCAATGGATGTTGAAATTATATTTTTAATTTACATACAACGATCCTAATTTACTCTCATAAGAAAAGAAAACCATTTATTGTGTATGTTTTTCTTTTATGGCTGCTAAAATATTACACACCAACAGTCATTAAAACCTCGATATTGAAGATGTAGGCTATGTGTGGAGACGAATTTGAATGAGTTAGAACGAGCAGATACTTTCTGTACTAACGAAATGCAACTTCCTACGAAGTGTCATTAATTTAAAATCTAAAACAAGCTGATCGCATTTCTATAGATCTTTAATGAATTATAAACCATAACGTATTTGCAATCTGGGATTTAACCAACTCTGGACTTGATAAATGTAATCGCAAATGGTATAACAATTTTGTGTTTTTCATTTTTTTCACTTACAGTTTTCATTACTAATTAGATTTAAAATAATGAATGTTATACTAAAGTTATATTATCTTCACACACAGTTTTGTTTGTTTTTTTTAAAATATTTTATTCAAATTACAATATTATCATGGCTATTATGGATTACATTTTTAGTATAATTTTTCAGACTTGACTCCTTTAGTAAGCAATGTTGCAATACTCTCGAATCTCACTTGACTCCTTTAGTAAGCAATGTTGCAATACCTTCGAACCTTACTTGACTCCTTTAGTAAGCAATGTTGCAATACTCTCGAACCTTACTTGACTCCTTTAGTAAGCAACCTTCGAACCTTACTCTAATAACCAGCAATTAAAAGTAATTAATTACGAGGGTTAAATAAAAATAGTATAGATTCACTTGAATCCAAACACTTGTATAAATATACCAGCTTTGCCAAGAATCGCGTCAAATTCAAAGAATTTTGCTCGCTAAAATCACACTAGTTTTTTTTTTTTTTTTTTTTTTTTTGGCTAGGCGCGTGTTTGAATTTGGATGTACTGTATAAAATACGTATTACTCCTAATGCGGTGTGACTCGCTCAAAATATTAGATTGATCGCTGGAATAATAATTACATTTTTGGTAAATAAGTAGCCTACAAATAAGTTGTAGGTTCACATTTTACATTAAGAGTCTGCAGAGGCTGTCGGCCATGTTTGTTTTAATCCCATAAGAACAATGTTATTTGCGAATCCATATTTTTTCGTTATTTATTTATCAAAATTTGTGAATGAGGTGTCATTTTAAACATTATATCGCGCATTGGTTTGGTTTTGGTATTTTGAATCGAACACCTAGGTTTGATAAGTATGTGAAAATAAAAACCTAAAACTAATTATTTTTTGTATTTTTTTTAACTAATTAGGAATTGCAAAGCAATTCCAACGTGCAATTCAATTCATGATCAAATACAATTTGTTTGGAAAAATCCGTTGGAAAATAACTGTTTAATTTGGATAAGCGTAATCGTATATACGGTTCGAAAATAACATTGTTCTTATGGAATTAAAACCAACATGGCCGACAGCCCTGCAGACTCTTAATACTGGCTCGTCCTGCATCATCCGAGCCAGGGAGAGCCGGTGACCGAGTGGTCTAAGGCGTCAGGACTTTGTATCTGAGTTACAGAAGCGTGGTTCGAATCCTGGCCTGGGCCGTTGAGTTGGTTCTATCCCTTATTCTGTCTGTTAAGTTCCCTGAAAATATTAATAGTCCGTGGGGAATGGGTAGAGTAAGGTTAACACGGAGTTCGGCCTCTTCTAATAAATAAATAAAATGTCCTTTTGTCCTCAGTATAATCATCTATTAAACGACTAAAAAGGGCATAGTCTCATTCAACACACGTGTTACGGCCAACAATCCTTTTAACGTATTGCTGCGATTATTTTACTATGATTTTATTGATTTCACACTTGGACCAACTTCGTTTTATAACATCAATGTTCAACAATAATTTATTAAGGTTTTTTTTTCTATAATTTGTTTACAAAATCTATGCCTCACCAAATTATGCAAAACTTGTCGGTGAGGTCCTATAGTAAAAAAATAAAATTAAAAACTCATTACAGAAAACACATGTTTTTTATTTAAATTTTTATATAGTAATTATCAACATTGGATGGTTTACTATGTCAACTGTGCAATGTGGCTACAACAGAAACATTCGGAGATATCGAGTGAAAGTTTGTAGGTAATTTTTTCATGTTGGCCAAAATATTCCTGTTCTCTACTCTGTGTCTCATTCCCTCTAGAACAATCACTTGGGCAGTGTGTGAAATGTAATATAGTATCTTAAAATATAACAAAGTGACTTAACCTTAGCGTATTTTCTTACTGTAACTTAATTGTTGAAAAAAAAACTAATCAGATGTTACATAAATTATTTATATAACTATCAAGACTAGAAATTTTTAATTCTATTTCATTCATGTTAAGTTTTAGAATATTTTACTTGTTTGTACCGAAGCTTATTGAGTAACATTAAGATAATGTTACTTCCGTGCTTGCAGTAAGGGAATCAGAGTAAAATTACTTGTTTAGTGTCCATAATCATAATTATATTAAGGGCATAATTATGAAGAAGTTTTACCAAATGCTATTTTTAAGACTTAATTATTATTTCTAGTTATTATTATGATTGCTATTATCAATTACTAAATTATTATTTAAGACTAAATAATTGTGAGGATATTTAGTTTTGTTTAATCATCTAATATCTCAGGTAAGCTCCAAATCGGTATTAATTTAGAGATTGACTTTAGTATTTTTTTAGTGTTACGCGCATGATTCGATAATGATAATTATTCAAAGTTTATTTTTCAATTGTAATCCGAAAATAGTTTGTATATTTATGATAGTATGTTTCCTTGGTGGTTGTTGATTTGTTTATTTATTTTTTTTTTTTTTTAGTTACTTTAAGATTACCCATATATTAAAGATATTTCATTATGATAAAATTAGTTCATCTCTCAAATAGCTATATGCTAGAGAGATTAAAAAAGACACTGTAATGTAATATCAATTAAAGAAATAATAAATGATTTTAAATTTGAATTTATATTTTTACTTATTTTAGATTAAGGTTAATTATTATTAGTCGTTTACGTAACCGTTCCCAAACTGCAAAACCACCGCTGGTGTGTCAACAATCTTACCTATACAATCCTGTTTACAAGCTAAAGTATACTTTCTGTTTCAACTATATAATTAATGTATGTATATTATTATAAAGAGTTATAGTGATAATTAGATAATTATTGTTAAAGGTCCAATCAGCACCACTGTCATGAAGTAATATTATACGTTTTTTATTTCAAATCATCCAAAAGTACATTTAAAGTTTCAACTATTTAACAATAAAAACCCCAATGAATAAAATCATCTTACTATCCATTAGAACAGTTTTTACTTATTGGCACCTCAAGTGTTATGATACGGTCATTTTTAAGGACCGAATCCTTGAAATAGAAGCCCTAATGTTGGTCCTTTCATGGAGCGAAGCGGCTTCTTAAAACAATTTTGAATTTTGTAACGATCAAAAATTTAAAAAGAATATTTTGCCTGCTAGAGAGTGTGAGTAGACTACATTCGTTACTCTTAGACGTTTCCATAAGGTAGTTACCTAATACATATATACGAGTATATAGAAAATTAAAAACAATTTAAATAAAGTTCACAATATATTAATAAAATATTTTGAAATAATATTATGATAATGTTAATTTTTCTTCATACTCTGCATCGTTCGTATGAAGTAAAAATAACACATAGTAAAACTTAAATAATCCGTTATGACTAGAACAGTTTGAACACCTTGGACACCAAATTAAAATTTATTTTGATCGAAAAACAAAAGCAAAAATTTCGTTTTATAATTCGACAATCACTAATGTTGATAGTATATTCGATACTTTATGGCGAGAGATACGATCAGCGTCTATCGTATGATGCGGGTAAGCCCGGCCGATCGTAAACTCACGATCCGATGCGAGCAAACTCCGCCCCTTTGATGAAATGAGCTTTCTTTAAGCTCACAAATTTACATTTTCTTATCCACCTCTGATCTCTTTGATAAACATGGACCCTTGCAATATTGGCTACACTAAAGATGTTAAAAAGTGTTTCACTTGATACATTGATTTTTTTAAAGTTGCATTTCCGATTATTTCACAGATTAAAATATTGTTGAAATTTAATCAGCCGCTTGTCATGGAGTAGCATTTTATATATTTAATTATTCTTTTTAATTACAAATAATGTGATTGTGAACATTTTTGCTGTTGGTATAAGCTTATGATAAAAAATACAATAAGGGCAAGTTAAACATGACTAACCTAGATTAACCAATTCAGCCTAACATATCAAACTGAATAAATAATGGGCTATATTATTACGTATAGATCTAACAATAATAAATTCAACCCAAATAATTACTTCGAAAAAATTTCAAATTAAATTAAAATGTTTAATTTTAGAGCATTAAGTAAACTAAATCGGAGTAACTTTATTTCTGATAGTTTTTATTATTATTTAATAAAATTTCTCAGTTCACATAAAAGCAAAACTACAATGAAATGTTTCTGTCACACCAAAAGTGACAAGAACATAAAAATTCATCTTTGTAAAAATCCTAATTAGCATAGTCTCATTAGAATTATTATTTTATTTTATTTGAAAAATAACATTAACTGTAAACATTTAACCTTATAATGGGAGACATTTAACCTGTAAATGGGAGGCAAAAATAAAACCTCACCTTCTGAAAAGAAACTTATTAAACTAAGGAAACAAAAATAAAATAACTCAATTATTTTAATTATATCAGCTATAAAAGCCAATTAATTGGAACAGTGACTGAAGAATCGTTGGGTCATTAATTATTCTTGAAACAACTCATCGGGAAGGTTATTTTTGCATGACGGGGGCGGGGCCGTTCATAAATAAACAAGATTGATCGTGTCTGCAGACGAACAAACGAATTACACACACGTTTTCAATTATCTACATTATCTGCATTTGTAAATCTATAGACAATCGAATTTGGTTTCGATTATCGATGCGAATTCACACCTTCGATAAACACTGATGCGATATTTGATCATGCGATTGCGCGAACTCCCACAGTGACGCATGCAAATGAGCTTTTAGTGTAATATGTTAATCGTTTACCTGAAATATTACTCTGTTATTTATAGTTTAGTTAGTTGACTGATACACTAAGAGTTATATAAATATTAATTCAAGTTTTAATTGTTATTTATTCAATAATGAAACTCAACCAACAATAAACTACATAACATTAATAAATTTGTATTGTAATTCAAAACCAATATTTCTGAATCAATTATATTTATTACTATGGAAAATGTATCATCTCCATCACTCGCCATGCTTGCATTCCCTCACTTGTCAAAAACACTGAACACTATACACAATAAATATAAATTGCACCCTCCTCAGCAATTTTATACGTATAGAGAATGATAATTACAAACCTCTAATAGGGATATTTATTACCTAACTCATTTTAGCTCTTTGGGAGATAATATTTTTAAATCGTTGTACCTTTTCCGTTAATTCACTACCACTGCTTTTTTTATCGCGATTACGGTTAGGTTAAGTTAGGTTACTTTAGGTTATGTTGATCAAAAACTGGTAAATTCACTGATTGACTTACCATCGAATGCGCTCTCCGTGTGTAAGTTCTTGGAATGATAAGATAAGGCCAGCGATATCGGATTCCTAGCGGATAAGAAATACCACAGTAGACGTAAAATAATTAGAGAGAAAAGTTTTTAGGGCAATAGAATGTTTATCAAGTGGTAGTGAATTAAGGGAAACAAATAGAAAGTAATGGTAGTGAATTAAAGGAAAAGATCCAAATCATTTATTGATAAGCATATAGAAACTATAAACAATACGTTTGCTAAGTTTCAAGGTAGTAAGGACTGAGGACTTCCTTACTGCCTTAATCCCTTAGTATACGTCAACCCAAGTAGTACCAAACCAGGCATTTAACTATATCGTATCTTTATGCCTCGTATCTCAGAACTAGAGGATCTAGGGTGTGTTACGATGATCCCCGATCGTTTAGGACCCTAGGCTTCCATAACTTCCAGCTCTGGATTACCGGGCCTAGTTTTATAAACCTTTTGGAGTCTCAATTTCTACTTTAAGAGTTATTTTAGAGACTATAATGTCTCGATCTTTCCTATCTTTTTTACTATGCCTTAGTTGTTTTTATTTCCAGATGTTTTGTTGAAATGCTACCTTCAAAATGTTACAGTCATCAAAAAAAAGTCATTTCGGTATCAGACTATGTTTTTGGTAATTTTCACTTTGGGGAGGCACTGATTTATATCAATGAGGCTATAAATAATATATTATTACTTTGTTTATTACGTTTTAGTAAAATTACACACAATTAAATTATAAAATAAGTATTTTGGTGTTATCTGGCCATATTATGAAATATAATACTATGGGGAAAACAGTTACATATTAGATTTCGCTAAAATATTTCCCGGTATGTTCAAAATATTATAAGGACCTTTTCCGTCAATTCACTACCACTACTTTGGTGAGGTTATGTTAGGGTTGTTTAGGTTATAATAGGTTTGGTTATGTTATGTTATGTTTAGTTGTGTTATGTTAGGTTTAGTTTGGTTATGTTACGTAACCTAAGTTATGGTCATGGTAGTGAATTAACGGAAAAGATACCATTATAAATTTGTTTGAATAGTATTATTGTATATTAAAATAGACCCTGTTCATTTATTTATTTACTTTTAGTATTCGGATTATTCCTAACTAATACATTTGTATGATGCCTTATCTTTCGCTAAACTCACATTATTATGGATTATTTTCGAGTTAATTCTCACAAACTCAACGGTGATGTGTTCATTGGAACTGATATGTATAACATGTGAATAACATTAGTACATTCACTGTGATTCCATGTGGTCTGATGATGGTTATGACATAACTCTGTCGACAAATTAAACATAATATACAGCTATTTTTCTTATACGGTGTCAAACTTGTGTGATATGACATTTAGTATATATATATATATATATATATATATATATATATATACATACCATGTATGTCATTACACTACTTGTATGGATTTATTCCCAAACACCATAAAATTAAACATAATGGAAAATCGAATAAAAATATAAAATCTAGAAATAAAACAACAACTAATTCTGTGTAAATAAATTAATTCATTCTTATTTTTCAATCAGACAGATAGTAATGACACACTACAAGTTAATATGGTTATGAATTTTAAAGATTTTAAAATTTTCAAAACTACAAAATGTATGGATTGTCAGTTTTTGAAATGTGTTTCTTATAATTAATTTAGTTGTATGTGCAAAAGCAGTTTAACAACCATGTAATATATATATATACGTACTATAATTTTCAATTTTTAATTTTTTTAGGTAATCATTTTTAAAGATTTTATTGCCATTATTTCCCTATTTATCATAACAAACATAACGGTGTGTGAAACTCGTGTACACCGATGGTAGTTGCACATATCAATGTTAATGGCATTTCCCGCAACCGATAATGGTGGTTCCAATAGAGCATTAACCATCTGTTAGAGGCTTTAGAATTTAAAATGTTTCACTCAGTTTAATTAAATTAGCAAGCTGCCCCCCCCCCCCCTACTGTTTGTGTACCGTTTTAATTAATCCATTAGATTTAAATAATGATTTAAATTGCTCTTTACGAGATTTATCCTGTATTTATTTTAATTTATAAATACTAAAGGTAAATAAATTATCAACACTTTAAAATATTGAAAACAATCAAATAAAGGTTAAAATATGTTTTCAAAAGTACTTTTTTACTTTCTACACCAATATCACTTTTTAATTTTATTTTAAACGTTTTTGTGGGACAATGGTCTAAAACCCTCAAGCTAAAATTAGTTAGACCTCCCGGGATTTGAACCCGTGAACCACTGAATTATTTTAGAAGTGCTAACCACAAAGCTACGAGGAAGCTCAGATTATTATTTTTTATTTTTATTGGTAAAATTCTATTAAAAAGATTATTGTTGTTTTATATCATTCATATTTACAAATGACAAAATCAACAAATATTGTTGTGTTTGATTATAGTTAGCTCTCAATTACAGAATATTTGCAGTGGAAAACAATATTTCAGGTGTTATTTGATTTGAAATGTTTCTGTTTCTGAAAAAATCAGTAAAGGTTATTGAAACGAATTGTAAAATAACAGAGAGGAACAGTTATTGATTTATATTTTAATAATATGTTTTTCAATTTTATATTGTTTAGTTGTAAGTAATCGAAATACCGGATAGTTACAAAAATCCGGGACAATTTACTTGCCCTATTACTACCAGGGCCGCCCAGAGGGGGGGGGCAAAAGGAGCAAATTGCCCCGGGGCCACACAGACTTAGTTCACAAGGGGGGCCACATTTCATGCAACAAAAAAGAAAATACTTAATAATCTACTAGATAGAAATGATTCAGGCCTGTATCAAAATATCAAAAGTGATATTAGGCCAGATAAGTCTTCCAGTTTTTTAAAACCAACTAAACCATTGGTTTTATAGAAACCAGGGAGCCTTTTGGAGCAAGTTGTACACTGGTCTTTGAAGTTTGTCAGCGGTTCACATAGTGGTGTGACAGCATACGCTCTGGTTGGTGTGTGACTGCAACTGTACCCCTCGCCAGTTGTCTTGTTTGTGAACAAGTGTAAAGGCATGCAGCTTGTGAACACACCAAAATATAAATTCCAGTTTGCGAACATATAAATATACTTGAGTGGTGTGGACAGTGGGCCACCTCTATGAGATGTCCTGTTTTCGTACACTATTTATATAAAACATCTCAAAAGACCCACTAACTTTACATTTGTATTACTCAAAACTCCGTTTTTGGACGTGTTTAATACAAAGTGGACAAAAACGTTTCTGTATGTTTTATTTTTAACTTTAATTTCAAACGTATATACTACTTCAAACAAAATTGTTATACTTGTCCTAAATTCAACTCTATCTTGGCTTTTAGTGGTAGGAAAATCAATCGCTTGGTCACGTTATTATCCCTACAAAACCATTATTTATGATATATTACTATTATAAACTTAAGATAATACAGCAATTGCGAATTGATTTGTATTTGTAGTGGTTTGTTGATTAAGCTTTTATCCTTATTTTGTATTTTTCACAAATTCTGTTTATGTAGACAAATAATCTTGATTTAATCTTTCGAAAATCCTTTGACTCATCGTAGCACAATAATAGATCTATATAATGTGAAAACGAGTGATCAGTAACCTGCGGCCTAAAGTATGAAAATTAATAAATTGTAGTAAAAAAAGTGGAGCCCAAGAACAACACAATTAAATAAGCAAACAAAATTAAAGTAAAAACATTTTAAATCTGTCATTTTAAAAAGGTCGAAAAGTCTTTATGAGAAAAGGACCTTACAAACTTGGTTTGAAAGCCGGTAGTAGGCGGTGGCACTCCGTTCGAACGTGGTGACGTTGCACTCTTTCCCGGCACTGATCAGCTAATTTTTCAATATATGCACTAAATTTAAGAAATAGTAGTCGTATTTCAGTAGTAACTGTGTTTTGCACCCAAAAAACCCGCAGGCAAAATATACAATGTTGTAACAACGTGGCTGGAAGGGTTAAATTAATTGTCATGAAGGAAGGGTAGATCGAGAACATAGTCAATCATTAGTCTGTTTGTTTACTGTCATCTAGTAAAGAAATATTTTGTTATTGTTGTATTTTATAGAGTGATATTTCTGTAATTTAATACGTTCTTTTGGATTTCCTAGTAAACTTTTAATTTAATTTGCTATGATTCTCCATTTAAGGATTTTGAGAGAACAAAAAGCTAAAGTTTAGGCCCAGTAATTTATGGTAACGTTTTATTGAAATCAATAAAAATAGACTATAAATGTTTCAATATAGTGTTGTAATATACTACAAAGTAAATTATATATTTTTACAGTATAAAAAGAATAAATTAACGATGAAACCACTAAATTACAGTAGATTTCTAGGTACTTAAATCTGGTAAATATGCATACAACAACATCACCGCTCGCTTACCAGATGTGCAACAATATGTGTGTATGATGCATTACATTCAACTTGCTCTACGCTATCGCGGGAGGAATTGCGTGGCATAGTATTGTCTAAAAATTATAATTTTGTTACGTTCTGTACTATCCGGATTCATCTTCCATCATATTTAACCGGTTAACCAGAGTTTACTGTACATGCAATTTTTTTTACTTTCTCTAGTGTAATGTTTCCTTTGACATTTTAAATTTACTAGTTATTATGACATGGATGTTCGTAAAGACATTTTACCAATATATTATGACATAGGTCTTAATGAAAAGAGGAGCTCTTAAGTACACCGTTAATAGATAAAACAGCTTCATCATTGTTCAGATTTGTACAACTCCTTTTGAATAATATTTATTTTGTGACATTTAACTTGTTGTAACTCTTTTATTGTTTGGTTTAATTTACCCTGAAACTGTAACAGGAACAGGGGTGTATTCTCAACATAATCAGTAGAGTAGCTCTTGATTAAAACCAATTATGCCCACGTACAGGTTGTTCCCAAAAAAATAGCATAATTGATTAATGCTGTCAGTCATTAACATAACAAATCTACGACCAATCAAAATAGTTTTCATAATGTTTTACTGTCACTACGAACGAGTAAGCCATTTATATTTTTGACAATCATTAATACAGTATTTATTTATTATTTGTTGCGTGATAAGTGAAATTAACTAAGATTGAACCACTGTACGTGTATTGTTGAGCGGGAGGGTCAATACCACTGTTCGTGAATGGATGTGTGGGTGTGTCAATACCACTGTCACTGTACGGACGTGTACACTGTGATGTACATCAATGATATAGTATCCAATTTGACAGACAACAATTTTACTATGTTTTATGCTGAGAAAATTGAGTTAGTACAAAATGCCTTTTATGCCTGTGAAATAAAAATTGAATAGTTTTAAAGTTTAGCACAAAGACAAACTAAAATCACGAATATAAACTAGATGTTTTAATGTCCAACATCAATAAGCTACGTACCCAGTAGTCTACAACCTGTTTTGAAAACAATAACATAACCTCAACTCTCAGTTGACTGTTTTTAAAGCACTAGATGTTCGCGCTCGCCAAATTATTTTACTTCGTGAACATTCGGCCACTTGCTCTTTAGCTAGTGAAGCCAAGTGGCCTATACAAATTTATTGGCCCCTCCCTCCCTCACCCACAGCTAATATCATTGGCGAGGATGACTCCTCAACTGGTAATCGAAGAGCTGCTGCGCCCAACTATGCAACTGACTGTGGTATTGCTTGGTTCGTTATTATTTATTTAATATTAAAGAATAGCAGTTTTGTTATAAGAGATTGATGTTATTGTAATGGTAATACTTAAGGAAATGTTTAAAAACTGTATGACAGTTAGAGAAAAACTTACCGGAGCTTCGCAGCTAGCCCTGAGAAAACGTTCATGAACAAGAATCTTAATTACTCGTACAGTAGTAATCTAACGAAAGAGATGGTAAGAATATCGTAGAATGTGCTAAAATTAAAATATCAATTGTAGTATATTTGACAATCAGAGTAATTAAATTTATTTTGAAGTGAAGGAAGGGGCGACATGGTAAACTTTGCCCCGGGGCCACCAAAAGTCTCTGGGCGGCCCTGATTACTACTACAGCTACTTGGGGACTACGTGTTGTGGAGATTGTAGGTGATTAGTTCTATTATCGGTCCTCTTAATACCGATATGGCATCTTCACAATGGTTTCTATCAGCTTGGAAACTACAAGTTGGGTGGTAGTCAGTGTCCGGATGTTGTGTAGGGGAGAGAACGGAATATCAGGATTGTCAATTAGCTGAAAATCAGATCAATACTACGTATTTCTTGTTACGTATCGGACCATATTGATAGGAGAGAGAATGGGGCGTAATAAATAATAGGCACGTATAAACAGTTATTACTGCATTAGACACGGGAGCCGGTAGGTTCGGAGGCCAGGACTCGACTGACGGTGACTTGAGGTTTGCAAGGTCGGATGATGAGGCGAGAGGTGGTGTGACCCACGGTGTCCAATGGGTTGCGTTCATTTGACATCACGCCACGCTACGTCATATCGTACTATACATCTTATTAGAATTGGAAATAGAATTACAGAATTTTGAATCAATACATAGTAGTTTGGATTCCACGTAAATCTGTGCGTTCCTTAGTTTCCCTGGCTATTGGCTATTAATAAATGGCCCTTTCTGAGGAACAGTTGAACTCAGTTGTAACTAGACTACACGTTCATCCAAATTTATCCTAAAATCGTGTAATCACTTTAAAATACGCACAAAGTTGTGTCGGCGTCTCATGTCGTGTTGGGACTCATAAGAATACTACTATTGGAAGTCATACTAAATAAGGCAAGTTGCGAAAATTACAACCGGATACAATCTGGTTCCAGGCAAGCCCATTGGAGTACAATACAATTATATACCCAAAACATGATTGTCTCATGAATAAAAGTACAGCTGCCTTGATTAGAAATTTAATTAGCTGTGTCCCGCAGGCGCCGGTTAACATATGTTGAATTACTGAGTGGGGCTCTGCAGTTTGTTGATTTGTACGGATCGTCACGTGTGGAGCAGATATTGTTTAAGTTTAGTTGACGAGTTGTGCAAGTATTCATTATTAACAATACAACTCACCCGTTTGAAACCAGGTAAAGAGTCATAACGACCAAAAACTACCACCCTGTAGCTCTTTACGTATTGTTTATAATTAGTTGAATAGATTGTTTAGTAACAGAACACTGAATATTCTCAATGATAAATGTTCCATTTATTTAGATTGGAAGTTCATTTATTTACTACTAACACTTTAATTTGTTAATAATCTCTCTTTTCTAAATAACTTTGAATCGTTATAAATCTCGATGTAATCATTTTTAACTGTATCTTTCAACAATAAGTTATATGTACTGTTAGTGAATTACGTCCACATATTAGCTTTTACGTTAACGTAATTTTATTATATTCATAAAATCATGATTATTTAGCATTCTGTTACTGCTAATTTTAATGATAAAATCATGAATATTGTTATTTCATTATAATCTATTTAATGGAAATGAGACAAATCTTGAAGGAAATAAATAAAGCGTTGACAGCTACTTGGAGCACTTTTAAGTGTAGAGCCTAACCTATATTTCTCAAAACTGAGTTATTAATTTCCGTGGAAGGTATGCCCGCTCAGGTTCTTCCGTTTGCCCACATAGACCTTGTTTGCCCTTTACACAGATAGGCATGTCTCTTCCGCCTCTACGCTGGGGTTCTTTTAGTTTGTGATAAAATAATATAAATGACTATAATATTTAAAAAGGGATATTTGTTTTAACAGGTTAAAATTGGTTATATCTAAGTTTCATAGCTGAATATTGAGGAATTAATAGTGAAGGAGTTGCATAGTTATCTTATACATTATTCATTAGTAAGACGTCGATCGTCAAGATATGGGTGAATATGGGGGGCGAATTTGTGTGATAAGTGTAAATGAACGAGTGTATTCATTCTTACTAACTAATGTAATAATAATAATAATAATAATAATAATTCTTTTATTGCAAACAAACATTTAACATAAATGTATCACAATCGTCAGGTGGTAAATAAATATATAAATATAGACACATAAAACATATAGACAAATAAAACATTCATTCACATCAAGGTCGCAATCAAACATACAAAGATATTACATACATTCTTAGTCTAATGGTGATTAGTCACTCAGATACAGTCCACAATCTCAGTTTTGAACTTTATTACAATTAATTTTTAATTTGCCCAGCGGCCAGTCATAAACTCATCAACTGAATAAAATGATTTTGACAACAAAAATCGTTTCAAACGAGTTTTAAATATATTCGGAGAGTTAATATTTTTAATGCTTTCGGGAAGCTTGTTAATTAGCCCAACGCCAAACACCTGGGGTAGATGATCGGTTACCGTTAGTCTGTGATGTTGGATTCTAAAGTTGTACCTGCCTCTCGTCTCATACTGGTGAACGCCTCTTCCCTGAGTCAGATCTACACCCGATCTACAGTGCAGAACTACATCAAGTACGTAGAGGCTGGGCAGGGTCAACAAACCAAGCTCCCCGAAAGTTGCTCTACACGACTCTCTGTAACCTAGTTTGCCAATAATGCGGACTGCTTTTTTTTGGAATTTAAATACTCTCTCAAATCTTTGTTTAGAGCAGCCCCCCCAAAGTCGTATACCATACGCAAGATGCGGATATACTAATCCAAAATAGGCCATTTTCATAACCTCTTTATTGCAAAATTGTCCTAATTTCCGCAAAGCAAAGATACCTGAGGTGACTTTTGCACAAATACTGTCTACGTGGTTATTCCAAGTCAGACCACGATCTAGGTACATTCCAAGGAATTTTGTGGACTCACTTTCTTCAAGGAAAACACCATCTATTGAAACTGCTGGTAGTACAGCAGTATCTTGATGTCTCAAATTGAAATTAATTATATTTGTTTTTGATTGGTTTGTTGCCAAATTTAATTCTTCAAAATACTGAATACAAGAATTTAATTCAGTGGAAGATAAGACTTCCAGTTCATTTATGGTACTTCTTTTAAAACAGAGAGTCGTGTCATCAGCGTATTGAATAAGGTGGCCGTTCTGTACTTCTGAGTTGAGTCCATTTACATAGATTAAGAAAAGTAACGGCCCAAGAATGGATCCCTGGGGGACACCTTGAATAACGGCTACTTTCGTTGAAAGAGCATTCGCTACCTCCACACGTTGTTCCCTATCCTTAAGATATGAAGTAAGCCATTTGTGTGGAAGGCCACGAACACCACTAGCCTCTAACCGGTGCAAAAGGGTTCCATGATGCACACAGTCAAAGGCTTTCGAGAGATCAAGAAATATGCTTAGCACATGTTCCCTCCTCTCTAATCCATCGACAATGCCTTCGATAAGATTCTGCACAGCATCAATTGTAGATTTATTTTTCCTAAAACCGAATTGTTCAGAGCTGAGGATTTGGAATGTTTCAAGATAATTCTCCAATCTATTATAAAATACCCTCTCAAATACTTTACTGAAGACTGGGAGGATTGAAATGGGGCGATAATTATTTTTTTGAAATGGATCTTCTTTTTTAAATACAGGAATAACCTTGGCCATTTTTAGACCAGATGGAAAGGTCCCTGATTCAAAAGAGGAGTTGATTAATTTTGTAAGAGGCGTTAAGATGTGAATAAAGCAGCGCTTAAGGAGCCATACGGACATATTATTAATATCACATGATCTTTTTGAATTCAGTCTCTGTATCACACTGGCTACCTCCTCCTCGCAGACTGGAGGTAGGGCCATGGACTGGACCTGTTCTGTAACATGGGACTTATTCATTCGACCTGAATTTGATAAGAATGAGGAGGATATTGTTGAAAAATATAAATTTAACTCGTTGGCAACATGCAATGGATCTTCAACTAGGCAATCGTTGACCTTGAGTTTTATTTTAGATCCTGCATTTAATTTTGTACCCTTAGATGAATTATTATTGATAATTTTCCAGGCAGTTTTAGATATATTATCACTTTTACTTAAAGATTTGTTAACGTTATAAGCTTTGGCAGCTCTTATTACTCTTTTGTATGTCTGTCTATATCGCCTATAAAATATTTTAAAATCATTATTTTGAGTTTTAATGTATATTGAGTAATAAAACTTGAGCTTATCTCTGGATTTTAAAATTCCCTTAGTGATCCAGGAGCTTCGACTAGTTTTATGGCTTATTTTAGACTTTTTTAATGGGCATGCGATGTTTAAATGGTAACTGAAGCAGTTACTGAATTCAATATACATGCTTTCTGTATTATTTTTGTTGTTATTTAGGAAAGTCCAGGTTTCGTCTTTGAGTAACCTATTTAGAAGGTTGATGTTTTGAGGATGAAGATTTCTGATGAACTTTCCTGTAGGTTTATCACTAATCGGGTTGCAGCCACGAATCACCGCCTCTAACGCGAAGTGGTCAGAGATAGCCGTGTTTAATACAGAGACCGAAGTGTTATGAATGTTTGTGATAACATTGTCGATGGCTGTACTAGTTAAATTGGTTACTCTAGTTGGTGAGTTTACGGACCAGTTTAGATTAAATGACCTTAAAATATCGCGTAGCCGCTGGGTATGGGGGTTGGTGAAATCTAACACGTTTATGTTAATGTCACCCATCAAAATAAATTTACTTGATCGTGAAAATAACTTAGCTATGAGATGTTCCAACTGTTGAAAAAAAGAATTGTAACAGCCCCTTGGCGATCTATACAATCCCACTACCGTTACTTTTCCGACATGATTTAGAAATACATTAACCGCTGTTACCTCAAAATCTAATTCTAGTCTGTCATACACTTTAAAAGTATCAAAATTTAGAAAATGTTTCACAAAGATAGTTACACCACCCCCTTTGAATTGCTCACGACAGAAATTACTAGCTAATGAATAATTTTTAATTTTGAAAAAGTCGATTGTTTCGGGCCTAAATCCATGTTCCGTGACAACTAAGACGTCAGGGTTAAGTTCATCACATAACAGTGATATCTCATCCATTTTGTTTGTGGCCATCTGAGCGTTCTGATGGACCAGCTTAAATGTAGAATTATTTAATTTCGAGTTTCTATTTTTTTTAAATGAATTTGGTTTATAAAAGGATTCCAAATCTGTATCCAAGTGACTTCCTAGCTCTTGAGAGGAATATGCTTGCCTAAAAAAACATTATTTTTATGTAGTTCAGGTACAATAGAAGTATGTAAAGCCTCCGAATTTTGAAGATTGTCAGATGTGTTGATTGTTAAAGCCTCAGCATATGTCACATGTTGGTGATAGGTCGTGGTTGGCAATGGTGGCCGAATGGTCTTAGATGGTCCCCGACTGCGGTGAGGATGCGCTGGCACTATCTTAGTCTTTAGTTTGTCCACAATAAGGCCAGCCAGAAGACGCTTCCCCGTAAGCCTGAGATGTAGCCCATGTGAGGTATAATAGGGTCTAGTGATCCTGCATATATTTAACAACTCGACATTAGTGTGGTGGCTACAAAGTTCATAAATATAATTGTTAACTTGGCTGATGGTGCGATGGATGGAACTACTGGGGTGGAGGTCGTACCTAGGTGTGAGTGGTACGACTAGGACTTTAGTGAATTCTTTGCAAGATTTCAGCAGATTTTCCATGTGTTTGTAAATCACGTAGTCTTCTCTTTTATCCACATCATTAGTTCCCGCCATCAATATTAAGCAGTGATCTCCAGCCGGCGTAGGTAATGGCATCATGTCAAGTAGACCTGCCCCTGGCTTGCAGACTCCGCTTACTACATGACCTATATTTGCCCTGACCTGAATGAGCCCAGCTAGGCCTCGAACGTGGCTATCCCCGACAATAGTAACGTTCTTGAATGATATATTATTTGTTTCTGTATTGGGGGTTTTGTTAGTTTTGTTATTGTAATTATAACTGGTGCTGTTAGTGCTTAGATCTGTTTTCAATTTATTTTTTCTTCTATTTCTCTTTCTTCTAACAGTAACAAATTCTTGTCCTTGTTCAGTATCGCCACAGTCCTCTTCTGTCAGCACGTCAACGCTGTTATGTGGCTCAGTTATTAGGCCAGACTCAAGGCTGGAGGATTGCTTTGGACGAGGCGTGGCCATATTTTTTAAGCTGATGATTTCGGCCTCCAGACATCTGATACTTTCAACCATGTTGCGCGCCTCCTCCCTCATTATGACGCATGTTTGGCATGGATGACGGAGAACTGGCTGCAAGTCATCAGTTTGGATCGATTTACTACTTACAGTATGTATCTTGTTTGCAGATCTAGGAATGGGTGACGTCTTGGATTGTGGGGGCACGAAGACATTATCCGTGTACTGTAGGAGGCGCTGGTCGGATTCGATTGAGTGGTCGAGGATGACCTTAAGTTCCGCACGCAGCTCAGCTAATTCCTTTTTTAAAACATTGTTCTCTATAAGGAGTTTTCCAGTCTGTGATTGGGGATCTTGCACCTCATAATCGGTATCTGTGGTTGGGCTGGAGATAGGCGTACTCGTGGATGTGGAAGCGAGAGGTGGGTCGGACACAGATGATAAAGGGGTAGTGATGAGTGAACCACATTTTTTGGGTGGAGGAGTGGGGGTCATGACATGTAGAATGTTCCTCAGAAAGAGCTATTTATTAATGGCCCAATAGCCAGGGCAACTAAGAGACTTACCCATTACGTGGAATCCGAACCATGTAGTATTGATATGATTTTCAGCTAACTGATAAGCCTGATACTCGGTTTTCTTCACTACACAACATTTGAACCTTGGCTACCATCCAATTCCAGACTTCTCTAGTAGTGTTCACGTCGATGACAACCATTGAGCAGACACCGTATCGGTATTAAGAGGACCGAGCATACAACCTATCGCCTACAATTCCCTCAATACTTTTTCCCCAAGTAGCTTGGCTACAGCTCTGCGCCCCTAGTGCCGACAGACAGACGTTTTCACATAGATATATCGGTATTTTTTTACCAGGGGAGAAATATGATTTAAAGAGAACTAAATTAAACTCAACTACATGCAAAGTAAAAACCACCCAAACACTGGCATAAAGTATACATTTATTTATTGTTAATCAATCGTGTTTGTAGTTCTCGTAACACTGAGCTGGATTGCTAAATAACTGCAAAACAAGTAGATTGTATCACAGAGCAGAAATAAACAGTGATCGCATCCAATAGAGTTATAAATGTGTGTCGAGTTAGTGTATCGAGTAGTTATTTCTCCAGTTTACCACACGGACGGCACGGCCAGCACATTGTCAGTCCCTCTCTATATAACCCCAAATACTCAAGAATGAACGGAGTAATTAGTACTACATATGTGTAAATATGTACATTAGTTATAATCTACTTATAACTCGTTACGGACGTACAAAAGCGACCTTTGTATCTTTTTACTCTTTGTCGTTACACAACACTAATTGTCTCAAGAACAGGAAAATGTTGTGTTCACTTGTTTTGCACTTCCGCTAACACGTAATATACTAATTGAGAAGCTGTTAAATAACTCTTCTATACTAAACTTTTTCCCGCTTTATTATTTATTTATTTTATTTAATTATACATTTAATTTAACATATTTGGCCTCACCAAGCTTGATATAACTTGTCGGTGAGGTCCTTTTAATAAACATTAAATATATACATATAAATGTTTTATTTTATACCTAAAAATGAGGTTTAAGTTATTTAAATTAAATTATAATGACGATATTTTATTCCCGTTGTTAATTTCTTGATTAAGTGGATAATTGATTTGTTCGTTAAGATAATCAGTCTTATAGTTCCTATATGTGTTTTTCCAATCCCTTAACCTCCAAATCAACTGAAATAAACCGATAAATAATTAAAAGTACACAAGAACACACGTATGAAAATAACAAAATTATATAATTCTCAACTATTATTCTTCAAATCAAATTACAGTATAAAAATATAGTTTGATGTATTTTTAATTTATTCGATTATATAATATTAAAATTATATTTGGTTAGCAAGTGTAGTAATGTATTTAAATGTTCATGTCCAAAAAGTAATCCCCAGAGGCAAATAATGTGTTCAACAATGCTTTTTATCTTTGTTGGATGTTTTATGTATTTGAAGAGCTGGGTAAATATGATTACTGTTTAGTTGCAAAGTCTGCAAATGTTTTATACAGAGTTTATTCGACAAACTTTCCTTTTAATATTGAATAAAAACATTTGTCGTGTTTTTGTTAAAGAGTAAATCCTAAAACTTTAGAGATCAAGTGAAATTTTAAAGGAATAATGAGTCAGCCACATGGATGAGACTTAAGATTATGGCTTTCTAAATTAAAATTTTAATTGATTTTTCCTTTATTATGAATTCCGCAATAAAATAACAAAGAAGAGAATAACCCAAAGCAATTTAATAGTTAGTAAATAGAGATGCTTTTGTAACATTTCAAATGTTTTCACAATCGATTTATCTCCAATCATGTTTATTTTGAAAATAACAGAAATCATATTCAATTGAATCGGTGAAACTAACTAATTTATGCATCTTATATTTGCTCGATTTAAATCATAATTTATTCTTTTTTTGTTAGTTTTAATTCATGAGAAGGTATTAGAAATTATTTTTTCCTTTAGTGTCGTATTACTTGTTTTCATAAAATGAATAATAATGAGTCAGTAATTTTGGATGGGCTTAGTTATTTTGGTCGATGTACCAATGTACACTCATTCCTCAATTATATTACATTCAAATCAAAATGTATAACATTTTTTAATTGATTGATTACTGATTTATGTCTTTCCTTAACTGTTTGATGGTTTCCCCGATGCTTTATGCAGTTCCTCTACTAATGCAGCGAGAACCCAAAATCTCAATAATTTAGACTATGTATTTGTGTAACAGAAAGGATAATAAAGGCAAAAGGGAACTTTGCACAACTTGGACCAATATGAAGATCTCAGGAACTAAGAAGAAATTCAAGTTAAGAATATTTGAGAGCAATGTCTAATCTGTGCTGCTGTATGACTGCCAGTCCTGGAAGATCACCGAGTCTGTAACTCACAAACTGCAGACATTTATTAATAACTGCCTCAGAAGAATCCTGAAGATCTACTGGCCAGAAACTATCAGAAATGAAGAGTTATGGAGAAGATGTGGACAAGATCCAGTAGCAGTGACAATCAAGACAAGCAAATTTAACTCGATTGGACAAACTCTCCGAAGAGCACATGATAACATCAGTAGACAACTCCTTGATTGGAACCCACAAGGATGAAGAAGGCGTGGAAGACCAAGAGTTACGTGGAGGAGAACAGTGGAAAAGGAAATAAAATGAGAAGGCAAGAACTGGGGAGAGACTAAGCAGATGGCTCAGAATCGTGCCAGGTGGAAGATTACAAAATTATAAATTTCTCAAATAAATAGAAAAAAAAACTGCTTTTAATGGTCATGTTGAAGGTTCTTGTCCCAAAAGGTTACGGCTACGTCATGGGAGACCACCCCATCCTAGTAAAAAGATGTCAATCTATAGGCACACCACATTCAATTCACCAAGTTCAATTTAAATGATCATTTATTATCAAAGGCCCTCATTAGTAACTTTAAAGATAACCTAATGCAGGACACTTTTATTATTTATATATTCCCTAATTTTAATAACGTCGAATTTTCTAACCTATTAAAGTATCTCCATTGATGTCCAGAACACATAATACTACAATAATATGGAGAACGAGTGATAAAGAGACAGATATAAATTTGAACACAAACTATACAAAGTTAAGTCCTCTCATATGATTATATAATTCATGTTTTTTACCACGGTGTTGTTATAAGAGAGGGCAAGTAGTAGTCGGCGTGGTACGTAATTATAAAGGTCATATGGAATCCACTTATTGATTAGCCCCGGTCAGACAGATAACAACCAATTGGATTATTGTGGTAGAGAGTGGGGGAAAGGGAGGGGGTAAATCCCTGTCCGCAGCAATATTTGAGGATTTATAATGAAAGTATAACCAATGATGATTTCCAGCTTTACGTACTAATGTTTTTTTTAACGTAACTAATAACACTGTAAATGCTCAAATCGGAGCCTTAAACCAGGCATAACCTTCAACGTCCTAAATGTTCTCCCTATTACATTTTATTTTGTCGTTATGTTTTGTTTATAATATTACCACCTTACATGTATTAATGTATCTAGGTTCGTTTGTTATATTATTGTTTTATAATGGTCAGACCTGGAATATTATGTACTTTTTAAATGAAGAAAACATAGCTTATTTACATGAACATTAGGTTATATATTATAAATAAATTTCTTAGTTACATAATGTTAGAACATTTTTTGATGAAACTGTAACTTTTAAAGAGAAAATAAATTACTCTTCATGCACACTTAATGGCTGGTATTCGGTTGCCACTTATAAATAAATTACTCTTCATGCACACTGAATGGCTGGTATTCGGTTGCCACTTATAAATAAATTACTCTTCATGTAGACTTAATGACTGGTATTCTGTTGCCACTTATAAATAAATAACTCTTCATGCACACTGAATGGCTGGTATTTGGTTGCCACTTATAAATAAATTACTCTTCATGTAGACTTAATGATTGGAATTCTGTTGCCACTTATAAATAAATTACTCTTCATGCACACTGAATGGCTGGTATTCGGTTGCCACTTATAAATAAATTACTCTTCATGTAGACTTAATGACTGGTATTCTGTTGCCACTTATAAAGGAAAACTTTCGGATTTAAGTATATCTGAAAGTCATCAAATAAAAAGTCCCTCTTTGAATGTCTCACAGTCGTTATCCAGTATATTACAGTCTAGTGTATCTTGGCATATCTATATGTTGGTCGTTCTGTAGATATTATCAGCTAGTTAGCAAAACATTCACATTTAAACTAGTAACTATCTTTTTATTAAAGTCAGTTTTCATACACATTGAAGATTATTTGGAATCAAATGGTTAGTTTGATAGTAATTTTCACTTACACTCTACGTGTTTTTTTTTCATCTGCAAACATGGTCTATAGTACTCTGTAAATTTAAAAATATACAAAATTAAGAACATTCCAGCTCTTTGTAATTTTGTAATACCATTTCAAGTATTGTAAAACTATCCATAAAGTGATTCTCGTCTACTCTTCTGCCTCTTCGCAGGGCGGTCACTTATTATTATGTGAAGTTAACTTCAAAGCAAATCTCAGCTACTCTTGCTGCTTTAGAACACTAAATTTTCAATTTTAAAAATATCCATAAATCAACTCTTAATCAAATCCTGTCATATTATGGCACCAAATTTAGATTTTTGTCAACTTTATATCAAGCATATGATGATCCTACAACTTTTCAGTACAAATTTTCCTATTCAACGCTTTGAAGCCAAATTTTTTCAGTTATTTGTTAGATATCCATAAGCTATTTTTAGGCAGAAGTCATCTACATATTTCATTTCTCTTACCATAGTATAACAGCATATTATAAACACGCACCACTTCTATAAAATAACACATCAAACACAAATCATAAATTAGCACAATCTGAAGTAAATATTCCTGATTTATAAACCTCTACAAAAATAACTTTTTAATAACTGTATTACAGTACATTTAACGGATAGCCACTATTGTTTAATGGTCTAGTCCTTCAATACACAAAGTTACCAGTGTATTGACATTGTCTTAATCAACAATTCAGGGAGAGTTTTTGTCTGCAGCAGGGGAGGGGGAGAAATAAACTCCCCGACTGGTTGTTCGCACAGAATTCCTAATGAACGGGCCTGGAGTGGGGGCAATTAGACGTAATTGGTTGCCAGTGGAAGCGTCAACTTTTCGTGGTGGCTCTTTTTTCTTTTAGTTGATTTAATTTTCTTGTTACAAAAGTGTTTTCAATAGGCTCAATTAGCCATCAAGTTGATGCACAGCCTGTGATTTCTCTCAGCAGTTTTATTAATGGCGCCAATTTAAATGCGAACGCTGTTTTTAACTCAATTGTACCGACCGAAAATCCCTATAAATTTTCCCAATTTTTTTAGTATTGGGATATATCTCTACGCCAATATCAATATTCGGATCTGGAAATTTTCAATCTAATAATACGATTTTAATAATTATTTGTATCCTTATGAAAAATAATAAATTCACTACACCCTTTACAGCTTACGTTTAAAAAGAACATAGTTAAAACATTCTTAGCTAGTTTACAATCCGAGCCAATTACGTCAAAGAATTTACGACACTTGCGATTCTGCTAACTTCTATTGAATTTAGATTATATGGTTTCCATAAAAGTTTGTATGATTGTAATTTTTAACAAACAACTATAAAAACTACAAATTAAAGCCATAAATCACTGGTACATTACCCAATAAAATGCACATAAATAGCTCCATTCTAATCCACATAGGAAGATAAAATAACCATATCCTGTAACAAATGACAGCATATTAAATCCCTGTAGTTAATCAACGTACAATACGACCTCCAGGGTTATGGTGCACTGCACAGATAAAATGCATACATGACCTTGACAATGATTGATCTGTGATTTTTGATTGATCATTTCGACTTATCGTTCACTGCCTCGATTGTATCATATTTTTCTGGTGATTTATTTGACGACCTTATTGCTTTGTGACTTGGAATTAGTCTTTATTAACCACGATTATACAGAATGTCTTTTTTAAATGAGCCACCATTGTGATCTCGGAAACCATAATTCTTACAAAAAACTTTAAATGGGGAACCTTACCTTGTTTTAGACACAATTAAAAATATATATTTAAAATGCTGAAAAACGGCCACCATTTTCCAATATGGCGGTCAACTTTGGGTTTCCTTATATAACACGTTATATTTAACGATTGTTTTACATAGAAAAAGTAATTTTAAGACTTTTTTATACTTGGCAGTTTTTCGATATTTTGCTTAATAACGTAGATATGAGATCTCAAAATATTCCTTATGGAGCTTACCATTGAGATAACAACTTTTTTAACATGCATTCAAAAAATGACCTAATCTGCAAACATTACAACATTCATTTGGAAAATGCATGCTTAGCAATTCTTTTTTCCCGATTAAACGCATTGTGGACATATAATAAATTGAAACAAATGATGTGTTAATATTTTGTCACAGATACATCTATGTTGGCAGCACTCTTACCAATATCATCTGTTTAAATCAACTTACAATTAATTCGGATCGACAGTGGTATTATAAGTTTACTTAAACAGCTGATGTTGGTAACAGTGCTGCCAACACCAGTTTATCTGTGACAAAATAGTAAAACATTTGTTTCAATTATTTTTTATAATTAATACATAATGCGTTAAATCAAGAAAAATAATTGCTTAGTATGAACTATCCAAATGCATGTTTGGAACGTTTTCAGATTAGGTAATTTTTTGAATGCAAATTAAAATTAGTTATCTCAATGGTTATAAAAATAGTTATCTCTATTTCATTACATTAGATCGTTTTCTGACGCAAATGTGCGTCAATTCAATTATCTTATTTCTAAAGAGAACTGGAATGATATGTATGCTGCCACTGACTTAGATAACAAGTTTGACGCCTTCATGCTCAGTGTACAGCATGCTTTTAGTGTCTCATTTCCAAAAAAACTTAAAAAGGTGATTAACAAAGATAAGGGGAAAGTGATCCTGACCGATGAAGTATCGATTTTAAAAACTGAAATTACTGATTTATATAAAAGAGTTAAACATCTTGACTCATCGCATTTCCTGAACTGTTATTACAGAAGGCTGAAATACAAATACAGATGTAAGATTCGAGAAATCAAATCGGCAACAAATATCCATAAAATAGAAACATCAGAAAGTAGATCAAAGGCCATTTGGGATATAGTAAATAACAAAAGAAAATCAAAAAAGGCGTATAAACCAGAAATTGTTATTGAAGACGATGAAGGCAGACTAGTGAGTGCACCCGGTGATATTTGTAACATCTTTAGCGAGTTCTTTGCTAACGTAGGGAAAAACATCAGACCCACATTTAAAAAGCATGACCACTTTAAAACATCTGATAATAACTATGCAGGTTCCCTTTTTTTATATCCAACAACAGAAGAAGAAATTAACAGTATTATCAATGATTTAAAAAACAAAAAATCTTCAGGAAATGATGAGATATCCTCTACTTTATTAAAAAAAATTTCAATACATTTGCTGAAGCCCCTGTGCCATCTAATTAATTTTTCCTTCACATATGGAGCATTCCCTAAGTGCTTAAAAGTGTCAGTCGTGAAGCCAATATTTAAAAAGGGAAATGCAAAGGTTTGCAACAGTTACAGACCTATATCAATTGTATCAGTTTTCTCTAAGGTCTTTGAAAAAGTAATGCTGATCCGGTTATGGGAATTCCTAGAACATAACAATATTATATTGAAAAACCAACATGGATTTATGAAGGGTAAATCTACAGTAACTGCTATGTTTAGTTTCATAAACGATATAGTACAAGATCTTGATTCTGGACATCCTTCAGCAGGATTATTTTTCGACCTGAGTAAGGCCTTTGATACAGTCAACCACAATCTGTTGCTATTGAAGATGAGTGACGTGGGCATACGTGGTGTAGCATTGGATTGGATCGCCTCTTACCTACAAGGTAGAAAACAGTATGTGGAAATAAAGTCAGTAGATAGTGCTAGGTATGTACGCCCCTACTCCTCAGTAGAGACCTCCATCGTGAGAGGAGTGCCTCAGGGCTCCGTCTTGGGCCCTGTTTTATTTCTGTTATATATGAACACTGTTCCCTCGTGTACATCCATGACCAGACTTTCCTTATTTGCTGACGACACCTCTCTTTCAGTTTCAAGCCCCAACGTGGATCAATTGGAACGAGTTGCTTTTTGTGAGGCCAATAATTTAATTCAGTGGTTTGATGACAACTTACTCTCTATAAACTCTGATAAAACCCGACTTATGAACTTCTGCTTGACGAAAGGGCGAGCTAAAGGTTTCAGCCTACTTGCAGATGAAACTGTGGTTCATCCGACACCGAGTGTCAGATTTTTGGGTTTAGTCTTGGACGAAAATCTCACGTTTTATGATCACATTGAAAGTGTTTCAAAAAAGCTTACTTCGGGAATCTTTGTGTTGCGCAATTTACGTAATACTGCAAACACCGAAGTTCTTCTATCTGCGTATTACGGGGTTATCTATCCCCACTTATCATACGCTATACCTATTTGGGGGTACGAAAACCAAAAAACCCTTTTTTTATTTAAAATTCAAAAATGGGCTCTAAGAATAATTTTTTCTCTGAAAAGAAACCAGTCATGCAGGGACTATTTCCGTACGTCAGGTATCTTAACTCTACCGTCTATCTACATTTTGGAAACACTAATTTTTGTCAAACGTAATCTTCCGAAATTCATTGTCCCAGTAAAAACTCCATACTTCTTGCGTAACTCTAACAATCTTGCAGTTCCAAAACACTCTAAATCTTTTTTCAAAAAACATCTGTTTTATAATGGAATAAAACTATTCAACCATCTACCTTGTTCACTTAAGTTGGAATCAAACCTCTTAAAATTTAGAAAACGGCTGAGGAACCATCTAGTAAATCTCTCTTGTTACAGCGTCCGGGAGTTTTATAATAAGGAATTTTGTACAACACTGCTTAATACAGAGTAAATATTTACATACATATATGAACTATGTTATTGTTTTTATTAATTAACATTATTAATATTATTTTAAGAGTGTAAACTTTTTCTACATAAGTATATAGCTGTTAGTATTAAGTATTAAGAACTGTTATTGATTATAGTATACAGTATTTGACTTGGCTAATACAAACTGTTTTGTCAATTTGGCTAAATAAAGTGATTTGATTTGATTTGATTTGATGGTAAACTCCATAAGGAATCTGAACATTGTGAGCACTCATATCTACGTTATTAAGCAAAATATCGAAAACCTGCCAAGAATAAAAGTCTTAAAAATAACTAATTCTATCTAAAACAATTGTAAAATATTGTGGGTTCCATGATCAAAACCAAAGTTGACCGCCATATTGGAAAATAGCGGCCGTTTTTCAAAATTAGAAATGTGTATTTTTAATTATCTCTAAAAATAAGGTAAGGTTCCCCATCTAAAATGTTTTGTCAGACTTATGGTTTCCAAGACACAATGGTGGCCCATTTAAAAAAGACACCCTCTACAGTTCATGCTGTGATTAAAATTTAATGAAACATCGGGAGTTTATTTCACCGAAAACTTTAAACGTACTGCGTTTACTACAAATACAGTGATTTACTCAAGATATGTGGAAAATAAATAAATTATTTTGTTACCCCTAGTAAATAAAAATTTACTTGATTTTCACTTACAGTGACAGTGAGTTATTTTTGATTCCTCTTTCTTTGAGATTGTCTGAAATCATATGGTCAAAAGATTTAACCGTCACATATGACATTTAATTTAAACTGGTTTTTTTTTTTTTTTTTTTTTTTTGTATTTGACAGTATATACATTTTATTATAGTCAAATAAATCACTAAGTTACTTAGCTAAACATAGAAATATATAGGCCTAACCAAAATATAACATACAGTGTTTTTAGCAAAACGATACTTTTAAGAATAACTGTAGTTTTAAGAACTCATTTGTTGACTAAAAAATGGTCTAATAGACATTTCTTTAGTAAACCTTTAAATTTTTTCTTGTTATTTTACAATTTTGCAGGAACAGGTTTTGATTATAGTAGGACAATTTTGGATTATATAATTTAGGACCAAAATTTTGGGGAAGCAGGGAGACAAGCTCTAATCTGTGAAGGGTGTGTGTGATGCTATCGTTGACTTTTGTCATAATTATGACTATTTCCGGATTTATAATTTGTGTTGACTCAACGCTGGGAAATATTAACATTCCATAAATTTATTTCAGAGCAATGTTCAATGTTTTATTGATTTGAAATAAGAAACCTTTTGCGTTAATTCACTACCACTACTTTTTCCTTTACTTCACAACCACTACTTTTTTATCGCAATTACGGTTAGGTTAGGTTGCTACTAAAGTTGATCACAAACTGGTATATCCAGTGACTGAGTTACCGTTGATTGCGCTCTCCGTGTGTAAGTTCTTGGAAAGCGATAAAATAAGTCCAGCGATATCAGATACCTACCGGATAAGGAATACCACATTGGACGTAAAAATAATTGGGAACAGTTTTTAGAGCAATAGAATATTTATCAATCGGTAGTAAATAAACGGAAACAAAAAAAGTAGTGGTAGTGAATTAAAGAAAAATATCCGGAATAAGATTTGCAAGATACTCTTCTGTTTATTCTTGCCAAGATACGTATCACCTTTTTGGAGACGGAATATTCTTTGAACATTTGCGCTCAACATACAGCCCCATAATAGAATCCCGTATCTTAATCTTGACTCTATAAAGCAACTGTATATCAGTCTCATAATTATATCATTTCGATAAGTTGAAAATCTCGAAAGAAATAAATGAGATTATATTGTGAGAGACCGTTAGAAGAAGTAAATAAATAGAGGAGAGACCGTTGATATATGAGTTCCAAGTAAATATTTTATTGAGGGTTAGTCATAAATATCTAACTTTGGTGGAAAAAGGTACTTCAAATTCATTCATTAAATCGATCTCTATGCTTAGTACAACATGCATTTAAATAATCTTTCATGCCTTTATTTGGTTAATGGAAATAAAATTCTAAAATGCTATATCTTGATAACTTAACACATTTTGAAATGTTTGCGTTTGTGGCAATGTTTGTGTTTGTGGAAATGTTTTTGTTTGTGGAAATGTTTGTGTTTGTGGAAATGTTTGTGTTTGTGGAAATGTTTGTGTTTTTGGAAATGTTTGTTTTTGTGGACAAAACATTACGTTACGTTTGTATAACAAACTATGATTTTTTGATAAATGAGTAAAGCAAAATTTATATTCTTAAAAAATTAACAGATTACAAAATAATAAAACCTATAGCTTATATCCCATATATAAGCTATAGGTTTTATTATTTTGTAATCTGTTAATTTTTTAAGAATATAAATATTAACAGATTATTTAAATATTAATAAATCAGAAGAGGTGTATTCTTTTTAAAATAATCCATATTAATGCACACTAAAATATACAGGATATAAAAAAAAAGGTGTCCTGACTGTCACCTGAATAAGAGAAAAAAAAAAATAAAAAAACTATGGTGGCAGTTTAAAATGTTTGACGAGTGTTTGGTTTATAAGATATTTGGAGCTAAAAATTTTAAATCATGATCATTTTCAAATGGTTAAAGATAACCCAATGATTATATTTTTTCTGTTTATTAATGATGATGTAAAAAAGTGTTCAAACATTCATGTCAGTCACTTTAACTGCTCTTGAATTACAAGTATTTATTTACTGTTATTCTTAAACAAATTGATACTAAACTGAGTGGAATTTGAAAAAAATAATAGTCTATAATTGTTGGGCTACTTTAGGTGTATATTCAGAATATTAATAGCCAGGACACCTTTTTAGACACCCTGAATCGGCAAAAACGTAAATCCTTGCATATAGGACAAAAACAACTGTCTGAGATAATTGGCTCTCAAAAGGGAAAGGCCATAATTATATCTAGCAAAACTAAACCACCTAGATTAACAGACTTGAAAGGTGTGAAACAACAAGTTAACAGTGGTTGTATTACAATTGACGGCTAATTAGGTGTTTAGCCACGCGTGTTTCACGCTTTGGTGAAGACTGGCGGCACGTGAGACAGGAGTCGGAGCTAGAGAGTTAGATGAGGTCAGGAACGACGTGTATAAGAAAGGTTGAAACATGTAATATACCACAAAAAAATTGAAAATTAATAGAAAATAATTGAAAAAAATATAATCATTGCAGTTTCAGTTAAGGTTTACGTTATAAATATCAAAGTGGCTGTAAATGAAATTTTACATAGCATAATAATTAATTAAAAATTATGAGATGTTCATGCTACTGAAGGGAAAAACTGTTAATTGGTCGGTAGCGTAGTTGGTTCAATACCAGCTTCATGTGCTAAAGGTTTTTTAGTTCGATCCCAATCAGAGTCATAATACATTTTGATAAGGATCAGCTGATAACCACCGGCTGTTCATTTGTAATTGGGCTATTAATTAATGGCACTTTCTAAGGAATAGTCATCCTTAGTTTGTATCAATGACTACATTCGCTCATCTACACTCATCACACTCATTTGAAATCCATATTCGCCCATATCTTGATGATTGGCGTCTTATGAATAAATAAAATAAATAAATAAAATTAATAAGAAATTATCACAATTTCTTAAATTATGTAAGGACCAAATCCTCTGATATCAAGTTAAACCAAAGAGCTAAGATCCAAGGCTAGGATTTCACAGTTTGTCAAGAATTTAATGTAAATTTACATTATTACAATTTACTTAAAGTGTTTAGTAAGTAATAATCATCGTTGGAATATAAAAAAATAATATAAAATAATCTTATCCATTACTACTTGATCAGATTTAAAATTTATTGGTTAATTACTGGCCTTTTAAATGTTAAGCTTGCAGTGATAATCACAATAAAAAGTCTTCAATCTTATTAGTACTATAATAATATAAAATATATATATTATAGTATTATATATATTATAATATATATAATATATTATATATATATATTATAATATATATAATATATATTATATATATATATATAATACCTATAGTAGGTATACTACTATAGGTATTATATACCTATAGTAGTAATAATCAATCTTATTATTTCCATTCCATTTATTAGTACAATAAATGGAATGGAAATTCGCCATGGACACCAGATCAATTTAACTGTAAACAAACAAGTTAACAAGCAACGTAATATATAGCAAGTTTAGGAGCAGAATCATGATTTAACTCACCGAAGCAAATTTACATTTTTCACTTTACTTAAATTAAAATTTATTAAACTAATTGAGTTGCAATAATATTAATGTAAGCATATCCAAAGCTATGTATTCGTAATTCAAAATTCTGTCTCCTACCATATATTAAAAATCCTTTTTTCCAACTGTTTTTCTATTTTCATAGAGGTTCATGTTTTACAGTAAATTCAAATATATTGGAGATTCGTATCTTTAAATTCATAAAAAATTATCAGATTTTTCAAACCAGTTAATTTTAAACCAACCCCTTTGGTAATTGTATCATAGAATGACTGAATTTTTGTTTCGTTAGTAAAAACGTCGCTAAGAAATAAGAATTTGATCTTTTTTCAACGGAAAAACTGGAAAAATACGAAAATAATGGGAAACTGAAAAATATTTTTCCCATAAATATAACGATTAGGGAACTTTTTCAATTCGGAAAAAATTCAAATCGTGTGGAACTTTGAATTTTCCTGATTTCCTAATTTTAACCTAACCACACCTAAAACATAACCTAACCCAACCTAACCTAAACTAGCATAACATTACCTAACCTATCAATAACCAACCTAGCCCTATCCTAACAGAACGTAACCTTACTGAAATCGGTACATTTCCGGCGCTAACGTGCTTAATAATGGCTGAATTGTAAAACCCTTGCCATATTCATGATCAGGTCACAATTTCTAACAATTTGAGTACCCAATCCGCAGTATTTTCGAAAACAAATACTTTTCTGTTTTTCCTAATTTGCGTATTTTTCCGGCTTTTCTGCTGAGGAAAAAACTATCTTACTCAGGTTTCTTAGTTCTGTATCCACTATGTCAGACAAAAAAAAGGCTCCGTTCTACATAATTATTACGGGGCCTCTGAATTTTCATATTAATATCAATTATTATCTTTCTATTTCCTGTAACTAGCAATATTTGTTGTTGTGTAACTATCAATTATTTTAATGTCCTCTTTTCAAAAACTACTATAACGAAAATAACAACTACATATTAGTTTCTAGTATAATTTACAAACAAATCCAGTTTATAAACTATCAATTCGTTTTATTAGAAACCAACCCAATTTAACAGTAAACAGACAAGTTATACCAATAACTTAATGTAAATGTGAACTATAATCTGTTTAATCACTTTATACATTTGTAATATATTTAAAAATATTTTAACTGTGTAAATTGTTCATTAAACAGCCGCATTCACTGTTTGTTCATTAATTTTATTCACTGTAAAGTAGACTTGACACCTGTTGCCAAACTTGTAAGTTGTTTATGGCACTAATTTACTGTGATAGATTCTCCATCAGTGAATCAAGCCGGCAATATTAGTGGCAGGGAGCTTGGAGGCACGTGTGGAGTGCTTTTAGATAATTGGTAGCAGTGAGTTATGGGCTGGGCTACTTACAGACATCATCAACTCTACTACTACTATCCTCTACTAGTTAAGTCTGGAATGTTAGAGTTGAATGATGGTCAGATTTAGGATATACGACCTTATATGAACCTTATAGTAACGTGCGTGTTGATGTTTCATTCGGTAATGACTGGTAGTGCATGAAACAGAAGATGGTGATAGAGACAACGGATTTGGATAAAGACATTGCTTATACATTTACGTGTACTGTCACGGATCTCGGCAATTACGAACAGCGACGTGTGGGGGGAGGGGCGCACCTCAGTTCGGGTTTCTAGGCCAATTCAGAAGCTCATAGATGGTAACAATAAATTATTGGTGATAATTTAAAAATACTATAAATGCAATGCATGTTCATTGTGTATAAGCAACTGCAATTTGGTTAGATAGGAATAGTTAAGTTTAGAAAAATGTATGATGGGATATGTTACGTAAGCTTACGTTCAATAGAATATGTTAACATGACCTTACGTTGAGTCAACAGCGTAGATCCAATGACTGACCTAGCATTGTTTAAGAATGCATGTTTTCATTGCCTGATTGATATATTATATATATGGTAAACTCAGTTGAAGTGTTATGTTTCTAGAAAAATGTTTAAGGGAAGGTTGTCTCTAAATAATAGCCTTATTATGTCATTAAAATGTAGTTTTATATAACTAGATAGTATGAAGAATATCTTAACAAGATTGTTTTATGGCTAGTTTCGTAAGTAATTTTAAGGGATTTATTAATTTAAAAATAAATTATAGGGCTTAAAATGAACTGATGTTTGTATGAGTGGACGCAAGTGAGAATCGTAGCATGATCGTCTAGTAAACTGTAGATTAGAATGTTTTATAGTGACTGTAAGAGATGTGTTGAGATGACAGATATTCGCTTGCCACCCAGTATCTGACAGCTACAGTTTTATTTGCAACACCCCAACCGAAATATTACATAATCCAAAATTTTGTTATGTTTAGCAATAAGTTTAATTTTGTTCATGTAATTTAACCAGTTTAATTTTTGTTCAGTACGTGTTTAAATTTGTTAAGTTTAAATAATAATAATTGGCTTCATAAAAATATTATGAAGCCAACTGGTTAGAATTTTGTGGAAATCGAAGTAGTCTCAAAACAGGAAGAATTAAATGGTTTTGTGCATTAAAAAATACCTTAAACATAAGATTTAAAACAAACTGAAATTTCAAAAAAGAACCCATTGAGGCAAGATATTTTAAAGCAGAAAGTTGGCGATAGGAAAAAGAACTGGAACAACTTGGTTAAGTGAAAGAAAGAGTTACCGTTTAGAATAAATAAAACAACTGTTGATATAAAGAATAGAAATCTATCAAAACGTCGTAGACTGTAAAGGGGCCCATAATATTAATACATAACTAAACTAATTAGAGTTCTCCTGTGTCAATAAATATTTAATAATTGTATTTATTTATTTTTAAGACACCGATCGTCAAGATATGGGCAAATATGAACTTCGAATGAGTGTGATGAGTGTAGATGCACGAGTGTAGTCACTGTTACTATTTGAGTTCGACTTAGCTCAGAAAGGACTATTTATTAATAGCCCAATAGCCATGGCAACTAGGTGAGCTACAGCTTTACGTGGAATCCGAACCACGTAATGTTGGTCTTATTTTCAGCTAACTTAGAAGTCTGACACTCAGTTCTCTTCCCTACACATTGTCTGAACCTTGACTACCATCCAACATGGACACCCCAGACTTCTCTAGTAGTGTCCACGTCGATGGCAACCATTGAGCGGACGCCGTGTCGGTATTAAGAGGACCGAGCATATAATCTATCGCCTACAATCTCTCAAGCACTTTGTCCCCAAGTAGCTGGGTTACAGCACTGCCACTAACGATTATATTATATTACAACTAACGATGTAGTAATTTCCTTGCCTCAATAAATACTCTGACTTGTATTTATCCTACCTATTAAACAACTGACATTGACTGCTCTTTAAATTATCATTCATGTACAAAACTGAATACTGTGTTATTACAGAAAATAACATAAAAAGCATGTTGCAGGTTATAAAAGTGCCTACCGATATGAAAATTGTAACAGCTGTTTTATCGTCCAGAAATATAAGTTAGGACTAACCACACTCGTAATAGAGACAATGAAATTTCCGGATGTAAAATGTTTCTTTCCGCAATTTTAGTGACTAAACGTCAGGCATTGCTGTGTTAATCAATCAAACCAATTAGAGCCTTGCTATTAAAACACTGATATTTCCTTTTTCTCGCTTCACTAATGAAATCGTCTCTTGTTGTTAATTTTCTGCTTCCTTCCTCATATTTCAAATTTAAATTTTCTGTGGTACAATGTTTTAACATTATTGATACCACTGGTTGAATTAGACGAACATTTAAAAAGTGTTGGGTTTCAATCGTTATTTGTCCATTTTAATTGTTGAAATATTGTGATTAGCAATAGTTTATTTTTAATCACATCGAATCTCAAATTCAGTTGAATAGTGATTCGTACAAACTACTAAACTTCACGTTCACTCTAGGAATCAAACAGGAATAAACTGCACAGGAAGCAAGTTCATTAGCTTCTTCTTAAGCCCATTAACAGGAATAGTATTTAGTGAAGAAAAATTAACTTTCATTATAGTTATTGAATTATTTATATTGTAACTTTTCCGTTAACTCACTACCACTACCTTTTTTTGTTTCCGTTAATTCACTACAGCTTAATAATTATTCTATTGCTCTAAAAATTGTTCCCCACTCCTTTGTACGTCCACTGTGGCATTTCTTATCAGCTATGAATTCGATATCACCAACCTTATCGTATCGCTTCCCAATAACTTACACAAGGAGAGCGCATTCGGTGGTAAGTCAATCATTGGATTTACCAGTTTGTGATCAACTTTAGTAGCCACCTAACCGTAATTGCGATAAAAAAAGTAGTGGTAGTGAATTAACGGAAAAGGGCCACTAACTTTTCTTAATGATTATTGATTGTAATCATACACACATTGTTCAACGTTAATACCGCTCGGCCAATAGGGAAGGCATGAGAACTTAGTACCCGAGTTAGAGATAGTGCAGGTTCAAATCCTGGCCTTGACTGTTAATGTGTACTTATATTGTACTGGCTCTCCCCCTTATTGTCTGATAAGTTGTCCGCAGAGAACAATAGTTTGTGGGGAATGGGTAGAGTAAGGTTAAAACGGAAATCAGCCACTCCTTTAATTAAAAAAAACCACAGTTCCAAATAATTTGCAAGTTTTCGAAACATAAATGCGAGATGTTGTAAATGATCTGTGTTGAGGAGAATTAAGAAATACAACCAATGCTTCCATATCCAAAACTAAATAAAGTCTTAAATTTGCTTGTAATCTTTGAACGTTCTTTAAAAGAAAAAATATAGAAGATAAAAAAAAACTGAAAATAAATTTTAGTTGGGAAGGTTATCTGAACCATCTGTTTGCTTAGTTATCTGACAAAGGTCAAAATTACATTGTATACAACTCAGCTTCATTGATCATTGAATGAGGAGGATTTGGTCAAGACTCATATACTGATGATGATATTTTTTATTGTAAGTGTGAAAACAATCTTACTGACTTAATGGGATGAAATATGTGCCTCTTAAGTGAGTCCTCATAAAATCTTGCTTGATATAGCCGTTTTTTTTTGCGATGGTGCAATATGGTTAATATATTCTAGTGAAAGCACATCTTGTCTATAAGAACTGTTATTCCAAGCAACTATTTATAGTTCTCGAAAACGTTAAGATCATTGATCAAGAGTAGTAAGTAGAATGTGTATTAACAATTAATTGAACTAGCCCATGTTAAATTCGATATGCAAGTTGTTTTAAAGTGCGTCTTCTATTGAGCTGTGAAATTGTTAAAATTAAATCTATGATGACAGCATTTGTATCCAAAGGTCTGAAAAATGATTACACTTATCGTAAAGTTTGAAAATCAGAAATGTTTAAAGGACAAACTGAAAATGTATTCTTATTTTGAAATGCTAAAACTTCGTTAGACGACATTTGTAAGTGTAAAGTAACAGAAGACATAAAATCGAGGTGTACTTTGGGAGATATCGATAGATCTACCTAAACGCTACTTTGAGGTCATTACCATTGAAAACGCCACGATTGAGGAGTCTACTGTAGAGGGCTCTGCCTACCATTGCAGTCGCTACCTTTGTGTAAGTTACCACTGAAGACACCACGATTGAGGAGTCTACTGTAGAGGGCTCTGCCTACCATTGCAGTCGCTACCTTTGTGTATGTTACCACTGAAGACACCACGATTGAGGAGTCTACTGTAGAGAGCTCTGCCTACCATTGCAGTCGCTACCTTTGTGTATGTTGCCAGTGAAGACACCACGATTGAGGAGTCTACTGTAGAGAGCTGTGCCTACCATTGCAGTCGCTACCTTTGTGTAGGTTGCCACTGAAGACACTACGATTGAGGAGTCTACTGTAAAGGGCTCTGCCTACCATTGCAGTCGCTACCTTTGTGTATGTTGCCAGTGAAGACACCACGATTGAGGAGTCTACTGTAGAGGGCTCTGCTTACCATTGCAGTCGCTACCTTTGTGTATGTTACCACTGAAGACACCACGATTGAGGAGTCTACTGTAGAGGGCTCTGCTTACCATTGCAGTCGCTACCTTTGTGTATGTTACCACTGAAGACACCACGATTGAGGAGTATACTGTAGAGGGCTCTGCCTACCATTGCAGTCACTACCTTTGTGTATGTTACCACTGAAGACACCACGATTGAGGAGTCTACTGTAGAGGGCTCTGCTTACCATTGCAGTCGCTACCTTTGTGTAAGTTACCACTGAAGACACCACGATTGAGGAGTCTACTGTAGAGGGCTCTGCCTACCATTGCAGTCGCTACCTTTGTGTATGTTACCACTGAAGACACCACGATTGAGGAGTCTACTGTAGAGGGCTCTGCCTACCATTGCAGTCGCTACCTTTGTGTATGTTACCACTGAAGACACCACGATTGAGGAGTCTACTGTAGAGGGCTCTGCCTACCATTGCAGTCGCTACCTTTGTGTATGTTACCAGTGAAGACACTGCCATTGAGATACCACAGGGGACGAACGTTTTGCCATTCTAACATATGTTCTGGCAGTATTCATGGATACTTTATCTCAAATACCTTCCAGAAGCAAGGGCACTGGCCAGCCTAGACTTGGCCTAGACAATGTGGAGGGATTACGATCTCGCCTGTTGTTTACTCTAACATATTACAGGGCAGTGCCGCACTCTCAAACAATTCAAATTATAGGGTGTCTTCGGTAGGGCCTAATGTGTGGGTTGGTAACTAGGTTGTTAAATGGTTGGTCGGTGGCCCTTCGGACAGACCGGTGTAAAGGAGAGTTAAAAACATTGATTACTCGATGTCTGGATAATTTTCGTTAGCTTCTGTGTAATGCATTTCGTCTCTTTTAATTTTAAAATAATTGTTCGATGTTTAATGTTACTTTATAACTACGATTTCATTACGGTCATTAACAATGTCAAACGTAGAAAAACGAATTAATTATTTACATACAGAAACTGAACTTTCCGATTTCATCAAAAACACAATTTTGTTAAAGAACTGAAACTGTTAAGTGATCAGTCGAAAATTATAGACCTGAAATATAAAAAAGGTTGGGTGTATTAATTACGTACATAGAACCTACCCAGAGTTCAGCTTACCACCCAAGTGCATGTCTACCAATGTTACAAAGGAGTCGAGTCGCAATTAGCCTACTTCCAAATACTTTCAAAGCTTAAATCTTTATCTGGCTCAAATAACTTGTAAAACATCGAAAACAATATTACAGGTGAGTCAATTCTTATTTAATTCTAAATTCCTATACAGCTAAGTATTTGTCAGGTTCAACAAAACTATAATTGCATCGAAAACAAGATTACAAGTGAGTCCAGTTTTACTTAATTCTAAATACTTATTACAAGTGAGATATTGTCAGGTTAAACACAACTATAATGAAATAAAAAACAAGATTACAAGGTATTCAAGTTTTCGTTACTTCTAAATACTTATTACAGGTAGGCCTAAGTTTCGTCAAGTTTAATTAACTCATGAGAAAACAAGATTACAAGTGAGTCGAGTCTTATTTACTTCTAGATACTTATTACAGCTAAGTATTTTTCAAGTCAACAAACCATTAATGACATAAAAAAAAAGATTACAAGTGATTCGAGTCTAATTTAATTCTAAATAATTATTAAAGCTAAATTTTTGTCAAATTCAACAAACATATAATGGCATCGAAAACAAGATTACAAGGTATTCAAATTTTCTTTACTTCTAAATACTTATTTCAGCTAAGTTTTGTCAAGTTTAACAAACTTATAATGAGATCGAAAACAAGCTTACAAGTGAGTCGAGTCTTTGTTGCGTAAACTTATTTAGTATAAGATAAGTTTGTTGATACGTTACATTAACTTATAATGACGCCGAAAGTAAGATAACAATGAGTCAGGTCTTATTTACTTTTAAATACGTATTATAACTTAAGATTTTGGTAACTTCAACTAACTTATAAAGACAACGAAAGAGATTTCAAGAGAGATTGATTCTGATTAACTTCTAAATACTTTTTATGGCAGAAATCGTTGTGATGTTCAAGAATCATACAACGAATAACATGAAATGCAATGTTAGTATATTTTACTTCTAAGTATACTGAAACGTAATTCTGTCAATTTATACAAACCTACAATAAAATTCATCCTCGTGTCTGGTCTGATTTACTTCGACTTTCGATTTCTACAGAAAAACCAACATGCCACAAAACCAACAAAAATACGGATATTAAAAGCAGTATAACTTTTTCTGCATTGTGACTCATCAGGAATGCGATGGCATTAATTGATTTTGTTTCTTCACTGAATGAAATATTCGGTAAAAACCTCTCACCTGACATAGACTACGAAGGCCAGCCGCACTTGATGACAAACTCAGCTATATGTAGGGGAAATTTAATCAATAAAATGATTTTGATTAAATTTCGCACATTCACACAGTTTAAAACTGTTATCAGTGTTGCCCATAACTGCAACACCACGAGACCTGAAAATAAATGAGTTAGGCTTGAGATAAGGAGGCATAACTTGAGATATGATCAAATTGTTATAAGGCATAATTATTAATGTTTTCTATTTAGATATTTCGTTTTTGTCATTGGTAAAATATACAGGTTGTTGCAAAAAGGTTGATTTGGCTATGCATTGTCAGATTCTATGTGTGATTCTAAGCTAAAAATTAAGAATATTATTTATTCAATGTCCGCTTTGCTTAGCAGCTAGACGCCATTTTGTTTTTTCCACAAAACAATTTATATCTTTATTGTTATCTTTACGATTATCACAAAACTCAACAAACAGGTTCACGTTAGAAGGTAATAATTAATAAAACACTATTTTTTAATTATCTTTATTATTTTCGCAATGGTGGTCATTTTATTTTTATTTTACTACTATTTTTTTTAAAAAACACTGGTTTTATAACAATGTTTTAAGACAGGAAATAGTTTTCAAACAACTTTCCCTTTCCAATTATAACCCCATTTGTTAAAATCGTATAAGTAACTTTAATTCATATGCAAATTAAATGGCTACTAATTTGACAGTATTTGAGCATTGAGCATACTGCTCAAATACATTAATGTTAATACATTAAGGTTAATTCATAAAATACTTATTTCTTAAGCAATTTTTACAAATGATGCATCATTGGAAAGGGGAAGTTGATTAAAATCTTTTTTTGATTTACACAATGTTTATAAAACCAGTGTTTTTTAGATGTTTCTTAAAATAAAAATAAAATGGTAGCCATTTCGAAAATAATAAAGATAATTCAAAAATAGTGTTTTATTAAATACTACCTTCTAATGTCACCTATTTATCGAATGTTGTGATAATCGTAAAGATAACAATGATATATATTGTTTTATGGGAAGACCCAAAATGGCATCTAGCTGCTAAACAAATTAAGCAAACATTGAAATAAATTATTCTTCATTTTTAGCTTAGAATTACTCATAGAATCTGAAAATGCATAGCAAGCCCAACCCTTTTTGTAATATCCTGTATATATTTTATAAGAACCACTTTTAAGAATACTTCTCTTACCATCTAGGATTACCATATTTACCTTTTGAGACGTTTTATGTTGAAATATTGTAAATATACATTTCTTTAACTTCATTTGCCAGTTCACATGGGCCTGCAGGCCTGTGCGTGAACTTTATTCACGAGGTCAGCTCGGTCAAATATTCGAAAATTGGAACTTGCACTCTCCACCGACGCCTCAGCCACTGAGCTATCGCCGGAATAGCTAAGTTTACATAATCATGTAGCTATGAAGTGTAGGTTTTTGTCATCGAAAATAAGTTGAACGTAAAATTTAAAAAATAAATAAAATATGAAGGAAGTAGAGTAAGATCAGTTATACGCTGATACGCTGTGTATTACGGTTTACAATGAAATACTTTGATCGATAATACTCGTAAACTTAAATATGAGCTACGAGAGATAAAAAATATATATATACATGTCTAGTTAAAATAAGATACAATCGTTTGCACAGCATGGTTATCAAGTCCAAAGCAACTTATGCAGTCTCATACCATCCAAAAAGCAATATTCAAATTACGTTTAAACGCCTCTCTAATGAGAGCTTTGTCGAGAGCAGGTGTTTTCAACGGCTATGAGATATTCATTAAGGCTCGCCTTATTCGCGTCTTGACAATCTTTAAAATTTACTTATATATTATTGTACATTTCAGTCTTATATTATACAACGTTTATACTGGAATGTTATATTATACATTTCTATTTTCTATCATTAATTTAGTCAGATCTTGTTTAGTGTTTAATTTGCAATGGCCAGAAACGTACTAATAATCTGGAAAAATTAATCATGAAGATTTCTTGTTAGTTAGTTTTATTATCTTAGAATAGTTTTTATTTTGTAGTCTTTTTTTAAACAGAACATGTTTAACTGTGTATTTATAATATGTTTAGATTATTCTGTTTTAAAGATAGTAAATTTAAAAAAAAAGTATATTACAAGCATGTGTATGTTTCATTTCATAATTAAAAATGTTACATTTTTTTATCAAAGTTATAATTCATTTATTGCAGAGTATTATTATTTTCACTATCATACAGTTAAAAAATGCAACGTCAAAAATATTAATGTAATTTTAGTTAAGAGAGTTTTAAATATTGATCGTTTAAATGATAACGATTAAAGATAGATTGGGAAAACGTTTGATTCAAATTGTATATGTTCAGCTATACACTGTGTTGATGCAATTTATATATTCACTTATTTTTCAATAATATTTATTAAAGAAAACAATTGAAGTGCTTCTATTTTACAAGAATATACAGACTTATAATCCATATCATATAATTGAACTTATTATTTTTTTCTAAGCATATATTATATAATTTATTAATAGCTGAATTATAATGATATGTAATTTTCTGTTTAAAGATCGCATAATAATGATCAAAATATTATTAGTTGAATTTAAAAAACATAATATTTATAGGTTTGAGGTCACATGTTATTGTTAATATCATTTTATAAATTACTTCTTATTGAACTGTACAGATATATGTTGTCAGTATCTTAGACAGATATACTGGTTCAATATCTTAGACACACTGTTTTAAATCATATAACGTCAATAAGTAATCAGCTTGAACTATTGTTAAAAAATCTATGATTACAACTTAATATTAAACATAAGTATTAAAACCGTTTGAAAACTGCTAAGTCTCAGTGTTTGTCAACACTTGGCAACAAAGTTATTGCCACCGATATTGTTCGCTTATAACACTAACTTTCTTTCATCAAAACAACCAACAATCAACAACTTTACGATCCCTTTAATTGCTTTTGCTCAAGATTAATTAAAGTAACGCATTTTAGTGTAACGCGAACTCTATTAAAAGGTAAAGTTCAACATGATGGAATTTAACGTTGCTGGCGTCGACTGTTTCAATCTCTTGGAAGTCAACTTAATATACCTTCCCTCCCCACCCCCAGTGACAAGCACGTTCCTTGTAAACAGCTTCACATTCTTAAAGTACCTTGACTATACTGTATAGTCCAGGTTTTATATTTTGTTCATATTTTCTTTATACGTCGATATGTATAGAAAATATTTATAAAAAGACGTTACGTGAATACACGTTATTTTTTTAGATAATGTAATTTGATATCTATATATAAATAAATGAGTGCATGAATTATATACTTTTAACTTTAATTTAATATAGATTTAAATTAAAATAATCTTTAAATTCTTAACATGTAAAAACATGTTTTTATTTATGAGTATATAAAATAAAGCCACTTTGCTTAGCATATAGAAAATGTTTAAACTATTTAAATATAAATATTATTATTCAAATATTATTCTTAAAATATATGAATTAAGGATAGAGGGGTGTAAGGTAGGGCTGAAAATAAATGTAAACAAGGCTAAATAAATGTGAATTAACCACAGAAGTCAAGAAGAACTCTTTGTTGGGAACGAGAGAATTGAACAGGTTCAGGAGTTCCAGTATTTGGGATGTGTCATCTCTGATAAAGGGAAACTGAAGAGGATGTAGAACTAAGAATGCGAAAGGCAAAAGATAACTTTGCACAACTCCAACCAATCTGGCATACACAACAAATAAGAAGAAAAACTAAATTTAAAATTGTTAATAATAATGTGTAAACCGTTCTTTTATACGAATGCCAAGCCTGGACAGTTACAAAGTCCATAGTAAATAAATTACAAGTTTTTATTAATAAATATTTAAGAAGAATTCTAAAAATGTACTGGCCTAACAATATTTCAAACGCTGAGTTGTAGCACTGATGTAACCAATATCCTATTGGGGAGACGATAAAGAAAAGGAAGTATGGTTGGATAGACCTATTATGGCACACCCTGAGGAGACAAGTGCTAGACTGGAACCCGCAAGGAAAAGGTAAAAGAGAAAGGTGGCGAAGGACAGTGGAAAGAGAAATTCAGGAAGAAGGGAAGACCTGGAGAGGGATAAAGTGTTTGGCGCAGAACAGAGTTCGTTGGAGGTCCTTCGTTACAGGCCAACGTCCCCCCTAGGGATTAATGAAAATAGGTCAAGTAAGTCAAAATAAATATTTTTCTAAGAAAACAATAACATTAGAAAAATCTATATTTTTTGTGACAACCACGTCAAGGTTATGTATTCCACGAACCACTGAAGATGCCACATCACAGCATGGGCGAAACGTCTGGTTATCGTGTAAAAAGTGCAGATAGCAGCTTAAGCCCAAGGTCTAATAACATAAGTACATATTGTTAGTATATTAAAATGGCTATTTGACGAATGTAAAATTAATTTAATTAATTGTAAGAAATATTTTACGAATTAAAATAGTAATATTATAACTAAGCTAATATTAAATTAATATCCCATCTACATTTATAAGTAAATATTTTTTTCGTTCTTACAAATACATGGACCCAAAGACTCTCAGTTTTGTAACGTAATCAGTAAATGTATTGTAGAACAGAGATGTAAGAGGCCTCTGTGATTTATTGAGCTTTAGTAGTTTGATATTAAACTTATAATACGTTAACCTATTAAATATGTTTTGGTCACTTCCCTCTAAACCTTGCCGAAGAGTACGTAGAATGAAATAAATGTTCCATCGCTCATTTACGTTTATATATTAACACAAGAGGTCAATAAACGGAGAACTAAAGCCAACTAACATTTATCTTAAGTTTATCTTATTTGATTTATCTTTTTTTCAAATTATTCGACCACTTTTAAAGAGTAAAAAGTAAGGTTTCTCTGCTTATTGTTTCAAAGCTATTTGTTAGCATTGTTTTTATCGAGATCAAAACAACAAAGTTACTTAAAAACAATAATAAATAAATTATTAGAAAATAAATCTTATAAATAAATAATAATAAATAAATGATTAGAAATAGAAAATAAATAAATGTAAAATGTTTATCAAACAATCTTACTCCTTTTAGGCCGTAGTTTCGTGACGATATGTGACGTCTTTATTTCCGAAAGGTTCAAAATAAAAATACAAACTATATATTATTATACTCCACAAAAAATTGTATGCAAATATTGCAAATCATATTACATAATGTCATTATAAGCTAATATATAAACACTAGTTACCAAATGAACTTAATTAGGTGAGGTTAGGGCTTAATAGTCCTAACCTCACCATTAGTACACTTTGTCAATAAAGTCACTTTCCTTTTATTTCATCAGCATATACAACCGATACAGAAATGTTACATTAGCGAATAGGTTCATGATAGATTATAATATTTGTAGTTTTCCAATGTTTCAAATGTTTAGGAAACAAACACAACGTTTAGACAGGTACAACAAACTCCTGTCGTCTTCAGGTCTACTTAGCTGAACTGACTTAGCCTACATCTAAAACTTTTGTTTTTACAGAGTAAGTTTTGTTGAACAATTTCATATTTTGCATTACTTTTGTATTTCATATTGTGTAATATATTTTGTATAATTATGTTATGTTTGTTAGTTTTTTAGTTTTTTCATTTGACTTTCAAACAGTACTCCGTAGTATCTAAGCATGTAGTGTTCAGTCTTTTCTTTAATTAGAATGTGTAAAATATATATAGTTTTAGATGTAGCTAAGTTAGTAAGTACACCTGAAGACGACAGGAGTTTGTTATACCTGTCGAAACATTGTTTGTTTCCTAAACACTTGAACCATTGAAAATCTCCAAATATTATTATCTATAATTTCCCTGGTATCTATTTCGAAAGAACTCTTCTCTCATAATCATAACTACAATACTAGATGTAAAAACAATTTTACCATTGAAAAGTGCAATCTGGATCTTTTTAAAAATTCTGTTTTTAATTTTGGCCCTAAATATTTTAATCTTCTCCCTCAAAATATAAAAACAATCAATAGTTTATCTCAGCTGAAAACATGTTTGAGAAGCCATTTGGTCGGGAGGGCTTTCTATACCATCGATGAGGCTCTTATGCAGCCTTAAGGGGTAATGTTGGCTGTTTTATTTTTATTTCACTACCTTAAATATTTTTCTTAATGTAGCAGCTCTTACTGTAATAAAATAAATGTCAATATTGGCTTGTGTAGGCTATAGTGAACAATTGTCTTAGAATTAATTTACTTATGATTTTATTTGTGTATTATTTTATGTCCTTGATTAATATGTTATTTTTGTATTATGACTTGCATAGAAAACTGTAACAGTTCATATTGTGTCAATAAATTAATCTTGAATCTTGAATCTTGAATCCTTTGTTAAGTTAAAAGTGTCTCTCAGAACTAATGGTGGTGTTTCTGAGGGAAGGGTCCAACAAAGATACTTTTGTTGACGCAGTTTCGCACGATTGCTGGAGGAGGAACGCGGAAATTCAATATTTGAGTTTTTAATTGTTATCTCCCTCAGTTTGCGTTGGGATTTGTTTTGCGTCATTAATTGTGTTGTTTCCTTTGACTCGAGCCGTTTTATTGTGTTTACAAGCCGTAAGATACCACGCGCTGATAACGGTTGTCTTATGTCTGCACGTCTTCTTGCGTGGCCTTGTTAATGTCTCTTAACTGCTCTTAAATAAGCTAATGGTAGTATAACATACTATGAACTAGTTTCTGACTGATATTTTTAAATTAAAATTGCAATAATTGTTTAATTACATACATATTTTTAAAATATTAATTTTATATGTTTCCGGCTGTAAAGAGATTTATCATAAATCAATATATCCATAGTTTTATATTAAAAGCAACAACTTATATTATGTTGCTTACGTTCATAGTATATAATTAACGTAAAAAGTGTAAAGTATTATAATTAGTAATTTGTTGGCATTAATTAATACTCAATAAAGTTTCAGTTGAATAACTGATGCGTATGGCTTGTTATGGTTATATTATGAAACATAAATACATTATCGATACAGATATATAAAACACTAGCTGAACCCGGCGAACGTTGTCTCGCCTTTCATTTTTCATTCACATACCAAAATAAAGCAATTACCGAGGAAAAAAGGTTAACACCAAATACAGATCACCTGATCAAGTAAAAGTAGTGTGTGCTACACTCTCAAGGTGAAATGTAGAACTACAATAAATCAAAACATATACAGTACTGTTGTTGTGAGAACTTCAATCTGCTCATGGCATGTGAAACTACATTAAACCACACAGCCATATGTTTTTTTTTAAACAATTCAGATTCTCCATTTGAATAACATGGGATCTTTAGGAGCCCGTGGGGCTGGACCGTGTGGACGGATCTGCATCAAACGTCACAGAAACCATCTCGGGTGTATACAGGACAAAATCCTAAAGTTTCATGGCGATCGGTTGGATGGTTTGGCAGCGCATAAACTTCAAACATATATATATACAAACATCCTCTTTTATAAATATAGATATGTAGTTACCGTAAAAAATAATCATATTTTGAACATAAAATGTTTTATATATATATATATAGTCTATATATATATAATGCTATACAACATATTTCCGTATCTCTTTATAAAAGTGTATTACAATTCAAGATACAGTATGAGGCATAAAAATGTTATAGAGGCTCTTAAACCAAACCTTACATAAAATTGATTGCCAGCAAGCCTACCGACCTTCTTTGAGGGTAAAATGTATCTTTTTATCCTATCTACTTTTCCTACGAACAAAAGAAACTCTTAAGAATCCTTTCCCCCCTCCTACATAAATTACTACTTGGGCATCTCTACCCATTATTCCGAGATAAACACATCATACATTCTTACAATTTTCTTCCAAACAACATATTATGATTATCTGATAGGCCTTCCTTACAGCCCGTGTTCGAGGACCTACTGACCACTGTAGTAGGAATGTATTTTTGGTATTTATCTTCTTCTTATAAAATCTATTCTTGATTATATGTCCATCTACCACTTATTCAAAAAGGCTTCTAAACATCCAACTCATCACTTGCATTAATTCTTTGAAAAAAAAACACGTTTTTGGAAAACTAAGCTTATTTTGAATCATATACAGTATACACTACTATTGCTTATTATTGTAACCAACTGTCAAATAAAAACAATTCCAAATCACACTATTTTTCAATCGCTCTTATTCAAATAGTATTTATTTATTTAAGTGTCACAAAACGCCTCACAAGCACAAGTGCTCTGGCAAAGACTTGTCAATGTACATTTTACATAGTTCACTAAATATTCATGTTTGGATACTCACTTTATGTATCCTGAAAGGAGGGAATATGAATAAAATAATTACTTCGAGTTCCATTAAATATTATGTATGGTTACGAATCGTTACAAAGCAATACAATAACCGGAAATCGGTTCAAACTGAATTGTTCTTTGTAGCATTGTTCAACTCGATATTTTAAAGATGATGAGGCGTTAAATTGCAACGTGTTTTGAGTGAAGACAGTTGTTAAAAATATTATAAGACTCCACCTTGAAAGGTTAAGTTTTCATCTTAAAACACCATATTCCCTCTTGCAAGTTTCTGAGTAACACCTTCAATATGTACCTTGGAACTGTTGGAACTAGTTCCAAGCGCAAAACGTTTCAAGTAGTTGCAGGTTGCGATTCAAGAACTACCATACAGACTTTACTCTCTTCACACTAAGGAACTCTTGATGATCCTTGATCCTTCTACCCATCTTTCATACGAAATTTACCAGGTGTACCATCTTTGCTTCATACATATTTATTCTTAGTTATTGAACATATTTGGTCATATTTCAAGGTAGTAGACTTATTCCTGCTGTTGTTTAGTGTTTTAGCCCACACTTATTAAACTTCAAACACAGACTTATTCCTGCTGTAGTTTAGTGTTTTAGCCCACACTTATTAAACTTCAAACACAGACTTATTCCTGCTGTAGTTTAGTGTTTTATCCCACACTTATTAAACTTCAAACACAGACTTATTCCTGCTGTAGTTTAGTGTTTTAGCCCACACTTATTAAACTTCAAACACAGACTTATTCCTGCTGTAGTTTAGTGTTTTAGCCCACACTTATTAAACTTCAAACACAGACTTATTCCTGCTGCTGTTTAGTGTTTTAGCCCACACTTATTAAACTTCAAACACAGACTTATTCCTGCTGCTGTTTAGTGTTTTAGCCCACACTTATTAAACTTCAAACACAGACTTATTCCTGCTGCTGTTTAGTGTTTTAGCCCACACTTATTAAACTTCAAACACAGACTTATAACTGCTGTTGTTTAGTGTTTTAGCCCACACGTATTAAACTTCAAACTCAGACTTATTCCTGCTATTGTTTAGTGTTTTAGCCCACACTTATTAAACTTCAAACACAGACTTATTCCTGCTGTTGTTTAGTGTTTTAGCCCACACTTATTAAACTTCAAACACAGAATTATTACTGCTGCTGTTTAGTGTTTTATCCCACACTTATTAAACTTCAAACACAGACTTATTCCTGCTGCTGTTTAGTGTTTTAGCCCACACTTATTAAACTTCAAACACAGACTTATTCCTGCTGCTGTTTAGTGTTTTAGCCCACACTTATTAAACTTCAAACACAGACTTATTCCTGCTGCTGTTTAGTGTTTTAGCCCACACTTATTAAACTTCAAACACAGACTTATTCCTGCTGCTGTTTAGTGTTTTAGCCCACACTTATTAAACTTCAAACACAGACTTATTACTGCTGTTGTTTAGTGTTTTAGCCCACACTTATTAAACTTCAAACTCAGACTTATTACTGCTGTTGTTTAGTATTTTAGCCCACACTTATTAAACTTCAAACTCAGACTTATTACTGCTGTTGTTTAGTATTTTAGCCCACACTTATTAAACTTCAAACTCAGACTTATTACTAACTTAGTTTTATTGTTTGCAGTTCATGATGGGTGCTTTATTTCATGTTTGTATATAAATGCAAATTACCTTAAACTCATGTTAACAATTAAAGTTCTAGAGTCACTATTTATATGTTTTAGACTAATGTGATTTGCCATATTAAGTGTTCAAAATCATAATATCATGTATAAGATGTTTTGTAACCTGTTTTCCTTCAGCAATGATCAATTTTGATCATTTCTTAAATCAAAAATATACTGTGCTAAATTTAGCAAGCACTGTCTTTTTCCTCGTTAATTAAACACTTTGCTGTTTGTCAATTTATAATTCTATCTGTGTACTCATTAATCAACATCTGTTGATGCTTTAAAAAAAATGCACTTAAATGGACATTTATTCAGATCGTTCATTTGCATTAACAATTGGTTTTTTCGGTTGAGTGATTAGAGTGGAAGAGATATTTCATAAACTTCGTAAACACAGTAAATAATTTACATACACTTGACGTATTATAATAACATATTTTCTCTCAGAAACTGGCTATAAATATATTACTGCTTATAATATTGCATTTATATTTTCTAAATCAAATAAATAATAATTTTTATAAATTTGTAACTAATAATAATATCCACGTCTCACACACCTGTCCAAAGTTTGTTAATATTATTAATAATCAAATAGATCCAAAAATATAATAGGTTCTTGTTAGCCCTGTAGTTAGAACTTCTGCTTTATATGCAGAGGTTCACGAGTTCAAATCCTGGGAAACAAAAAAAAAATTGATTGGGGGGGGCCGTTTCGCTTCTCGAAAAACGCCGAAAACAGGGATTTTTATTTCAACGATTCCGTCTGTAATAACAATAGAATAGCAAAGTACATTTTGGTAGGTGAAGATCTGTTCTAGGAGACAATGAGATAATAATTTTTGTACCAAATCGAGTGTTTTTATATAATTTTGTTAAGTTAATTATGTGAAACTTTAAAATTTAAATTCTAAAAAATATTTAAAATTTCATAATATCAACTCATGGTTCATTATATTGTACCTTTAATAATCATGCTGTGATTACTATAACTCATTATGATGATAAGCAAGAAATCTACAGTAGAACTAGGTAAGCATGCTTTAGCCTCGTTCAACTGACAGTAAAACGAAGAAGCCTGCTGACAGTAAAATTGCGTAGTTTCTGCAGGGAAGTATGCGTCTGGGCCTGTCGATTTCCCAGCATTGACTTGGCAGTTTGGGAAACTTTTGTTCCTTAAGAACGTTTCTAGACGAAGTAAAATATTCCACTGGTGATAGACTAAAATAAATCTCTAGCAAATATTTACACAGTATTTTTTAATTTATTTAGATATATTCATAATAATTTTAGCACCTTTTCTGTTAATTCACTACTACTACTTTTTCCGTTACTTCAATACCATAACTTTTTTTATCGTAACTACGGTTAGGTTAGGTTAGATAGCTACTAACGTTGGTCACAAACTGGTAAATCTAATGACTGACTTACCGCCGAATCTGCTCTCCGTGTGTTCTTGGAAAGCGATAAGATAAGGACAGCGATATCGGATTCCTGGCGGATATGGAATAGCACAGTGGACGTAAAAATGATTGGAGAACAGTTTTTAGGGCAATATAGAATATTTATCAAGCGGTAGTTAACTAACGGAAACAAAAAAGAAAAAGTGGTAGTGAATTAAGTTTTTTAATTCAGTACAAGTAAACGTCATACAACACAAATTTATTACAATATAAGCACAAAATGCACAAATATATTACAATACAAGTAAAAAATGCACAAATATTATGGTGATCGATTTCGGTGATCCACGCTCACCTTCTTCAGACCAGAGGGATTCATAAAAATGTAGATATTCTAAAAGTTTGTAAGAAGGGTCGTATTATGAATGCTTAGGAAGAGTTATTTATTTTTAAAGAAAAATGTAAGGATCGTGATAAACTAATGAATGAACAGATTAATTTTGATTCCGAAATAGTTTTTAATAGTGTATTTTCAGCGAAAAAAGAAGAGAAGTAACAGCCAATAGGAATTAACCAATTCCTGTACACTGTGTGTGCGTGTATGGGTGGGTGGGTCAATACCAGTGTACGTGTATAGGTGGGTGGGTTAAAAAAAAAGAGAGAGTGCGAGGGAGGGAGAGAGAAAGACAGAGACAGAGAAAGAAAGAGGGGGGAAGGGGGGAGAGAGAGGGGGTGCAGATAGAGAGAGAGTGAGGGAGGGAGGGAGATGGAGGGAGGAAGGGATTGAGAGAGAGGGGGGGGAGAGAGGGTGAGAGGGAGAGAGAGAGAACCCACCCGCCCATACACATACACTGATATTGACCCACCCACCTATACCCGTACAGCGGTAATGACCCACCCGCCCACCCATATACGTACAGTGGTATTAGTCCACCCACCTATACCCGTACAGAGGTAATGCCGCAGCAGCCGCCATTTTGACGATTCCAGCCAATGGGGTCACGTGATCATAGGCCTATAAATTGAATTGTTGAACACCATTTTCCATTCTTTTGTGAATCCCTCTGATCTGAGGAAGGTGAGCGTGGTTCACCGAAATCGATCACCATAATATCCGTGCATTTTGTACTTGTATTGTAATATATTTGTACATTTTGTGCTTATATTGTAATAAATTTGTGTTGTGTGACGTTTACTTGTACTGTGAATTAAGTGAAATATCAGGGTGTTTCTACTTATCATATGGAAGAGTGGCTTGGTAATGCGCCTGGGGGGATGTACTGTTTTATGAGTTTACAATGAAACCCTTACCTCAAATCTTGCCATTTGCTTACAGCTAACTTCGACCAAAACATGTTACAATTTAACGACTCCACATATGATCGATCTATAACAAGTCGGTATGTGCCATAAATACAGCCCACTTTAATGAACCGTTTACAAACATGTTGTTTGTTAATGGCACATGTGAGCGGGTGCCTCGGCGGGCCATGTCTCGCTGGTCGTGGCTGGGGAGGTGTCGGTCATATCGGATTTCTATATAGTGTAAGCAGTAGGTTGTCGGCTCTTAACAAGCCTTGCAAGGATTAAGTGGTCATATAAACTCGGGATCAGATTGGGTTTCGCAGCGCGATTTTATCGCTCATAATCCAGGCCTCCGCGAGACGTACGGCGGTTTGTTAGCTTTATTTGAAAGCCTTACATAATGTATGGCAGATTTCTGAACTGTTTTAGTAAATAAGATATAAGAAATCTTTCAAAACGATTTTCATAGAGTTAAAAAAAAAGAAATATAGTTTAAGTTAAATTTGTACTATAATATATGAAAGTATTCCTTAAAATGTTGGTTTCTTACAGATTATTTGAAGCATTTTTAAATATTCCATGTTACCTTTAAAGAGTAAAACATCTCATAACTTTTAGTTACAAAAGTTATGAGATGTTTCATAACTTTTTTTTTATCAATATAAAAATCAATATAAAATCATGTTTTATAGATTTTTATATTGATTTTTACGTTACTAAGTAAATGTAATGCTTTCTTCATTAATCCGTTGGTGGAACTGATATGGTTTTATAATAGAACACATTATTGTTTATTTACTAATTCTTTAACAAAACTGATGATGCCATAACTGGCAAAAATCACTTATTTTGAAATTAAATCTTTTTTTAATTACAAGAATGTGTTCTATTATTAAATGCAATGCTTTTAGATGAAACACGTACTTCATATTTTAAAATGTGTTTCCTCTGGATTAAAACCCTTATCTATAATTCTTCAAGATAATATATTTTGTAGTACCTTAGCAATAACATAGGTCTAATTCTTACTATAAAAATATTATAGTGTCTTATTTCGTAAATTTATGTTAACACTCTGTATTGTGTAGCTTGGTAGAAGTTGGTTGTAACATCTGTAAAAAAATGTTAATTTTAGTTTAAAAATCTTTTTAGGAGAAAGAAAATTTCTACTATGATGTAATATCAGTAATTTAGCAGTTTAACAAATTCAGAAAATGTATAATTTATTGACATATTTCAATAAATATAAGCGAAAATGGCTCATCTAATGCCTATACATACATATATTTACATTGCTAAATTAAATTTCACAAAAACAAGGAAACAACATGGCTCATTCTAAATTTTATCTAAGAGATTATATTTATAATAATGAATGAATTTGGATGACTCGGTAGTCTAGTTACTAAAGAAACCAGCTTATCTGTAGAGTAAGTTTTTTTTTAATAAAGAATTCAATAAAGGATTAGAGATCTTTCGAACTCTACACGTAAAATGGGTAAAAAAAAGCTCAATTTCAGTTAGAAAGATGGTCTTAAGTTTTGTCATTTTTTTGTCAATATTTTCTTTTAAATGATAGATGGTGTATTTCTGCTAAAGTAATCTTAAATAAAAAAAAAACATTGTGATCATTTTCATATTTAGCATCCGATCTGAAGAGCAAGCTAAGCAATTTTGATGGCATCAATCATTTCAACTAACGAGATTGTAAAATCAGTACCCAATGTTGGCCAATGGTTTATCATCCACTCTGACAATTTCAATCTCAGTTCCCGCTAATCAAGGTCCTAACACTACAATAGTTCAGCCCAAACATTTCAGACATAACTAGTATAGGATAGTAGTAGTAGAGTTTATGACGTCTGTAAGTAGCCCAGCCCATAACTCACTGCTACCAATTATCTAAAAGCACTCCACACGTGCCTCCAAGCAGCCTGCCACTAATATTGCAGGCTTGATTCACCGATGGAGAATGTATCACAGTAAATTACTGCCATAAACAACTTAAATGTTTAGGCAACAGGTGTATATATCGTATGGGTTTCAGGGCCAGCTAACAAACTAATACAAAATTTAAAAACAGACCACTAAACAATGTATAAATAAAATAAAATCTACAGTACAAATTAATAATCTTGTGATTAAATGTTCTGTCATCTCCTGTCACAGAGCTAAATTCAGGTTTCTTAACCATTCAATGTTTGCCTCTCCAGTATAACGAAAACCAGCTCATCCCCCCTGAAAAGAAAGTCAGGTACGGATTAACTATATGATCCATAGTTTGAATGTCGACTTTACAGGCACATAACTGATCATTTACTTTTACTCAATAATATTTCGAGTGATTGCATCTTCCAACAATTAACATAGTCAATTCCTTATGAGGGAAGTTTATTTCACCAATTACAGTCCTAGTGTCTGATTCCAGAAACTGTTCCGTCCATCAAACATATCCCAAGTTAACGTCTAATTGGTTTTGGTGAAAATTTGTTTTAAATTAGCTGGGCAGCTAGTCGAAGAGGTGGTTTTCTAGAAATGTTACCCTGCTCGTTGGTGGATATCGTTGGGAAGAGGGGTAAAGTCTACAGTAACGTTTAGCATTGTAATGTGAGAGTTTAGTGACATTATTTTGTCGGTGTTCCAACACTATAAATAGACAAATTTAATCTATAATAATTCCTGATATCTTTTTGTTCACTCTAAATTTTAGTTGGTTTCCAGTACGACGGATTTATATTTATAAACTGTATTTGACAGTAAATGACATTGGACACCCATTTTTTGTTATTCTCATTTTAGTAGAAAGTAGAAAATCAAAATATTCAATAATAAAGCCTCAATTTAAAAAATATATCAAAAAAAATAATATATCAAGAATTTTAAAGATAAAAATTGATATAAGAAACAAAATTCAGAGATCAAGAGGTATCAAGTCTGCTTTTACTGAATAGGATTGTAATGTAATTGTTTAATAACATGATTTTTTTGTGTTGAAACAGCTAAAACGTTTTACAAACGTATAAACAAATTCAAATATCCAAGCGTTACCTATATATTACGTTGTTTGTTAACTTGTTTGTTTACAGTCAAATTGATTTGGTTCCCAGTAGCTAACATCCAATTTACCCAATTAAAATCGTATTTTTCTGTAAATAATACGGAAAATACGCTGTTGTTCTCGTTGGATTGGTAAAAATATTAAAATTTCTTTTTATTTCTTTACTTTATTTCTTTACTCTCTATGCCAATGGCATTTTTAACATAATATTCAAACGTTGTTGGGGGACAACGGTCCAAACCCCTATGGCAATTTTAAATGGACCTCCCGGAATTTGATCCCACGAATCCTCTGTTTTGGAAGCAGAAGTGCTAACCACTAGGCTAGTAAGAGGCCTATGTTAGAATGTACGATAGTTGAAACTCTTAAGTTTAAAAATAAAACCTGTCAAAAACAAATAATAGACAGATTGGAAGAGAGAAAGGAGAAAGATGAAAGTTACATAGTTTTTCCAAATTATAAAGGAGTCAAATATACAATGAAAAAAGACAAAGAAAACTGGTGGGTCAATACCATTGTACGTGTAGGGGTGGGTGGTTGGGTCAATACCATTGTACGTGTACGGGTGGGTGGTTGGGTCAATACCATTGTACGTGTAGGGGTGGGTGGTTGGGTCAATACCATTGTACGTTTACAAATATTGACCTATTTTTACAAATATTGTCATATCCAAATCTTTTTTTTTTTCTAAAGTATGATCAATGAAGAAAGGAAAGCTGGGGTAGTAAAGATAGAAATTTAAGGAATGTCAATTTGGATAACTGAGTGAAATTAATACTATTGATATTAGAACATGTTGACGTTACATGTTACTCAATTTAAATTTATAAATTTAAAAATGCTAAATGTGTGTTAAATACCAACTGTGAGGGGAAAAGAAACCAGAGGAGATAGCAGTCTATGAGGAGAAAGCATTTTGAAAGGGTATGAGTGTTGGAAGCTACATAATGAGATATAAAACTAAAACTTTTGAAACTTCTTAAAAATTTAAAATTTTTTGCAATTTCAGTTAATTAAAATTTATTACATTTAAATACTTAGGCTGTTTAGCATTTTTGTTCATAAAACGTAAAATTCAAGTTACTTAAATGGCAGGACCGGAAAACCATAAGTTTTTATAGAAAATACTCGTTTTGCTCTTTTAATAATAACATTTATTTCAATTTACCCCTATATTATTATTATTATTATTATTATTATTATTATTATTATTATAAACGGTTAACACCATTATACAAATGAATATATTCAAGGATGGCTTAATGGTAAACTTAACCTCATATGTGCCAGTAAATGTCCACTTAAAGTTAAAAGAGATACGAGTATATTACAAATTATAACAAAGAAGATAATACAAGAACACATATGACCAACGAAATATAAATATCTAGAATAAATCAAATTACAATAATAACAACGTAATATAAACATAATTAGGTAAACAAAGTAAACACATTCATGTAAATATATGTAAGTATATGTAAATGGTAAACAATCAAACAAAACTTCAATTTACAACAACAACTATACATTAAGATCTGGAAAGAGGCGAAGCATAACATACTAATACAACTAAGTAACCAGCAAGGCATAACTCAATAATAATAAGGTAATTATACTAAGACAATTTGTGTAACATCACTACTACCCAGTGTACTACCTAACAAAGAAGATAATAACAAGAACACATATGATCAACAAAATATAATATCTATGATAAATTATAATACAATAATAACAACGTAATATCAACATAATTAGGTAAACAAAGTAATAACATTCATATAAATATATGTGAGTATATGTAAGTGGTAGACAATCAAACAAAGTAAGATCTGAAAAGAGGCAAAGCATAACATATAATATATCTAAGTAACAAGCAAGGTATAATTCAACAATAATAAGATAATTATAATAAGAAAATTGGTGAAACAAGGTAGCAGTAACACATTAGGTAGTAGCGAGGGCAGATACATAAATAAGCGCCAATCTTCTAAAAGATTCAAAAGACTGGCCAAAGAATTCAAGCTGTGAATCATTCCCCAGGCGCAAGAGACGAGGTATCGTGCTATGGTACCCATAAACAGTTGGATAGTGGTGCTTTGCAAAAGTTTGAGTCCGCCGAGTGCGACGTGGAACATGAAAGTCAATCCGCTGGAGAAGTTCAGGACAATCAACCAGCCCATTCACAATCTTGAACAAGAAGAATAGGTCCAGGGCTATTCTTCTGGCCATAAGAGAGATAAGCCCATAATGATCAGCAACCTGCCGAACATCAACATCCAGGTAGTTCTGTCCATCTCTGACACCCAACAGACGAAGAAAACGCTTTTCAACCAGATTAAGGGAACAGCAGTGGCCAATCTGATGAGGCCACTCAGTTATTACTAAAAACCTTCAAAGGAAGGGAGTCCTATATTATAATTTCTCACTAAATTCATGTTTATTTTACTACTTAAGAAAATCAGAATTTTTTTGATTGATGATCTAGGATTTAAAGTTAAAATGTTAAAGATCGACCTATTTTAACAGGCAAAGTTAGGGCCAAGAAGCCCTCTCTAACACTTAACTTGGGGACCAACGGCTTAACGTGACTTCCGAACCACATTCTTATATTAATATAACATAACATTATATATAACATTAATTATTAATATAACATTAATATAACACTAGAAAATGACCAGAAAGTCGAAACATGTTGTGTAATGAGTTTTTAATAAAAATAAATATAAGGGTACTCAGTTTAATTTTATTACATCCTAAAATTAATATTAATATATGACATACTCTGAATATTAATAAACTGAATGTCTAAGAACTTAATGTATACCTTATATAAAATGCCGTAACACTTTAATATAAACGTTTTCCTTCTGTAGTGTTAGTATTACACCATTTTCAAGGCTATTTCTATGAAATTCTCAATTTATAGAAACTTTTATTTTTTTAAATGTAAACCTAAATGAAAACGTTATGGCTAGTTAAAGTATTACACGTTCTATTTTTTACTAATATATTCATGTTCTCACAATACATGAAAGAGTCACGTTTCTTATACACCTCGTTCCTGACCTCATCTAACTCTCTAGCTCCGACTCCTGTCTCACGCGCCGCCAGTCTTCACCAAAGCGTGAAACACGCGTGGCTAAACACCTAATTAGCCGTCAATTGTAATACAACCACTGTTAATCTGTTGTTTCACACCTCTAAAATCAGTAAGCATATTATTTCGCTCATTATTATTTATTTGAAACAATACATCTTATTTAGTATGTCTTATAACACCAAAGCAAGACATATTTGTATGAACTTTATAATTTGGAATAAAGCATTTATTTGATTCAAAACATTATCCTGCTGTGGATATTTAAAATTTCCTTAATGATTTAAGAAAATTTATCCTTTTTAATTTAAAAAATGCTTGAGGAATTTCCTCGTAAATAAAGTCGGTCATGGAAAATTTGCCAAATTTTATCTCCCCAATTTAAGAGAACCTTAAGAAAAAGTATTAATTTACCATCGAAATACCTGTCCTAAAGTAGTTTAAATTACTGTATCTGCACTCCTTAGCGAGACAGGACACACAGCTAACAGCAAGTAATTTTGTGTCCATCGTATGTGGACTTGCCGATGTTTTCCGTAATTTATGAGTTGGTGTTTTCATTCCGTAAATGTTTTTTAAAGTTTTTAAAGTTTTTAAAGACACAAGTCGGTTTGTTATTTACCTAGCACAATACTCAATTCTTTCTTTGACTTATTACTTTTAACTTTAGTTTATTCAGTTTATAGCTTGCAATATACCAGTTATTTTTGCGTAATTAAAAATGTGTAATGCAATTTAAAGTCATTTTAATAAATAATTTGGTGAATTACGATGCAGTGTTATTATTTAAACACAAACAAAATCAAGAAACAGTTTTCGTTTAATTAGTTTCGGACTTTATCTTATTCTAAGTTTTGATGGTTCATTTTTTTTTTAACTTTGACCCAGCATTTGTGCCGAAAGTTTAATTTTGAAGGAGTCCAACCCGACAACATATATTCCAGTTTTATTTAAGCTGCATTTAAGTGTGCTTTGTAGATTGCTTTAACTAGAAAATATTTAGAGCAAAAGAATTTGCCAGTTTTTTTTTTTTTTTTTTAAGATGCTATCAAGTTATTTTGTACTTGTACTATTTTTATTAGGATCTATTTGTTTATCGCCAAACATGATTTTCAGCCTGGTTAAAAAAAAAGTAGAAAACACTGACATATCACACTTTGTTTGTATATCCAAAATATATTCATTAAAAACAATACCTTATCTCAAACACATTTTAATGCAACCTTTTTTAATGTACCTTCTCGAATATATAGGGGAAATTAATATTTATGTTCATTATAATAATATTGGTAGGGCATGAGGTGTTTACCTGATTTCATAACCAAATTTACATTCTTGGCGTAGAATAAATACTACACAATTTTAGTTACTTCACTTGTACTTCTTGGTAATAGACTAGAAACTGTTTAAATAAACTGAAACATGTTTATATTTTATGATTGTTCTGTTTTTTTACAAATGAAATGCGTAAGACACTACTTATTATTTTGTTAGTAAAAATATATTTAGGTAATATACTTGGATTTTCTGATGATAGATTTGAAAATACTCTATAAGTATTGATGACAAAAGCAATCGTTCAAGTTTCTAACAAGTACTCCAACAGTCATAAGGCAAACTCACATCCTTTTGAACCCCTTTAAACGTTATTTCCATTATTCATCTAAGGATCCATTAATACCCTCATTTCCGTATACCTTTAAAGACTTCATTATTCTCTTTCATGTCAAATAACGTAATGTTTTGTTGCAGGTAAGCACTCGAGTTGAGTAAATTATTCAAGCCATTCAACGGTAAGAAATCTTGGTTCTCCCTTCAATCATTCAGGAACTAAATGTCATTTTAAATACGTAAAACAAAATTATTTACTCGTGGTATCAATGAGAAAAAGCTAACTATGGCAATGAAGTTTTGATGGATAGGCCTTTATTTGTGAACACTGGTTTCATTCATTCAGGATGAGCTCTCTCCCTTCTTTGAGACAGGTCATGTAAAACTTGTATCGATAAGATGAGATCCTACAGTCGATATCGTGTCACTATTTGACGATAGTTGACACAAGTGTGACAGTAGTAAGGGTACTGGAAACTAAAACAACTGTCAGATCCAGTTGGACCATGTAGGATATAACGACCAACTACGGAACCTGTTCCTCTCTTAAGTAAACCTTGTATGAATTACATGAGATCCTACAGTCGATATCGTGTCACTATTTGACGATAGTTGACCCAAGTGTGACAGTAGTAGGATACTGGAAACTAAAACATGTGTCAGATCCAGTTGGACCATGTAGGATATAACGACCAACTACGGAACCTGTTCCTCTCTTAAGTAAACCTTGTATGAATTACATGAGATCCTACAGTCGATATCTTGTCACTATTTGACGATAGTTGACCCAAGTGTGACAGTAGTAGGATACTGGAAACTAAAACATCTGTCAGATCCAGTTGGACCATGTTGGATATAACGACCTGCTACGGAACCTGTTCCTCTCTTAAGTAAACCTTGTATCAATTACATGAGATCCTACAGTCGATATCGTGTCACTATTTGATGATAGTTGACCCAAGTGTGACAGTAGTAGGATACTGGAAACTAAAACATCTGTCAGATCCAGTTGGACCATGTTGGATATAACATGCCTGTTACGGAACCTGTTCCTCTCTTAAGTAAACCTTGTATCAATTACATGAGATCCTACAGTCGATATCGTGTCACTATTTGACGATAGTTGACACAAGTGTGAAAGTAGTAGGATACTGGAAACTAAAACATCTTTCAGATCCAGTTGGACCATGTTGGATATAACGACCAACTACGGAACCTGTTCCTCTCTTAAGTAAACCTTGTATCAATTACATGAGATCCTACAGTCGATATCGTGTTGCCATTTGATGCCCCAACGATTGCTAATAAAACAGCCTTGGTCTGCTCTGTAAAATTTCTAACCAATCATTATTATTACATGGCTAACTGTTTTCCCTAAATGTTTATTGGTTGTAAGTGAGTTTTAAGTCACTATACCAAACCAAAATAAAACACGCTGTTATAAGAAATAATCGTAAAATATATAGGTAGATATAGTTTTAGCAGTATGACAGATTTTTTTTGCCTATTTTGGGTGTAGTGAAACTGTTTAACAGGTTATCGTCAATACTCCAGTAAAACATAATATCTAACAAAATGTTTTACCTCCTTGTTACTGCATTTTTCTGTTAAACTTTTCTTATAACTTACCTGTAAAAAGGTTTCCATAACCCATTTTTTACAAAGAATTGTAAAATTTAAATTAAATTGGATTGTTAATTCACATACGTTTTGGTTCCAAGTACTTTTTCTTTTTTGTCTAATTACCGTTTGGTACATTTGTTTAAATATTTTGTATTGTAAATAACTTCTAAATTCACGTTGTTCTCATATTTTCATTTAAATTTATGTAACGAATAAGCTGATGACTTCCGATTAGCTCGATACTATGTTGCTCTTATGAAATGAAATCTTAAAGCCTAGTCCCCACATACAAACGTGTTTCCGGAAACAGTGTTTGCAAACTGTTTCTCAACTGTTTCCAGTGTTTTTGTGTTGTTTTTGTGATACTGTTTGCAAACAGTTGGAAAACATTTAAATGTGTTTCTGGGACCGAGAAACAGTGTTTTCTATTTTCAAGACCAAATGGAAAACACGCAAACATGTTTTCGTCTAGAAGAGAAACTTCTTACGGAAGAGGGAGCTCGAATGAGTCATCGGGCGTCAGCGGTGCTTTCAGGTGACTTTCAATGCAGTGCCGGTCGTAACCGTTGAAGATGTGTACTACGGCGTGGAATCAGGAACGGACGTCAAATTTAATTGAAAAATTTCATTCCCGTAGAGTTTGTAACTTCTCCAGGTTACAAGAACAGGGATAAGAACGGTGACGCCCTAAAGGAAATCACGCTAGGTTTTGACGTTAGCACTGGAGATATGGACAAATAATAAATAAATAAAAGTTTTGAAAATATAATTTCGACACACAAGACATTGTGTGAGAAAAAAGAGGCTGTTCGCCCAAGAAAGTGGGATGGTTCTGATAGGTTCGGATACGAACCATGTTCAGTCCACATCACGAGAAACACCGTCCTGCTAGTGTGGACACAAATGAATGACAAACATTTATGTTTCTCTGTTGTTTCAAAACAGTTTGCAAATAGTTGACAAACAGTTTGCAAACTGTTTACAAACATTAAGAAGAAACAAGAAACTGTTTGAAAACAGTTTGTCAACAGTTTGCAAACGTTGTTTCCAAGTTGGGATTAGGCTTAATAAGACTGCCTAGAGACTTCAACATGACAATAAATAACACGGACATTGTTGAATTGTTCAACATAGGCAGTATCGAGTGATGGGAAATGATGGGGCCTCTTTCATTTGCGGAATAACTGTGGATTAATTTTTTAGAAGTAAACATAAGCTTGTTTTTTCGATCATTACAGTTTGTTAGGTTGTTATAGAGCTCAGTTTTAATCAGTCTACACAAACTATCTCCATTCATCAACCTTTCTTGTTAAAGTCGAAAGACGTAATATTGTCGTCTTATTTATATTGTAATCTTAGTTTACAGAATAAGCTACAACTCTGTTAAATTATTTAATTGTTCTTATTTTTATTCATTTGTTATTTAATATTTCAGATGTTCTTGTCATGAAGATGCCAATTAAATCACAGTGAAACGATCGTATGTTTTACAGATCATATTTACGAGTATAAACGAGTGTAACCTTTTTTATTAATTGAAGTCATCTGATGCTTATAAACAACTTATTACTAATAGCCCAAAAATCAGGGCAAATACAGCATCTAACCTAACCTAACCTTAAGTAGCCGTAACTATAGTGCTACTTAAGTGTATGGGTGGGCGGGTGGATTAATACCATAGTACGTGTATGGGTGGGTGGGTGGGTCAATACCACTATACGTGTATGGGTGGGCTGATTAAATAATCCGAACCACGTGGTATTGGTCTGAATTTCAGCTATGATAAGCCTAAAACATGGTTCTCATAAAGCCAATTCCTTTAAGATTATTTCGATATCTTTAATGGTTGTGTATTGAAGGATTAGACTGTGTATTGTGTTTATTTGTCTTTATTTTTAAGACAAGATTGTTATAAAACAATTAAAAAGTCAAATATAAGCTATTCCAACTTTATTTTCTGCCACGATAAGAAATTCAACTTAAGAATTAACTTTTTTTAAGTAATTTAATAGCATTCACAATTACGTTTTGGTACAAAAGTAATGGTAACAGTTAATTGTTTTATGATTACATTCTCTACTCGTTTAAATAGTCTTAAATAAACAGTCCATAACGAGCCTGACTCTATTTATGAAACTCAATCCAGCATCCAGAATGTCAAGTTAATTAACCGAACACAGTTTCTCACTTAAAAAGAACTATTCCTTCTACCTAGCTGGAACTTGTAATTTGGTCTTCATTAACAGTTTATTTATCTTTTAAAGGGAGCTGTTTAAATCTCTCCTTTAAGACTTAATCTAAAAATAAACCGTCTTCCATTGAAATCCGAAACAAAATCGTGATTTAAAATAAGGAAAGTTCTCTTGATTTCTGTCAGAATTTTGTTTACGTATAAAATTTCTGACGAATTATAGGAAATTTCTGATCATGTTACACGAAAAAGTCTATATATATTCATTTATTAATTATAAAACATTCACGTTTAGATAAAATATGTAAAACATAATGATGAAAATATGATATGTCATTTTATACTACTGTCAATAATACAAGAACTACCGCCTTTTGGGTTAGGCTATTTGAGGGCCAGCAGCTTGCGGTCTCGTAAAAAAACCTTGAAAAGAATCACACATTCGCTCATAGTGGTGATCTTATCATTGGAATATTTCCATAAAGATGTTAGATTTTTTTTGTTTAAAATGCCAGACTAGTACTTTTTGTTTGGTTAAAACTTTAAAATATTCACTTTAGGAACTCAAAATAATATTTTATGAACAGTCAAAGATGGGTAACGTAGTAATGGTCCGAGACTATTGGGGATCAAGTGATACAAATAATTTAAAATACTGATTCATTGAAAATATAGCAGAGTCATAAAATGTATCTGGTTTGGATAAAATTAAAAATTCATATTCTGCCACAAACCTAAAAAGCTTACTGAAGCCATTCCATTGTAATAAGCAAGGAAATACATGTTTACTACAATAATGGGCCAAGTTTTTGACACTTTTAAAAGATTGGCTGTGAGAATTAAGAAATACCAAACAACACCTGATTAAAAATATTGATCCAAAATAACTTCTGCTGTTAAGCTTAAAAAACATAAACATAAGGCACAGACTGTCTGTCTCATAAGCCCTTCCTTTATTTTACTTACACTCTGGAATATGTACTTTTGTAATACGTACAGTTTATTGTTTGTTGTTAGGGAACCTAATTAATTTTGCAATGTTGTTTAGCCAGTATAAATCATGTACTAGTCCAAGTTATAAAAATTAGTTTTGAGAACCAGCTCAAAAAAATTAAAAAAAGTTTTCTGTCTTAAAATACGTATGATTATTAAAAATAAATAATATATTTGAGTACAATTCAAATATAAATTCAGTAAAGATTCAACACTTTTAATCACTAACTTAACTTCCTAATCATAACTATCTTATCAATGCAAGTCGCTAAGGTGATTCTAGGTCACAGTCTGTGTTTCACTCAACTGATAGAACATTTCGAAATGAAAGAAGCCTCTAAGTTGAGACAGGCTTGGATTAAACTGGGATTTATGCAGTACCCCTGTATCCGATTGAACCATCCGTTCTACTAGAGCAAATACGGCTAATGTCTCGCTCTACTAGAGCAAATACGGCTAAATGTCTCGTTCTACTTGTCCTACTTACTGACAGTTATTTCAATCTGAGCTTTTCACAGTTAACCCAAAAGATCCCTTAGTTAAAAGTAAGATCACGTCCCTCAGCAAGCTCTTAAGTCTCCTCGGGGCTCTGTTTACAAAGTTAAGATAGAAAATCGTTCGGCTGTAAGCATTCCAGATTTACACTTCAATCATTCCACTTGATGTAAATTTAAGACGGTTGTTACCGTAAACAATCAGTAGAACTTAAGGATAGTTTAGCACTTGATTTATTTCCTCTTATATTTTATATTACATTTAATTAGTGTGAACTTATTCTTTAAGATTATTCTCATATATTACTAAATCTATAACCTTTTACATTTGTCCTATCTAAAATACGATTATCATAAATGTCTGGTTTAAGGGTTCGATCAAAAACTATTTTTGAATTTTTTTATTAAAAGTGTTGGTTTTCTTATAAATAATACATTTATCAAAGGAAACATTTTCTAAAAAATTCTCCATGAAGATTACCGGCTAGCTAAAGCGGGTAATTATGTCCTTTTTAAGTACATGATCTATTAAGAAACCACACGATACCACACAGCACTAACCAGCCTAGTTTAAAGTCAAACTGAAAAGAAAAAAAACATATTTTTAAGTGCAACCTACTATTTTTTATAAATTATATTTGTACAAATTTTGTGTTAAAATTTAAACAATTATTTTTGGTTGAAAGAGTAGACTATAAAAAAATGTATTCCTTTAGTTTTAGAGAGTTATGTAGTATTGTACAATTTTTGAGGTGGCGCAGGTGGGGACAGTGAGGGAGAGAGAAGGGAGGTAACACGTTTTATGTAGGGAGGCTTTTTGCTACTCCTAGCAACAGTTGTGTGAAATCTAGAACTAAATTCCTTGGAGTGCTCAACTGCTCAACTGGACGCCTGGATGAACGAAAACTCTTAAAGGAATATACCTATTTTGCATGTACAAACTTGAATTTAATGGAAATATATATCAAGTTCATATTTACATGAAATTTGCGTACACCTACGTGACTAACATAAACATCCATAAATAGTTAATAACAAAATTAAATGTCCATAAATCTGACGAAGAGACACTTGAGAAACAGGAGAGACATCCCTCATAATTCAACAAACACGCATGCTAACTTGCAAACCAATATAAATAAATATGCTTCACCAGCAAGAGAGTGGGAAAGAGAATTTTCTATGTGTGACTGCGGTTATTTGAACAGAGAAAGTGACACATTGATTTGACAGTTTTATCAGTCATTATTTACGATTATTTATTCATATATTTACTTGTCTTACATTTTTGTAAAAATAATTAAACGCAGTCTCTGTCAACAACAATTTCAGTGGAACACTCAGTGTTAAATATGCTGTTGATCAAGGAATCGCTTTAGGTTCCTTATTGTTTTTGGTATACGGTAACAACATAGATAAATGTCTTAACTATGGTGTTGATCAAGGAAGCGCTTTAAGTCCCTTATTGTTTTTGGTATATGGTAAAAACATCGATAAATTTGACATAAATAGAGAATTATACCTATTTGTTGATGACTCTGTAGGAGTTTTTTATGGGGACACCTGGGAAAGCGTCTATATCTGGCATTGTAAAACAACGTTTCGATTATAATGTCCAAAAAAGTAACTGGTCAAGTGTGCAACAATGTGTTACAACTGACATAGTCTAGTATAACTTCTTAAAAACATTAATAACAATATAATAAGGATGAATATGATTGTAATGGTTTGAGACAAAGTGAGATTTAACCTGAGAAACGATTTAAAAATTCAACTTAACAAATCTTTCAGAACAATAATGACAACTATGATATTGCATAAATAATATATTACTAAACCACTATACAATTTGTCTAGTAAATAAATACAAATACGAAGTAATAAATAAAACTGGATGGCTTAGTTCATAGAGATTCTGTTAAGATACAAAAAAATTTGAAATATTTAAAGGCAAAATTAGTGTAGAGGTGAGTGATTTATGAACGTATGTAATCTAGTTACCATCTGAAAAATGTTACTCTCAGAAAGAGTTGTTTATTGACTACAAAGAAGCAAGGCATCCGATGGAGGAATTAGTATCAATGTGGAATTCGAACTATGTGGAATATTTCTTATTTTATTGGCTATTTTGATAAAATCAGGTCGAGTTGTCAATTAATACGAGACACCTTCACACAAACCGGACAGCTCCTAGACTTAATTGGTTGCCTCCTTTCGTGAGAACCATTCATTATCTCTAGACTCTTAGTTATTTTAAATTAACTGTACTTGACTACAAATGTAGTTATAATAAAATATAGGCGGTATTGTGACGTAGTGAATAAAATTAGCTGATTGGATGCTCAGTGTTGTGAAAACGTCCACTCAGTGATTAACATCAACGTGGTCACTACTACAGAAATCTAGGGTGTCTATACAGGGTCATGTCCTTGGTTCAGATGTTGTCTAGTGAAGATAACTGAATGTCGGGCTAGTCAGTTAGCTGAAAATCAAATCTACTACGTGGTTCAGATTCCAGGCTAATCCGTAGACTTAGTCACCTTGATCAATTAATAGTCCAATAACCAAGGCAACTAAGTGACCTACAGCTTAGCGTGTAATCTGAACCACGTTGTATTGATTTGATTTTCCGATTACTGACTAGCCTGGCACTAGCGATTGCTCTGTCTAAAGAACTTTTGACCTTAGTTAATAAAAATAACAACAATGGTTCATCTACACTCATAACACTCCTTCACCACTCGTAATTGCCCGACAGTTGTTTCTTTTAAGTTGGTTAGACCGGCTTTAGGGACAACTGAATTCCGTTTGCAGCGCAGACTGTACATCTGACCGCGATCTACTCATAAATAGACACTCGACCCCTCCTCCTGCCCTGCGATAGGTAGGTTATAACTGCAGGAAGTCGTTTAAGCGTGATCCTGCGGGTGCGGGTGCTGTGTCTCACCGTACGGGTGCGTAGCAATCGGATTGTAATATAACAAGTGGGTAAAAGTACAACCACTAGTTGAGTATATAAAGTTAATCTATTTTGTAAATTATGTGATATTAAAAGCATAAGATGCCAAACACGAGATGGTATTTCTCGTCGTAATAAAATAAAAACAAATATCTAACATAAATTATTTAAAATCAAATTTGCCAATTTGCAGTAAAATTAAGTAAATTAAAATAACTGATAAACAGGACCAGTCATTTGAGGGTCTGTTTTTAAAATTTGGAAATAATCGGGGAAAGAGTTTCTTAACTCTGCATATACCAAAAAAGCCCAAATTTGCATCTTTTAGGTGATGTATTTATAACTATATACATATTTTAATGAAAGAACTACTTGGGAGGTGTTTAATAGCTGATATAAAGTAATTGAAATCGAAAGAATCGAAAATTTGTTGACCTAACAGCCTTAAAATCCCCTCGACAGATCACAACCTTCAGAAATGTACATGAAATACTATTCAACAAGTGAATTACTAACCATTAGCTCAGTTGGGGATTCTAATATTAGATCTTGCCCTACGTAGTCCGAAGACTCAGCTACTGAGACACCACCTGCCCAACCAAACACGTGGATTGGTATTAACCCACCCACCCCCCTATACACGTACAGAGGTATTGACCTACCCACTCGCCCATACACGTACAGAGGTATGACCCACCCATACACGTACAGTATTATTGACTCACCCACTCGCCCTTACACGTACAGTGGTATTGATCAGCTAGTCATCTATATCTTATAGATCAGCGTGTAATCAATGAATAAATATTGTAATTGAGTCCAATCAAGTAATGCTGAAACAAACGAAAACCCTGTATCTTATTTTAGGTCAAAAGTTGTGATTCTTAATCGATTTCACTATTGGTTAAGGTGGTAAACCACATGTACATAGCTACTACATGCGTGTAGCCATGTATATTATAATAAATATTGTCACCATGACCCAATGTTTGCGGATTGGTCCTCACGAAACGGTCACAACCAATTAAGCGAAGAAGGTGTCCGGTTTGTGTGAACGGACCTTTACTGATTGAAAACTCGTCTTGATTTTATCAAAATAACTGATATAATAAGGCACACTCTACGTGGTTAGGATTCCACAATAATCTTTACGTCCATCAGATGTCCTGGTTTTTCGACGTGGATAAATGACTTTTTTTAAGGATGCACTTAGTTCAAATAGTAACTGGAGCATAGACTTCATGTTCCAATCCATTACTCATCTCCGAATTTATGTTTATCTCAAAATACTACCATTATGTATGTCGTATTAATATAGCATTTTTATGAATAGACTATTCAGTTTCATTCAGTAGGCTACGTTGAACACATATACAACGTGGAAGAAAATTCCCGGAGCAGATTATTAATTTCTGAACGATTACAATTAAAACTTGGCACGTCTTTATTGCGCCTATTATTCTACTTGGGGGGGGAGAGGGGGGGGGGGTTGGCCCGAAAGGAGTCAGAAGAAAATCTTAAATGAGAGCATAGTTCAAGTAGTACATCAAATTACAGATCTTAAGTATTAGTATTAGAACATAAGCTCACAATTCCGATCTCAAAAGGTTCGCTCTTTAAAAAATTACTCTGTTTTAACATTTAAAAAACATACAATTAAAGTCCTGTTTTAGTTGGTTTATTTTTTTTCTTAGCTCAAGTTGGGAAAGTTAAACTTTTTAAATGCCTACTGTACGTAAGAAATAGTTTTTTGGGTATTTGGAGCCTCTTCACTTCCAGTGGATGATGGTCTACCAGGAGTTCGACAAAAATATTAAAACTAGTATAGGTCAAGATGTACATCATTTTAAAGGAGTTGTCTAGTACAGGTGAATACCACAAACATAACTTAAAAAGGTTGATCCAGTACAAAATGACAGATGTTCAAAGATTTTCTTGGTTGTGTAAGACAACGCACTAGTGGTCACAATTCAAGTGCACAAATAATTTTTTTTAAATATGCTGCTTCATGCATCGTGCCTGTCGTTAAACCTTATGAACATTATAAAGTTAGTCAAGAAAAAGATTTGAAATTTCTCTTTAAATATTTGGTAAGTAAGGATCACCTTTTTCCATCAAAATCTTTGAACATCTGCCATTTTGTACTGGATCGACCATTTTAAGTGCTGTCTGTAATCGTTCAAAAATTAATAATCTGTTCCGGGACCTTTCTTCCACACTGTACGTACTATGATAATGATAGTATGATTCTTCCACACTGTACGTAATTTTATATAAGTTTAAAAATACAAATTGACATATATATTTTATATTTATTTATTCATTTTACAAAAATTCTACACAAACAATACAGGTAAAACTCAATCCCAAGGTAGTATTAAAAATGAAATTACTTATTATGACATTCAACTATCTTAACCTTTGTATTATCAAACTCAACAAACTAAAAATATTTTGGGAGGTAACGCCAATACAAATATAAATTAACAGATTTAATGAAACAATAATATGCAAATAAACCATATGACAACAGTAAACAACAATAATCTAATAATATAAACAGGTTAACTAACTACATCAGAAATAATAATATTTGAATAGGCAGGCTGGAAAAACAACTTTACACTAACAACAATCATATAATATGGCTATTTGATTTCTAAAAACAATATTTTAACACACAAATATTCCTAGTTCTAGAGGCAAAATATTGTGTTTAAAAGCGAATAAATGTTCGAAAAAATAAGGGAAGGGTCATGCGGGGGGAGAACAGAGAACAAGGTCGTGAGTTGGCCTCCCGCACGAGGAACCGGACAAAAGACAAGGTATCATTGAAAAGTCAATTTACTATAGTTAAAAATAATAATAGTTCGTTCTGCATGTAGTTTCAAAAACTACAGAATTAAAGTTATTTTTGAAAAGAATTCCATTATAATACACCACTTACATTATTACACTAGAAACGTGTCTATATTACAGTACAATATTGAATCCAGTCTAAAAAAAAAAAAAAAAGCTCGTCTCTGTTCATTGAGGGGAACTGTATATTATTTGGAAATCTCTCTCCAATAAAAATATAAAATTATTATATTTATATATCTATACATATGTATTTATTTTAATGTTACTGAGATCATTTGTTTTTCTGCTTAAAACTTTAATAGTAACATTCTAAAGTGAAACTTGTTTGAAAATTGATCATAAATATTCAAATTTAAGATTTATTGATTTCTTGTGTTTTTAAGTAGACTCCCAATTTTTTTATACATGAAAATTATTTTGTGTACTGAGGTTGCACAAAATGAACTATAAATATAGAACAATCTGCAACATTGCTAGGACTGGCTGAAACTATCAATATCAATGTATTATGTTATTGCCATTTATATATTTAAATTCCTTGATAAATGTATTGTCAAAAATGATACGTAAGTTAAAAATCATCAAACTCATATTACTCATATTTATACTTATTAAATTATATTCATTTTAATATAATGGCTGATCAGTCCCATACAAACACAACGCCCGTGGGCCATCTCTACCCTAAGAAAACAATCCACGGGTTCGGGGTTACAACTCTCTTGCGTATGAACACACGAGAATTATGATGACCCTTAATACAATAAACACGCTTCACATAATCCAAGAGACCCATATATCCTCTTCACAAACACGTTGCTAAGAAAACACCTAACCTCTCTATCTACAAGCATATACTTAGTCCAATCAATCTCGTTTCGAACATAATTTTAATAGTATGCCTATCTTCCCAAGAAAAACATTTCAATCAGGTTGTGGTTTAAAATAAAACAATTTCTCTCTCTATAAATGTTCAATAGCTGTATTATATTATTTACTATAGATGTAAGAGGACTTTCCGCTCATCTGGATCCCGTGAAGCCGGTTTTTCTGTTCGGTGAAATTAGTTCATATTCAGTTCTCGCAGGTACAACCATCGGTCTCCCTCTCTTTATCTCTCTTCTTCCCTTTCTGTGTCTCTTTATCTCTCTTAGTCCCTTTCTGTGTCTCTTTTCAACACACGCTGAAGTGACTAATAGCTTAGCTAATATGACACCAAAGTCTTGTATGAGCGCTTTGAAATTATTTTAATTCAACCACCGTTAGATAGCAGCACATGTGTGCGTCTGCAGCAAATGAATTACCTGGAACTGTCTATTTTTGTATGTAGTTAATGGTTTTATAAAATTATAAATATCATTAAATGATCCGTTAATCATTTCGAAATTTACTTAATTTAATCATTGTCTTTAAAATAGATATTTTTATGTATGAATTTTATATACTTTTAAGAATCTGAAATCCGTAACCCGTAGTAAGTTAAACAAAGGAATAAGTACTAATACTATGATTTGTATTAGTATTTGACGTATAACTAAGATTTGTTACCATCATATGCTTGTGAATGGGTTAGAGGGCCATTACCCCCGTGTGAAGTACACAAATACATTTGGATTAAAACGAAAGACAGAGAAACTACATGCTGTGTTGATATAAAATAAGCTTAACTCCAAAATGTTGTCGATACTAGCACACAACAATACACCCAAACAGCACTGCAGCAGACAAAGATAGTTTAGAAGTTAATGGCAAAGTGCGACCTCGAAACTGTGCCAAAATACTTCTGCAAGTTTATGAATGCCTGTGGTGCAGTCCTGTTCGGAGATAAGTATTTCCAGTGAAGCACTTACAGAATAACCGTTTTAGCACTTTATGAATGAAAATTATGCTAAAAATATACTTAAGTATTTCTATTTTTCACACTTGCCCATCCCTTGTATTGATTGTTAATATACATGAAACCTGTAGGCCTATAATAGGTTCTTAGTTACCATACTACATGTGGAATGAATGAATGAATAAATGATGAAATGAATATGAAATATATAAATGAATAAATGTAAAAGGTTTCTAGTTTGACAAAACATAAGAATGTCAAAATATGTTGGTTGTGGTCTACAGGTTTATTTGTGATTATATCTGGTCTGAGAATGCTATACGTGGTTAACTGAAATCAATCATGGCGTCTGTACTTCCTTGTTTGTCTTGTTATGTAACTGTTTACGTCTTCTAACTCATTATGTATTAGTAAGACGCAGATCGTCAAGATATGGATGAAAATGAAGGGCGTATGAGTGTGATGAGTTAAGATAAACGAATGTAGTCATTGTTACAAACTTACGTTGACTGTTCCTCAGAAAGAGCTATTTATTATAGACCAATAGCCAGGGCAACTAAGGGACCTGGTGTGGGTCTGAACTTGAGGTAATTGACGATCCTGACACTCACTTTTCTTCTCTACACAGCATCCGAACATTGACTACAATCCAACATGGACACCCTAGACTTGTCTAGTAGTTCCCAGATCGATGACAACCATTGAGCGAACGCCATGTCAGTATTAAGAGAACTGAGCATAGTGCCTATAATCTATAATCTCTTAAACACTTTGTCCCCAGTAGCTGGGTTACAGCACTACACCACTGGTGCCGACATGATTTATATAGCCTACGTTGGCTATGAAGTTTTTAAAATAATATGATCGATCCCTTCATCTTTACATGATTACATAATGTTGTTGCCATGTAAGCGACATAATACATTAACATTGTGAGTCGGCGGCCTGGAATTCTAAGAGACATTTATTTTGATCCTGAGTTAGAGTTGCGCAGTTCGAATCCTGGCATGGATCAGAAGTATTTTAAAGAACTGTTTACTGGGTACTGTACCGGTTATCCCCCTTCTCTGAATAAATTCCTCAGATCGCAGATCAATAACAGTCTTTAAGTAAATGGCGGAGTTAGGTTAAGAAGGATATCGGCTTCTCCTTTTGTAAAAAAGAAAATAATCAGGAAAATGTTGCCGTTGTAAGATCGTGTAGTTTACAAATGTAATGTGTGAGATGATAAGAGTATCTGGTCACTTAAATGTCTCTAATAATGATAACAATAAAATGATAAGGATCATAATTGTCTTTATTAGTATCAACAAAATGATAGATGGTATACAAGATTTATAAATAAAAAAAATATGTTCAAGTAGGTTCCTTGGAGACTGCCCTAAATTGTGTAGGATGCATTCCTTTAGAACCATTTTGAGTGAGTTCATACTCTTGTTGTATTTTATTGTGGTCTTATGTTTATGAACTTCCTTCCAACATAAGATATTTTATATTCATTCAAAAATTCATTGTGTAATGGATGATGTGTTGGATTACTATGTGTAGCTCACTATTTCTTATGTTTTGTTGATGAATATTTATAATTTCTTTGAGGGCATCCCAATCAACAGACATTACAATATCTAGGATATATGGAGCAACCACTATCATACTTTCCAATATTCTGAATGCATATCTTCAAGTATCTAAGCGGTGAAGCTTTGCAAGAATCTTTATGACTTTTCTGGAGGACCAGAATCCTTTTTTGTGCTGCACCATACAGCAAGATAGAGCTACGGTTCGAATTCGAATAAATATGCTGTTTTTGATGTGATATTATTGCATATGGATTTAATTTGTCGTAATATGTCATTTTCTGATGTTATGATTACGTTATATTTACATATACACTTATGGTTTTAATTTAAACCGTATCTTGTTCACTTACCATGTTCACTAATCACAAGTTTCCATTTATGGACAATTTATGGGAGGTTCATGATGTATCATGTTTTTTATATTCATGATCAATATTTGTCCCTACCTAAAGTAAGTGATTGTATCCATTATATTATAATACTAATAGGCTTGCAACAGACTGTCAAATTACAGGTCCGTTTGATTTGTATGTTACAAGCAGTATTTTCAGGATCATAGCAGTCTTTATTATTATCATCAAAATGAGGTTCAAGTAGGTTCTTTGGAGACCCCTCTAAATTGTATAGGATTCATTCCTTTAGAGCCATTTTGAGTGAGTTCCTTCTCTTTTTGTATTTTTATTGTGGTCGTGTTCCTACGAAACAAGTACAGTATTAAACTATAAAAATGAGGAGTCTTATATTTTACTATGACTAATTGTAAGACCCTCCATTTTAATTTAAAATAACTGTCTTTAACTGACATAAACATAACTAACATCCAAGTCAGTTAGTTCAGCATAACCTACTTGCTAAAACTATTTATAGGCTACTTATTGATTTTTGTGTATGTAAAATAATTTTTTTTTTTTTCTTAGGTGGGATAGCTGGAACCCCCTTATATATCTAGCACTATGAACGTGTTGTTTACTTGGCACATTTCTTTAACTATTTTCTTTTTTTTACGAAAACCACCTCATAGTGTATTTCTTATGTTTACCCGATGTTTTATGTTTTTTCTGTCGTTTTCAAAATTTAAACCCCTAGTTAACGGTGAAACCTCCATTGAGAAACCGGTTGCTATAAAAACACAAATGGGCAAGAAACTTAAACTCCTCTTCCTGTCAATTAATTACATTTGGCCCATAAAAGTACCTATTGTTTCGAATTAGTTAGGACTACTAGCTACTTTACAGCCGCCTCGAACAACGTTTTTCTTGAGAACAGTGATAAAACGAAGGAACCTACATCATTTAATAGCAAAACCGCCCACGGGTTTACAATAAATCTTCGATTTATCTGTGTTCAAAGTCCTCTCCGACCCATTACCTAAATTGTTGCTGATTGCGATTCAGGCACTAGAGACATCCATTCGTCCGGTATCGACAGCAATAAAATCTGTTGCCTAAAAAGTAAATCGTGTCGCAGCGATGTCTAAAGCCCTCATTAGCATCAGCTGATACACGCACACAGAACCGGGTGATAATGTGGATAAGGAGAAAAAGTTCTATGACCAACCACTTAGTAAAGACTGTACGTGTGCGTTCTAAACCCGTTAGTAATTTTTCGTGAGTTCCTGCTGGTTCAAATTACAAAATTAATATGCCTAATGCATTCAAGATCATTATCATTTGTCTATTGTTAATATCACTAATTGTCTATAACAAGTTTTGCATGTAGGGGTTCGGTCCCAAAGTCTCGTTTTATGACTAAAAATTGCAGTTCTTGCCAATAGGAACTACTAATAAAAAACAATAAAAAAGTTTATCGACTGTTTTTATCTACTGACCTCAAGATTAAAACATAAATGTCTAAAAACAAATAAGCATAGTTGAATTGACGTTATTCTTTTTAATCTCTATGTATTAAAGAGAAAGCTCTTACTCACTCATTACTAATCCTCCCACATTCCGTAATCCTACAGCTAACATCTGGTAAAAATATTTGTTGTAGGCTAAATAGAAAAGTTAAAGTATTTATATCTTGATAAAATACTCCTAAGGGGTAGAAATCAACCCTAACAGATTTTTCCATAAGGGTAACATTGTGTTGATTTTAGTAAATTAATAACAGATGTATTGTAGTAAATAATAACAGCTTTAATGTTTATTTTGTATGTTTCTTATAAATATTATCGAATTGATTCATTAAGAATTTACAATTAATTACACTTGTTTTATATATATATTTGTTCTCTATAAAATTACGTGTGAAACTGTTACAAAATCTGTTACAATATAAATATTGATGTTTATAATATTGATAAGTTTATACATATTTCTTAATCTCAGTAACAATATTGGGTGTTTATATTTAAACTGCAGATAGGTTGGAAGTAAAGTGCGATGAGTGAGCTACTGGACGTTAAATTACATATTATGACTGTACTAAATGCAGTTTAACTACTAATATTTGCTGTCAAAATTCATATGCCGAAATGTCGCGACCACAGCGAGTGATGGGGCTGGCACGCAAAGCGTGCAGCTGTGTCCCCTATTTTATAATAATGGGTTTAAAATAAAAATATTAAATAAACTGATTATTTGTAATCTTCTTAATACGTTATTTTAAAACATGATATTCTCCCTTCGATTGCTTGTTATTCTTCCATCGATTGCTTGTTATTCTCCCTTCGTTGCTTGTTATTCTACCATCGATTGATTGTTATTCGCCCTTCGATTGCTTGTTATTCTCCCTTCGATTGCTTGTTATTCTCCCTTCGATTGCTTGTTATTCTCTCTTCGATTGCTTATTGTTCTCCTTTCGATTGCTTGTTATTCGTCCTTCGATTGCGTGTTATCCTACCTTCGATTGATTGTTATTCTACCTTCGATTGATTGTTATTCTCCCTTCGATTGCTTGTTATTCTCCCTTCATTGCTTGTTATTCTCCCTTCATTGCTTGTTATTCTCCCTTCGATTGCTTGTTATTCTCCCGTCGATTGCTTGTTATTCTCCCTTCGATTGCTTATTATTCTCCTTTCGATTGCTTGTTATTCGTCCTTCGATTGCTTGTTATCCTACCTTCGATTGATTGTTATTCTCCCTTCGATTGCTTGTCTTTCCAAAAATACATCAATCTAGCTGAAAAACGAAAGCCAAATTGAAAATCTGGCTTAAAAAGGTTATTTCATTGAAATCAGTTAAGAAGTATCTTTAGAAATGCAATGAACAAAAACGCCAGTATTGTTTTAACTAATAGATTATAGAATGCTCCGTCAACACCAACTGTGGTTAAGAGTTTTATTACAAATTTAATAATATAGGTTATTCAGTGAGTTTATATAGCCTATGATTATTGAGATGTTGCAAAACCATACTCTCAAACAGGAACCTTGTTTGATCTCCAAGTGAAATGAGTTGCCATTGTCATCCCATCGTAGTTACAACGAGGCTCATTAGAATGAATAATTTATTTTGCTAATTAACTTCATAATTGTAGTGACTCCTGCAAAAACTAACAAACAAACCTAATACTCTCCAATCTTTCTTAATCTAAAACAGATTAAATAAAAACAACTCTAACCATTTGTTAATATTTGTTTCATTAAATACCAATTAGGCCTACAATGTAATCTAGTTAAAGGATTAATTAAATATGCAACTTCAAGTCCTTAAAAAAGTCTAAATAATTATCATACAAATTAACTTTTAGTCAATGGAGGGAATACTCTTCAAGAATTCTTTTGACATATTTACTGTATATTTTTCATTTTATAGTATTTTACGTAAAAGTTAATGTCACACAACACAAATATATTTACAATACAAGCAACAAATATATTATAATACAAGTACAAAATGCACAAATATTATGGTAATCGATTTCGATTCTTTAGTGAATCCCCCTGGTTTGAGGAAGGTGAGCGTGGTTCACTGAAATCGATCATCATAATATGTGTGCATTTTGTACTTGTATTGTAGTATATTTGTGTTGTGTGACATTTACTCTTCCTGCATTTGTACCAACACGTAGCTAATTAAAAAACTATTGTATTTTAATAAACATTAAGAATAGATGTAATGCATCATTTACAAGAAATCTTATTGGAATTTCCCGATCTAAACCGGTTCCTTATTAGGTATGTTCTATTCATGGTTTTTAAATTGCACAAACTCTACCAGTTAAAAGCTGTATTCCATTAATTTTAATGAACTTACATTTCAAATTGCTTGTTTCAAAATGATTGGTTAGGTAATAGACACATTCAATTAGTATAAGTACCCATTGTCATAAGTCAAATTAATTGTAAGTGCACTAAACAATAGATCTTCAAACCGATCCACCTACGTACGCAATTATCAGAGGAAGGCTTCACAGATGTGGGAGAATTACCTGATGTTGTGCAGTTCTAAAGTGACTCATGACAAGTTATAATGATCAAGTGGCTTCGGTTAATTTTCACCAGCATACTTTGTATCGATGCACCAGGACTGCGCCGCAAAGGTCAAGTAGAGCACTGGCACTGCGCCGCTTCCAAAATCTACCCCCTCAAAACGCACCAGGACTGTGCCGCAAAGGTCAAGTAGAGCACCGGCACTGCGCCGCGTCCAAAATCTACCCCCTCAAAACGCACCAGGACTGCGCCGCAAAGGTCAAGTAGAGCACCGGCACTGCACTGCATCCAAAATCTACCCCCTCAAAACGCCCCAGGACTGCGCCACAAAGGTCAAGTAGAGCACTGGCACTGCGCCGCATCCAAAATCTACCCCCTCAAAACGCACCAGGACTGTGCCGCAAAGGTCAAGTAGAGCACCGGCACTGCGCCGCGTCCAAAATCTACCCCCTCAAAACACACCAGGACTACGCCGCAAAGGTCAAGTAGAGCACCGGCACTGCACCGCATCCAAAATCTACCCCCTCAAAACGCCCCAGGACTGCGCCGCAAAGGTCAAGTAGAGCACCGGCACTGCACCACGTCCAAAATCTACTCCCTCAAAACACACCAGAACTGCGCCGCAAAGGTCAAGTAGAGCACCGTCACTGCGCCGCGTCCAAAATCTACCCCCTCAAAACTCAAAACGCACCAGGACTGCGCCGCAAAGGTCAAGTAGAGCACTGGCACTGCGCGGTGTCCAAAATCTACCCCCTCAAAACGCACCAGGACTGCACCGCAAAGGTCAAGTAGAGCACTGGCACTGCGCCGCGTCCAAAATCTACCCCCTCAAAACGCACCAGGACTGCGCCGCAAAGGTCAAGTAGAGCACCGGCACTGCGCCGCGTCCAAAATCTACCCCCTCAAAACGCACCAGGACTGCGCCGCAAAGGTCAAGTAGAGCACTGGCACTGCGCGGCGTCCAAAATCTACCCCCTCAAAACGCACTGGAACTGCACTGCAAAGGCTTTCTTTTTGAAGATCACAAATTTAAATATACAAAATTTAAATTTACAAAAATATACAATTTAGTTAGAAAGTATAATGAACAAAATTCCAAATGTAAAAAATCAAAGAATAGAAATAACTAAAATACATAAGTCAATCAAAAGTGTAATAAAATAATCATAAATTATTAAGTTAAGTTAAAACATAGGCTACTGTATTTCAAACGACCTTTAGCGGACTTTCTTTTTAATGAATATCTGAAATATTACGTTTTTTTCTTTCTTGGAGGTGACTCGTTATTTTATACACTATTAATGTTAATGCACGTGTCCAGCTGAGCCTCCTTGATGGATTCAATGAATATAAAAATGTTCTGATGAGGAGACGATTATGATTTATTTTTTAAAACTTACTGTGAAAGCTTTCACATGAGTTCGTCGTTCTACACAAATCCAAAGAATCTAAGCCCAAATGTATGGAGGGAAATTAGCGTCACTTTCACTGAGATGTAATTTGTTCATAGTTTGTTTACATAGCTTAGGTTACCTGTGATGGTAACGGCGCAGTCCCGGTTCATTTCGGGGTAGACCTTTATGGATCATGTCACTAGAGCTGATGTGCGGCGCAGTCCCAGTGCACCCCTTTGGATGGGTTTATAAAAGTTGAAATATTTCGAGGCATTATTTGGCCAGGTATCTTACTTAATATTTGCTACATATTTAGTAACAATATTACATACAACAATGTATTCTTCAAACATATATTTACTTATGCGGTGACCGCATAAGTATCATTAAAACACTTGTTACCTTTCGTATTTTTTTTTTTTTTTTTTTTTTTTGTATTTTATAGTATACCTATGTAGATTCAAATTCACACTAGTTATTAATTTAACTATGAACTTAAAATTTCTTTATTTTTAACCACAAAGCCAATACGTCCTAACACCACGCAGTTCATGGCCGTTCAGTCGCACTGTGATGCCCGTCTGTAACAATTTTGCGGCTGTTTACACTTAGAGAATTAAAAAAAAAAACTTTACTGGTTATGTAACAACCTCTTTTTTGTCTCCAGACAACTGGCCATCACAACCGGTACCAAACCTGTTTAATTCCTTCTTTTGTATTTTAACTGGTTTAATTAAATTTACAGTAAATCTTTAAAATAAAATTATCAAGTACGTACAGACTTCAATCACAAGTTGGTCGAAGAATAAACAATAAAATAAATAGTTTAATTCTTTGATTATTTACACTGATTTCCAGTAAAATATACATAAGTGAAAACCCCTCACTAACTGACAGAGTTGGACATGAACGACATACTACCAACTAGTGAGAAATAAATGGAGAAAAAAAGAAGAGTTTTATTAAAAATTAAGTTCAAGATTATTCAAGAATACCCTTAGACATTTAACAATTTAAATTATAATTTTTGTAAGCCGCGTCAAATTTACTAAATCAAAATGTATCCATAGTTTATTATATGCTACAGTCAACATCATTGAAACTAAAAAAAGGTTGCCTTCTTTATAAGTTTTAAATACAAGATTAAAATGTAATATTTTTATGTAATATATAGATATAGGTTGTCCATAATATGGTGTACAATGACTGAAGAAACAAAAGACTGTCCAAGGCAATGCATTTCCTATAGATGCGCATCTGTACTGCTATCTAACGGTGATTAGTTTCAGATAACTGCTCGGACGACTGTTTGGCTTACTATTAGATCTGTTTTAGTCACTTCAGCGAGTGGGTAACGAGAGACGAGAGAGGGAGACAGCTAGCGCTACCTGTGAAAAGTGAACCTAAACTAATTTTACCAAACAAGACAAGCTTTATTGGACCTATATGAATAATAAGTCTTCTTGTTTCTATAGTCAATGGATATACCTACCATTTAATAAAAATAATAGTTGCAGGTCGTAATTGGGAAATGTGTACTTAAATTGACAACTATACAATCTAAGATCAGTTTATGTTCAGAATGGTTTAAAATAGGACAACATTTGAATGTGAACATGAATTTAATGTATGTGTTACAATCAATTAGTGTTCAAATATGCACATGTCCTATTTTTACATCATTTTTACATTTTTACTATTTTTACAAAAGTCGGGGTGCCGAACTTTTTTCACAAAAAGTATTTTAGTTTAAATAAAGTAGACAGTTTAATTTATTGTTTATTAGGTTAGGTTATTTTTGTACTATTCTACATGTAGTTTTTGTGAAATAAAGATAATTTTGAATTGAATTGAATTTTAGATTTTATGTTGACTTAAGTTAGATTTTAATTTTTTTTTTTAAGTACTAACATTGTATCAGGCATAGTTTTTTAAGACGTAATTTATCAGCTGTTTTACAAATCGTTACCAACTTAGTTTGTTCAACACATACCAATTTGAAAATGATTTACATAAGCATATTGAGAGAGAAAACTAACTACGTATAATCTGTTATTTAGAATATTTAGTATATTCTAATAGTCTAGTAGCGATTCCACACATGAATACATAAGTTATTTAATTTAATTGATGATAAAATGTTAAATTAAAAATCCAATCATTATAAACTATTTAAAACTGCGTTTTTTTATTTTGCTCTCACTAAAATAGATTCTTTTTATAGAACTTACTTTTGTAACTCTGTTCTATATTGAAGACGTGTTTCCGAGAAGGCTGAGAACAAGAGATGTCGCAAGCTACACTCACAATTCTCTAGTGTGAAACAATATATTGGTGTGGAGATTGGCGTCCATTGGCAGTCAGAACCAATTACTGTATCTCTTCTCGTCCAACTCCTCCTTTATCCTTTCAAATGACAAAGGATATGTTTTTATGAAGATAGTTACATCGAGATTACGATCGAGAGAAAAAATGGGTAAAACCATACATTTCTTTAATATTTTTTTAAGAAAAGTGGGATCCGTTTTAAAAAGTGCATAGACTTCATTTCGAATGTCAATTTTTTAAAGAACGATTCTTAACCGATACAAAACCTAGCAATAGTAAATATATTGAAATGTTTTGCGTTTATTATTATTATTTTTTCTTAGGTATTTAAGTTTTACTTTCCTGTTGTTTTAGATACAAATTTCTGTTGTTCGTTATTTAATTTTATTTGCCTTAAAAATCTGTAGCAACATGTTTATGTACGTTAATTGGCTTAGCTTTAAAACATGATTGCAAGTCACTATAAGCATTTAATAACCAACATTCTTAATTTCATTTCAACTTTATGAAAAAGATTTTAAAAATTATACTAACTCTCAAGGATAAGACAAAACAAATAATTTATTCATATTGTGTGTAGATATATTGCTTAGTTTTCTATCTGTTCATATGTATTTAAAAAAACTGTTTTCCTTCTGTAAGCTTTGAAATGTCATATGCATTCTGTTGTAAGTTTCACGAGCTTACGGTTCTGGATAATATAAAAAAAATTATTTACAAATACAGTCTTATTATTTTAATCTACGGCAATTTCATCTATTGAAATATTAATTACATTGAAAGGGTTTTCTGGTACGTTTATTGGTTGTACCAAGTAGACTACAAAGCTGAAATATAATATGCTTTTTCCCCTTAAATTAATATGAATAGAATAGTTAGCACTGGATCCTAAATATAATATAATAAATCTAGTGTCATATATAATAATAACCTGATCATTATTTGTATATGAACATAACGATGGTATTTATAAAGTATTTTATCAAAAATTAAAATATAAACAAGGTTGTAAATTGGCAGGAAGAAATAAAAGAAAAATATATTAATTAATTAGCAGGTACAAAGTTACAGCACACTTAAATTGGATATGATTCTATGTGGATAGTCCCAATACTGGAGATAATAGTCATTCTACTTCGTACAGAGACAAGGAAACTGTTAAAGTCACTTATCTACATACATTAACACTCTGTATACAGACAGATTATGGAAAGTGTTGTTTGGTGTATTTTTATCTTGTAGATATTTGTATTTCCTTGGGAATCCTACACAATATTATCTTTTACTCCTTAAACACCTTATGTATGGTTTAAACAAGGATGTTATATGACTATAACAAGTCAGGAATAAAAATTATTTACATTTTTGTTTCATAAAAATTGCTTATTTAAACTAACTACCTAATCCTACTTATAATTTAAAAATAATTGTCCAATTAACAGTAATAAAAGTTTTTAGTGAGAGCCAATCATTATTTTCATCGTTATTATTTGTATAAGAAATCTTAGGCAGTGAATTGCTTCCTACTAACTGTTATGACTAAAAAAACGAATGGAAGGTGATATAAAAAACTAGTGTACTAGTCTTAGACGATCTATTTTAGTAACAATGATAATTGAGCCGTTTCAATTGTTTGAATTGGTCAGGACCTCTTAACTGCTGTGATTGTAAATTCTGAAGTCAAAGGCAAGACTCTGGCTTTGAGACTGACCTACTCATCTGGTGTTGATTGTCAGTTGAACTTGACCTTAAGCTTGATTCTCAGAGGTCAACTGGGACTGGTGCAACGTTTTCTCTTTCAAATAAATTAAAATAAATGTGTCAATGTGCATTCCAGCTGACTCTTCACTTAATTGTTATCGGAGGGCCCAGCATATGTTTAACTGCTTAAGAATATAACATGAATACCTACTCATTTAAATCGAATTCCTAATATAATTTAATATAAAACAAATATTCCATTACATTAAATTAATATGAAACAATAATACGAAAAATATATTCCTGTTTGCAAGGTTGAAATTTAAATATGAAAAAAATCTTAACCTTATTTACTTTTTAACGACAATTGAGCCTAGACGAATCAGTCATAACAGAAAGATAAATTTGACTTTATGTAGTTTATCGATATTTTTGAAAAATAACTTATTGTTTTGCTGGGAATGGTAATAATAATATTTATAATGTGATACTAGGAATAATACATTTATTTATTCCATACATAATACACATTAAAATATTTTATAAAATTCAAATCAACATTTATTTCATAAAAATGTGGTGCAAAAGTTAACAAAACACAAATATTATTGAAATGAGTAGTTAATCATAGCCTGTGCGTGCCTATGAAGTCCATCATATATCTCAACTTATTGAGTATTGCCAGCCGACAACATTTGAAATAGGTAAATGAAATTTGAAATAATAAATAAACGCTCCAAACAAACAAACAAAACTAGAGTAAATGTACACAACATACCAAGACGCTAATTTGCTTATAGGATACATGAAATAAAAAAAAGGATGGAGCATGAGTTTAAATGTAAATTATAAAACAGAAAAAGGAGGCTTCAATATACCATATAGCTATATACGGCAGGACATATAATATTGTTCTGACATGTATAAATTTCAAATAATACAATTGGTGAACAAAGGGGAAATCGTTTTTACAAATTTTAGTAGCATAACTCAACATTTATAAACGATTTGAAAAGAAATTAATTAAATTTTATAATACAAACAATACCTAAATACGTATGAGGCGACGAAAATAGCCTTTTGGTATGAGCCCGTGCAAGATCCATATATCTTAAATAAAAAATCAGGTGTCGGAAAAAACATCTAACAATACGATCAATCTCGATGTATCAAAATCTGTCTGTAAGTAGTTTTATGAGAGAGATCAAAACAAAACTTAGAAAACTCGTTGGACCTGAAATGCATCACTTAAGTTTATGCTTGATTCCGAGACGTCGAGGAGAGATCCTTTGAGGGCTCAGTGTTTCAAGTGGCCGGCGAATTGACTTGTCCGAGTGGCTAGCGACAGGTTTACGGCGGATATATCATCAGCTGTAAAATGGATCGATATCATCAGCTGATATATCGGTGAGTGGCGGCAACTCGTGAGAATAATCGCAGCCGAGGGAGTCAGCATCGATGTTCTGAGTCACGATCGAGGCATAAACGGGCGCACTAAAAATGGCATGTTTACTAGATATTATATACCATGGAGTCAGTTTTATTTTTTTTAAATCAATGTAATTTCAATCAAAGAATCAATATTCATTTGTATATGGTAAGTTTTTAGGAAAAACTGTGTAACTTAATCTTCGATTCTTTACCAGTTTTCTAAAGAAATCATAAAGCGTGCGGATTCAATTTGACATAGTTAATTTCCGTAATTAAACGATACATTGTAACTGTTTTATGTACGGATAGCAATGGCAAGAATTTATTGAAGCTAAAAAATGGCATTCTATTTACAGAATTAATAAAAAGTAACTTAATAAAAAAGTATACTCCAGACCTTTTATTAACCCTGTATAAAAGGAGTAACAAATGGATGAAATAAGAGTATTTCCAAAATGAAATTATTTATAAAATATTAAATATAATGTATGCAACCTTTTATATTTTTATACGTTTTTAAAACTTATTCATATTTTTAAATATTGTTGATCATATTTTTTTTTATTTTCTCACGTTTAAGTTTTTATTCAATACAATTTTACAATATTATTTGTTCATTTTTTAAATTTTTTCATTACAACGTAAGCATAAATTATATGTTTTTGTTTTATTTTATTCTTAAGTACTTACTAAAGTTAAAAGCAAGTTAACCCTAGATATTTAAATTGTATTTTAGTTTTACAGTTTTAATAGATAACAGTTTTTTACCTGTTTAATATGTATTTTTACTTTTAAACATTGTCAGATTATAAAATTTTTATTTTATCACATTTTATTTTTTTAATACAATTTTATAATATTTGTATGCGTATTTTTACATGTTCCTATTACATTGTAAATTCATCCCTAGTGTGTTTTTTATTAATTCTAAAGTATTTTGTGAACTCAAAAAACAAGTTATCCTTATACTTGTAATAGTTCATAGGGTTTATTATGAGCGGCTTTATAATAGACCTCGTTATGTCATTTTTGGCTTACAAAGGGTTAATTGACAAATAACCATTTAACAGGTTGAAATATGGAACTCATTTTGTTTGTTACCATATTTTTTCAACAGAAAAGGGATATAAAAATACGTATCATGAAAGTCACTATTAATTATTATTTATTATTAATACTTTAATAATAAGGAGAAATCATATAGGGCGAGTTTGTTGACACTTTGCCATTGTAGCTACAATATTAATACAGGCCTATAAATAGATTTTACATTTACAAAATAAGGATTACTTTGATATCTATTATACGTGACTATTTACATTTGAACTCAACCTGACAATCTCAAACCCTTATCTCAGCTGGTTTTCATTTCTAAATAAATAAACAGCGTCAACAATTTGTTGAAAATTTTTCAAATAAACTAAACAAATCATAGTAACTAATGGAGTAGTTAAATGAAATAAAATCCTTTATTTTCAGTTCTGGCTAAATTTAGAAAACAAAACTATCTCTTCTCTTCAAACGTGTCATGTCGGCGCAGAAGTTTGCGATTCTCAAAATACACGTACGAGACGATGTGTCTGTTGGCAGAGTTACAGCTGGTGTCTCATCACTCATCCAGAGAACAACGGAACGGCCACCTTGGAAACAGCTGATCTATCCCTTAATTATTGCCAGCTGATTTACCGCCACAGCTGATCTATTGTGGTCTTGTCAACATTGTTATTGGATCATAACAAGAGGTTTTTGTCTTGTTTCAAATTATTTGCTTTTAGTTAATGCAGTTTACAGTTTAAATGCATGATTTTTTTGTGTACAGAAACGTTTATTGCTATATTCACTATGTCTACCAACACATTGATAGAAATAGTTTTTATTAGAAGACTTTGAACAGTTCAATTTTATTTTTCAAGCAGTGGAAAATAAACACAAACTTAAGTATTTAATTTAAGGTAGTATTAAATTAATTATTACTAAATACACCTTATACCTTATATAAAACAATGACTAATGACTTATTATTTTTTAATTTAGCAAAGACCTAAAATATGTTACTGGAACAATAATTTTAAACTAAAACTAATTATAAGGTTTCAAACATGTTTAACAGTCACCACATTGTTAGAAAACCTAAGTTTGGATAATATAGGGTGAACGAAAAGCAAATAATTTACATATGCTACATATTTTGATTTCTAATATTATAGTAACAACCACGTGTTGTTGATATTACGTCAACATTGCGTTCATGTGGTGTTGTTAGTCACATGTCAACAATATGTTACATGTTGTTAGTCTTATAACAACTGTAAATAGTGTGTTGTTTTTTCCGTCAATCGTGCTTTTGTATAGTGTTGTTAGTTTTATGTCAACAGTTAGTCACGTGTTGCTGGTTTGTGACGACATTACGCCAATTGTTCCTGGTGGTCTTATGGCGAGAACACGTCACTTGTTCCTGGTGGTCTTATGACGGCAGTACGTCACGTGTTGCTGGTCTTATAACGACAGTACGTCACTTGTTCCTGGCGGTCTTATGACGGCAGTACGTCACGTGTTGCTGGTCTTATGACGAGAGTAAGTCACGTGTTGCTGGTCTTATGACGCTAGGTATGTTACGTTTGGCTGGTCTTATGACGACAGTACGTCACTTGTTCCTGGTGGTTTTATAGCGACAGTACGTCACCTGTTCCTGGTGGCCTTATGACGGCAGTACGTCATGTGTTGATGGTCTTACGACGACAGTACGTCACTTGTTCTTGGTGGTTTTAGAGCGACAGTACGTCACCTGTTTCTGGTGGTCTTATGACGGCAGTACGTCATGTGTTGATGGTCTTATGACGAGAGTGTCACGTGTTGCTGGTCTTATGACGCCAGTATGTCACGTGTGGCTGGTCTTATGACGACAGTACGTCACTTGTTCCTGTTGGTTTTATAGCGACAGTATGTCACCTGTTCCTGTTGTCTTATGACTGCAGTACGTCATGTGTTGATGGTCTTATGACGAAAGAAAGACATGTGTTGTTGATACTATGATGAAAATACGTTTTACGATTTGTTGGTCTAACAATACAACTAGTTACTTAACTAAACACGTTACCTGTTGAAATAATTTACATGCAAATAAAACATCACACAACAAGCGTTAATATATTATTAGGGAAAGAAAGTATAGTTACTGTTATTTTTATCAAGTTCATGAAAACGTGTTTATTATCCTTAATCTAAGGAATGACACAAAGATTCCTTCATAATTCCCCATTATGAACGTGTTAAATGTGTTTTACCGAAATTATTCTCCACAATAGTTTTCCTTCTCTACATTAATAACGTTAGATTTGCGGCCAAATGTTAAAAAACATGTCAGTTGAAACAGGACAATAAATGATTGAGCCTTACTTTTTGAGCTGACTAATTATGTATCAGAAAATGAAAATCCTGCACTAACAAGGATCAGTTGATTGGCGCCAACTGCCTTCAACCGTTTCTCAGCCTTGTTAGCGTATCATACTCTTCATAGTATCAGCGAGCCACGAGTTAATCCCTGAACTATTGCCTATACTTTCATATGAAGGCGTTAACTGTTCAAACGGACGCCTGCTGGACTAAAATTTAACATTTTTTTTCATAACTTTATAAATATTTTTTCAAAGGAACTTCTTATTCTTAGATATCTTCATTTATTTATTAATGTATGTAATCCAATAAAACATTGTTATTGACATTTAATTTTCCTTTGTGTATATGTTACTCCATTGTCCGACATTTTTACCCATTCCGCGAAGTGCTAACCTTATTTTATTCACTCCGTGGAATGAGTACTTTATTCGAGCAATTTTTGAGAAACATTATTTAGTCAATTGAGTTTTAGTTACTCATGCTCAATTGTATTTTAGTTACTACAATTACTTTAGTTAGTAACAACACCTTTTAATGCAGGTCCAACTTAAATGGCTAAAAAATTGAAAAAAACTCCTCACAGTTCAAAAATTTCATATCACAGTTTAGCCTATAGCTAAATAAAATTACGTGTTCAAATAAATGCTTATATAAATAATTAATTATTGGCTGCAACCATGATGTAATAACTTGGTACCGTCATAATCTTCGTTTCTTTCAGTAAAAAATATATGCCATATGTGTACCTTGAAATTAGTTTTATTGGTTAACTACCATTGGAACGAAACTGTGCTATGTGCGGCTACTTTTGTTACTAGTGTTGTTTAATAGTGATTACAATTGTATTGATCATGTGGTTTATATATTTATAATAATGTATTTAGCACCCACTATGCTATATTGAAGGATTTTTAGCAGTAAACGTGTAAAAAAGAGGCAGTTTATGTTTGGTGAGTCGGGCGCACTGCGTGAAATGCCTTCATAATGTTACGATACTCCAACAATACATTCTTGTACAGCTTAACGTTCGAGGGTTCAACTCTTAGCTCGCTGATAGTAACTGAATACAACATGACATAACAAATCCTAACCTGGCCCCACATAACCTAACCTATAAGTAATTTTTCCAATACTTACTTATATTACATAGAACATATTTTAAGATGTTAGTGGATGTTAGTTCTTTTATAAAAAAACCCCGTACAACGATCATTCTTTTTATTTACTTATTAAAAGTATTATAAATAAACATATAAATCAACAGATGATTATGGTGTCTTTGCAGTATTTTTGGAAATGAAGGCTTAATGTTTTCTTAGAAAGTATCGTATACATATTCCTAGTTAATATAGAAAGCATTTATACTGTTAGATATGTTATCTAATCTGTTTCAATGTTTTTTACTTTTATTTTAGTACGTTTATAATCTGTTATACGAGAAACATAATTTTTTCTAGTAGTACAAATCTTACAGAATTAGTAACATTACTACAGTTAGTAATCCCGTTTAGGTTTAAAGTTTTGGTATTTAAATTAGTGATTTATTTAAAAAATATAATTTACGCATTAGCAATGTTATTGTAGCTGGTGATTGACGGGTGCCTGTGGCTGGTATCGACACAGGACCTCTCTCAAAGCGAGTCCTTCATCAGATTCACTTTGATCCTAGCGACCGTTGACTGGCCATGAGAACTAACGACTCAAAGGACTCAAGTCTAATGGCTAGGGTAATTGATTATACTATAATTAACGGTGTGTGTAATAAGCCTGCCTTTGACTGAAACACATCAGGACTGGAACTAAATAATATACATAAATTACAGTACTTAACAAAAGAGTGCATTATTATCATCAATGATTACTAATTATGTTCCAAAGGTTTGAAAATATATTCATTATGTTTTTGTTGGCTAGACTGTTCATATCATGTAGAGAATATATTTGTAGTACAGTAATATTAATCTTTTAACTTTTTATTTATTGCTTGTTTTAAAACTACCACTATTATTAGTCTAAAAATGTGTTTTTTTAATACGTTGATGTAATGTATGATCGAGTTATAGTTTACTAGAGCTCAAACTTCTTTTAGCAACATCGTTGTAATTTGTTTAGTTCTTAATGTTACGTGGTATTGTAATTAAATTCTGTTTTATATTATTATGTTTAGTTAAAAATTTATTCACCAGCGAGGAGAAAGCATGTATTATTATTAGATACATAAGATATAACTAGGAGTTCAGATAACACATTAATATGCTTTTTCAACTTCATTTAAAGCTCTCAATTCTATGCGTAGCATAGCCTAATTTATTCTTAAATTCATGATTTCATAATTTCAACCTGAGAACAATTAGCTGTTTAAAAATGATCATTTTTTATTGACAATATTCAGTATAACTGTAATAAACAGAAACCAACTATACTAGGTAGAGTTGAGACTAGAAAAGATCACAACAAGATTACCTCAAAGATATTTCGATTATTTTTAACTAGATATAGCATCAAGACAATATTTCCGGTCTATTCCCGCGTGGCAGCTTTGTCTCAAGACTCAGCGATAACTCAAACTGCAGCCTCCGCTGGGGGCTGGTCAACCTGAGCGTTGACATGGCCGTTTAGAATCAATCCTCACGGACATGTAGCTTTCTATGTTATCCAGTCTAAATTATTTATCATTAAAACATTGGTAAACATGTCGCCACCAAGGTTTTTGGAAACATTACTATACGTCAGCTTCTGCCGACAGATGGCCTCATTTACAATGAGATCGTACTTCGTGTTTGAATAGACAGATGTTAATGAATCATATACAGTAAATATAAAATCATCTGTAGTTAAAATTAGCAAATTGATTTTCACCAAACAACCATCTTCTCCCCAGACGCTTCATTAATCAGAAACTTGTGAGGAATTTATTCTATCAAAAATATATTTCATGGAATATTTTAGACCAACATTATTTATTGTATATTATTGACTCAAAAGTTATGATTGATAATCAACATTTTGAAAGTATCATAATTAATTTTTATATTTACATTATGATAAAAACAAAACAAAATATAACGCAACTCTATTTAATATAGCTTTAATTTAAGAAAGATGAAAATCAGTCGAAATGTTCTTATTCGTACAGAAATTTGAATACGCCATTTCCTTTGATAAACATGTGGTGACATTGGGCAGGCTTATTCATATAATTATATAAAACTCTGTTAACAGTAGAAGAGCTGAAAACAATTAACAATTTAAGTAATTGTGACACTATTATAAAAGAAAAATGTCCTAATCAATGTAATTTCTATTTTCATAAATAAACATATTGCTGAATATTTTTTCAGAAAAATATGCCTTCTAGACTTTTATTTTTATATTCAAATCAAAAATTATTTTTAAATGCACCTACGCAAGATATGCAGATGCTTAGAGGCAAATTGGTTGAACAGTTTACAGTGCAAGTTGATATCGTTCAAGATCCTCTCAGTGACTGCCAATATAGACACCGTTAGACGAAACAGCACTGCGATATTTTGGACGAAGGACAGTGGTCCAAACTTGCCGTTAGTAACATATTGTTTTTACGACAGCCAGCTTGCATGCGTGACTCGTGACACAACTATGATATTTAGTACGATATTTAGCGAAGTGATAGAGAGTATTCTAGTCTCGTCTTGAGTAAGACAAACTGATAGTTATTGTAGACTGGTAGACTACTCGGGCACTGCTAGACGAGACAGGAATACGATATTTAGCGAAGCAATTTTATTTATTTATTTTTTATTTATTCATAAGACGCCGATCGTCAAGATATGGGCGAATACGGTTTTTTCGAATGAATGTGATGAGTGTATATGAGCGAATGTAGTCATTGTTACAAACTAAGGCCGACAATTCCTTAGAAAGTGTAATTAATTAATAGCCCAATGACAAATGAACAGCCGGTGGTTATCAGCTGATCCTTCTCAAAATGTATTGACTTTGATTGGGATCGAACTGAGAACCTTTAGCACATGAAGCTGGGATTGAACCAACTACGCTACCGACCAATATTGAGAGTATTCTAGTCTCGTCTTGAGTAAGACAAACTGATAGTTATTGTAGACTGGTAAACTACTCGGGCATTGCTATACGAGACAGGAATACGATATTTAGCGAAGCGATAGATAGTATTCGAAACTCGTCTTGAGTAAGACAAACTGATAGTCACTGGAGACTGGTAGACTACTCAGGCACTGCTAGACGAGACAGGAATACGATATTTAGCGAAGCGATGTAGAGTTTCTAGTCTCGTCTTTTGTAAGACAAACTGATAGTCACTGGAGACTGGTAGACTACTCAGGCACTGCTAGACGAGACAGGAATACGATATTTAACGAAGTGATGTAGAGTTTCTAGTCTCGTCTTTTGTAAGACAAACTGATAGTCACTGTAGACTGGTAGACTGCTCAGGCACTGTTAGACGAGACAGGAATACGATATTTAGCGAAGCGATAGATAGTATTGTAGTCTCATCTTGAGTAAGGAGAACTGATAGTCATTGTAGACTGGTAGACTACTCAGGCACTGCTAGACGAGACAGGAATACGATATTTAGCGAAGTGATAGATAGTATTATAATCTCGTATTTTGTAAGACAAACTGATAGTCACTGTAGACTGGTAGACTGCTCAGGCACTGTTAGACGAGACAGGAATATGATATTTAGTGAAGCGATGTAGAGTTTCTAGTCTCGTTTTGAGTAAGACAAACTGATAGTCATTGTAGACTGGTAGACTACTCAGGCACTGCTAGGCGAGACGGGAATACGATATTTAGCAAAGTAATTGTGTGATTGTTCGTCTAAATATTTATTGAGTATTCTAATCTCGTCTTGAGTAAGACAAACTGGTAGTCATTGTAGAATGTAAGGATGTTTCATTTACATTGTTTCATTTATGTTGGATGAAACAGAGGTGGAAGAAGTACAATCAACAAAATACCTCGGAATACACATAGGTTCGCCTAACTTGGAACAATCATGTCGACAGTATGTGTTCCAAAATGTCCTCAAGCATTTATGTTTTGAGGACGTTATCAATAAACTGACCAATTCAGGTACTGATGACGGTATATTTTGGCATCATCTACCCTCACCTATGGAGTGGTACTTTGGAGTGGATGTGTAAATGTCGAGTTCTCCCGCCTACTCAGACTGCAGAAAAAAGCGGTTCGAATAATTTTTGAAAAACAGAGAGTCGTGCAGAACTGCTTTCCAAACCCTAAAATTGTCGACAATGCCCAGCGTTTACATCCTAGAAACAATCATGTACTGTATGTCAAAATGTGTACTCACAAGAGGACATACACAGTTACGAAACTAGACACAGGGACAACTATCAAACCGGGCAACATAGGACGGTGGTCTATGAGCGCCTCCCTTCGCAGGGGTGTTCATTTTCTAAAATGTTTGTCCCGCAAAATTAAATTTGCCAGGACGCCGAAGGCGTTCAAAACTCGCCTTAAACAACTTTTGTTAAGTCAGACATTGTATAGAGTAGGCGAATTCTTTGCACAAAACTGGAGACCAATAATTGGCAAGAAATCGGTGCTGGAAAGGCTGGCCTTCTAGAATGAATGTATGATTGAATGAAATAATTGTATGTATGAATGCTGAATTTGTAGAATGAATGAATATAATTTTTCCATCTTTGACGATTGCGATACAATTCATTGTTAAAATTTTCTATGTAATAAAATGCTATTCTATCTATTCTAATACTACGAAGGTGCTATATTAAAGTGAAGTTGGGTTGTAATGTTTTTTTATCATCATGTAAGTATAGAAACTTATTATGAGACATTTAAATTTGTGATTATCAATCATTATATTTAAGTCGATAATATACAATGAATAATTTTAGTTTAATATGTTCCATAAAATATATTTTTGATACAATAAATTCCTCTCCAGTTTCTGATTAATGACGCGACTGGCGAGAAGCTGGTTTGTCTAGAGAAAACCAATTTGCTAATTTTCACTATAGATGAAAATATATGATACATTAACATCTGTCTATTCAAACATAGCACGATCACATTGTAAATGAGGCCATCTGTCGGCAGAGGCTGACGTATAGTAATGTTTCCAAAAACCTTGGTGGCGACATGTTTACCAATGTTTTAATGATAAATAATGTAGACTGGATAACATAGAAAGCTACGTGTCCGTGAGGATTGATTCTAAACGGCCATGTCAGCCCTCAGGTTGACCAGCCCCCAGCGGAGGCAGCAGTTTGAGTTATCGCTGAGTCTGAGACAAAGCTGCCACGCGGGAATAGACTAGAAATATTGTCTTGATGCTATATCTCGTTAAAAATAATCGAAATATGTTTGGTCTAATCTTGTTGTGATCTTTTCTAGTCTCAACTCTATATATTTTAGTTGAAACTCTTTGAAAGTCTCTTTGAAAGTCTTTGAAAACAAGATTTGGCGTATTTTAATCCAGACACTTGTCTTTTTCTTTTTAAAAAAACTTCACTCATCAGTTCACATGGGCCTACAAGGCTTTGGGTTGTATTATTTATGCTATTTATGCTATATGATTTAATTTTTTAAACTGATAATTGTTTGATTAGGCTAGGTTAAGTACAAGATTTAGAGCTTTAAATGAAGTTATGCCAAGTCTGCAAAAGCATATTAATACATTATCTGGACTCCTAGTTATATCTTATTTATCTGACAGTAATAACTCCTTACTTTCTCCTTACGGGTGAATAATTATTTATTTATCTAAACATAGTAATACAACTTAAAACTTCTCAAGTAAAACATAAAATTAAATCTAAACAAATTACAAATAGCTTGACGAAAGAAGTTTGAAATCTACTGAACTGTAATGTGGTCGTAAATTGCTTCCAACATTAGTAGATATAAAACAAGCAATAATAATAACAATGAAAAAAGAATAATATTACCATACAAATATTCTCCCTATAATGTGTGAACAGTCTAGACAACAAAAAAACACAATGAATATATTTTCAAACCTTTGGAACATAATTAGTAATCATTGAAGATAATAATGCACTCTTTTGTTAAGTACTGTAATTTATGTATATTATTTAGTTCCAGTCCTGATGTGTTTCAGTCAAAGGCAGGCTCGTTACACACACCGTTAATTATAGTATAATCAATTACCCTAGCCATTAGACTTGAGTCCTTTGAGTCGTTTGTCCTCATGGCCAGTCAACGGTCGCTAGGATCAAAGTGAATCTGATGAAGGACTCGCTTTGAGAGAGGTCCTGTGTCGATACCAGCTACAGGCACCCGTCAATCACCGGCCATATTGACAATGTTTATCTATTAAAATAATATATTTTAATTATATTATCACTAATCTATTCAGTAACACTTTATTCCTAAACGGGATTACTTCCAGTAGTAATGATACTAGTGCTGTAAGATTTGTACTGTAAGAAAAGTCTGTTTCCTAGTTTAGGAACAGCTAAGTAGACTAAAGCCCAACTCATATATCACACCTTATAAATGTATTAACAGTAAACGTAAAAACAGTCCAGAAGATCTGCTATCAGCTCCAACAGTCTTCTACAGTATGTGAAAATATGAGAACAACATTTTAAGGAAACATTAAGCCTTAATTTTCAAAAATGTCAAAAAGAAACCATAATCACCAACATATTTGAAATACTCGTTTATAATATTTATTTAGTCATTGTAGACTGCTAGAATACTATGGTACTGCTAGACAAGAAGGAATACTATATTTAGTTGAACGATAGATAGTATTCTAAACTCATCTTGAGTAAGACAAACTGATAGTCATTGTAGACTGGTAGAATACTAAGGTACTGCTAGACAAGAAGGAATACTATATTTAGTTGAGCGAAAGATAGTATTCTAAACTCATCTTCAGTAAGACAAACTGATAGTCATTGTAGACTGGTAGAATACTAAGGCACTGCTAGACAAGAAGGAATACTATATTTAGTTGAGTGATAGATAGTATTCTAAACTCATCTTGAGTAAGACAAACTGATAGTCATTGTAGACTGGTAGAATACTAAGGTACTGCTAGACAAGAAGGAATACTATATTTAGTTGAGCGATAGATAGTATTCTAAACTCATCTTGAGTAAGACAAACTGATAGTCATTGTAGACTGGTAGAATACTAAGGTACTGCTAGACAAGAAGGAATACTATATTTAGTTGAGCGATAGATAGTATTCTAAACTCATCTTGAGTAAGACAAACTGATAGTCATTGTAGACTGGTAGAATACTAAGGTACTGCTAGACAAGAAGGAATACTATATTTAGTTGAGCGATAGATAGTATTCTAAACTCATCTTGAGTAAGACAAACTGATAGTCATTGTAGACTGGTAGAATACTAAGGTACTGCTAGACAAGAAGGAATACTATATTTAGTTGAGCGATAGATAATATTCTAAACTCATCTTGAGTAAGACAAACTGATAGTCATTGTAGACTGGTAGAATACTAAGGTACTGCTAGACAAGAAGGAATACTATATTTAGTTGAGTGATAGATAATATTCTAAACTCATCTTGAGTAAGACAAACTGATAGTCACGGTAGACTTCCAGAATGCTAAGTTGCTGCAGGACGAAACTGGAATACGATATTTAGTTGAGAAATAAATAGATTTCTAATCTTGTCTTGAGTAAGAAAAACTTATAGTCACTGTAGACTGTAAAACAATTAAGGCACTGCTTAACGAAAATGGAATACCATATTTATTTAAGTGATGGATAGTATTCTAATCTTCAGTAAGTCACACTAATGGTCACTGTAGCTGTAAGACAAAGGCGTTGTTCTATGAAACATAAGCACAGTTTTACTCGAGGGATTGTTATTGTTGTAACCTTTTGAGGTAAAACTGTTTGTTCATGAACACGCTATTAATGTGAGAACTGTGATATTGAGTTGGAAGTAATATTGCCTCGAGTAGAACTAATGATCACGATTTCTACAAACTGTACTTCTAAGTAATGTAGAGTTAAGACGTTTAGTAGACCAGTGTCTGAAGTGATTATATCGAAAGTGTACTGTGTGTGTTGGTGACCGATGAAAATAATAAAATGCCGAATGTTATTTGGTAACTAAACTACACCTGCATTCCTATTTTATCCTAAGGTAATTTTATTTTCAATCCCTATTTTAAAATGTGCATATTTAGTAACCACGTATGCTTATACAATTTACTAGGGAAGCGTGTGTTTTTGTGAAAAAATACTAGAGATTTTCTTTAGGAGCTATTTTTATTCTAAAGGAACAAAGTGCGGATCATGCCAGGTAACTTGTTTTATAAATCTAATCTAAAAGTTCATTCGTTGTCATAATAGCTATAAGTAGAATACTAAAAAGCAACTTTGTTCTTTACTGTTGCACACTTTATAATCTTAATTTCAACCCATATCCCGTGGCTTCTAGTGCTGTGCAACATAGCTTCTCCAGATATAAGACGCTATGAGACTTTACAAGATAACTCACAATGTGCAGGGCGACTTAAACCCCACCTCTTCCAGTAGCTTCCCCATAAATTGCTAACGAAATATCACAAAAAACTAATTGGACGTTTTAACTTGGGATATGTTTAACGGTCAAAACGAATAAGTTTCTGATATTAGACCCTATGGTCGTCATCGGTGGAAAGAACCTTTCTCGAGAGGAACTTACTATGTTGAGTTACATTCGCGTGTGGGAAGATGCAAATACTGGAAATATAAGTGGTGAATAGCAAATGATCAGGTATGTGATTGCAAATTTAAACTATGGATCACATAGTTAATTATTGTCGATTGTGTTATTTTCGGAGGGGGTGGTTAACTAGATTCAATCCAAGAAGCAGGTGATGAATGTTTATGGACCTGGATTTACCTATGTGGGAAATCAATTTTTAAAATGAAGACACAAGAACCTTGTACTTTATATTTTATTTATCAAAAGAGTTTTTAATTTACATTCCTCCACCTTTTAATTTGCTGACTAAATTTGACAGCCATACGGTATACATATACACCTACACTCTAAGTACCACATTAACCACTCTTTAACTCTTAGTTTTAAATGTTTGTTGGCGATAGTGAATTAGCTATAACTGTTGAATATATGAAAATTTTAATGTGTTTTTTATTCAATATAGTCAGCTGGTGAGAGATTTATCTGATATATAATAGAAGCATCAATGATCAGTGTACACGCATCGTGATTTGTTAGAAAACATCTGGAAATATACATAAAAAATGTTAAGTTTATATAAAGTCTAACAAACCACTTTTACACACACATACAACACGCTAACAAAAAGATGATCACACGAAAACCAGTTTATTTAAACGTCCCTGACTTGTAAAACGTTTGGCAGTTAATCATAATTGTCTATATGAGTAGTTGCAACGTATATTTTGGGTGAGTTAGTTGGCAGCACTGCACCATTTAGGTTGTTTATGGCCAGGGTATCCTGCGGCACTCCATATCGGTATCGAATATTGGTTATACCGTATTGTGTGTTTAGGTTCCGATCATCTGTGTTGATATTTTTCGTTATATACATCTGGTTAAATAATATTTATACATCATTTCAGCTATGATGAAACAGTCTGTGATCAATCTGATGGTAAATTTAGTATTTTAAATATATATCGCAGGAGATATTCATATTAGTATAGTTCATCTATATTAGATATTTTAATTTTTTTAAGTGCATAGAAGTGATACTGAAATTAGTGCGTTATGAAGTTAAATATTTCTAAAGTTGTTTTTTTTTCTTCTTATTCTATTGTTATTTTTACTTATTAAAAGAATACGAATTTGTTTCATCTCAATATTTAGATTTGGTACACTGGAACATTAAATGATGACAGAGCTTGATGGTATTAAAATCCAGGGTATGAATCCCTACTAAGCTGGTGGTTGTCATTTCACCTGTTCACACAAAGGCCTGCGACAAAAAAGAATAAAAAATTATACAACATGAAACCTTTGAATTTTGTAGAAGATTTATCCTCAATATAACAATAAATTAGTAATATATATATATATATATATATTATTAAGGTAAAAATAAATATCACAGAAATAATGTACTCTCAAGGTGGCCATTTCCAAAATTGCCGAGCCACCGCTGGAACGTGGACAGGTCTAAAGTACACTTACAATCCAACTGTCAGGGGGCTAAAATATGCTTTATTTATCAGTTACATTCACCTGGTACTGTACTGGCTCTCCCCCTTACACTGCCTGAATAAGTTCCCCACATATCCAGGTCAATAGGAATAGACAAGGTAAAAAAGATAGGCCTTTCCTTAAAGAGAAACTTTTTTTGTGTTTTATTTAATGCAGATTATACTACTTGAAATAATAAACTTTGTAAAGTCTAACAATTCAACTACCCAGATACGAGATGTTGAGTTGCCATTTGCAAACAAGTAAACATTCGGAAAGTTTACCTTTAGACTCAGGAACTTTTACATCCCTCCATGATAATATTTCGACTTGACAAAAGTATAAAACAGGGCTTGCGCATAAATCAATAATTAATAACTAAGTCTAATTTGTGTTTTACTAAAGTTAACATCGTAACTATAACGTTCACAATCCTGTGATCTAATTAATTAATGAGCATTTGCCTATTAATTATATGAAGATGTGGGATATATTGTTTAGTTTCGTTGGCAACACTGCGAGCTCTGAAGTTAACAGTATTCAGCTGCTCCCGTGGTTTGTACAGCAATATTGAATATTGGCCAAAGTTCTGTTTGGCCAGGCTGTTTGGTTGGGATTCAATCATCAAAGTAGAAATTATTGAAGCCAGTGAATTTAGTACCGTAATTAAACCAATCATGAGAGATTGTTTTGTTAACAAACGTAACTGAAAAATGTTGACTGAATGAATATCGGAACGATTATTTTTGCTTTATGAGGTTTATTGGCTGGTTTGATCATACATCAGATTTGTTTTTGTATTGTTTTTAGCCTAAATTTAATAAATGTAGTTTTTTTTTATTTTAACACTTCATAACCATAGAACTCCAGTCAGTATGAACTGTACATTTTGTAAACATGAAACATGAATTTAATGTGAATTTAGATTAAAGTTATGAACAAAAAGCATCTACCTGTTTGTGTAAGAACGTAAAAATTACTAATAATATAGTAAATTACTAAACATAAAGTATAGAAAGGCTACAATTAAATTTCATCCCTTCTTTTATTACAAACAATTAAAGAAATGTTCTGGAAAAAAATTAGTTAAGATTTTTTATTTGGTCAGTGCAATAACAGTTCAAAGGTTAAGTTAATACTAAGAAGGTGTCTTATTTACATGTAATCAAAGTCACATAGTTTAGGAAGAAGTGATATAACACAAAACAGTGAATTTTTTAAACGTATGGTATAGGTAAGAAGACATATTCTTGTGCTATACACTGCGTGTTTAATCATTGATTTTATGTATTTAATCAAGGATTTAATATACCTTTCACTGTGATTACCTTTTAAGTAGCGTCAATAAGTTAAGCCGATTCACCTCTCCTTAAATCTTTATATAGCAACAAACCACAAATAAATTATAAAAAATGTATGGTATCGTTTGGAAGCTCAATTTACTTAATTAGTTTGATTGGAGCCTGGGAACACTCATGTTTTATGATCCAATAGTACTAACCGAGAGCCATATAATGTTATTGAGGTAATCATAATTGGCCCAATCACTGTGATTTACTGGTGAGTTGGAATGGAACTTTATTTTTATGTCGGTAAAGTTTGTCAGACTGGACTATTGATAACAATTATATAGTCCCTTGACAAAGTTTAAGCAGCATGCTAATCCGAATTAATATTTTCTAATTACCAGCTTGGTTATATTTAACTAGAGAAGTCATTCACTGGATGCTGGAAGGGAAACGTGTTTTTGTGTCGGCAAAGTTTGCAAACTGGACTATTGAGACCAACTACCGAGTCCGTTGACAAAGTTTAAGCAGCATGCTAATCTGAATTAATAGTTTCTAATTACCAGCTTGGTTATAATTAACTACAGAAGTCATTCACTGAATGTTGGAAGGGAAACTTGTTTTTATGTCTCTAAAGTTTGTCAGGCTGGACTATTGAGAACAATTATATAGTCCCATGACAAAGTTTAAGCAGCATGCTAATCTGAATTAATAGTTTCTAATTACCAGCTTGGTTATATTTAACTAGAGAAGTCATTCACTGGTGTTTTGGAAGGGAAACTTGTTTTTGTGTCGGCAAAGTTTGCAAACTGGACTATTGAGATCAACTACCGAGTCCCTTGACAAAGTTTAAGCAGCACGCTAAGCTGGCTTAACAGTTTCAAGTTACCAACTTGGTTATACGAGAAAGTTGATACTTAAGTAATTTTCTAGTTTGCTGGAAGGGATCCTTATTTTTATGTCGCTAAAGTTTGGCAGATTGGACTATTGAGACCAAGTTTGTAGTTCCTTGACAAAGTTTAACCAGCATGCTTATCTGTATTTATAGTTTCAAATGACCAACTTGGTTATATTTCCCATTTAAATTCATTTATTGGAAGGGAACCGTATTTTTATTATTCTTTATTCATTAGTAAGATAGTAAGATGGGCGAATATGTGTGATAAGTGTAAATGAACGAGTGTATTCATTCTTACTAACTAATGTAGAATGTTCCTCAGAAAGAGCTATTTATTAATGGCCCAACAGCCAGGGCAAATAGGAGACATACCATTACGTGGAATCTTAACCACGTAGTGTTGGTTTGATTTTCAGCTAACTGACAATTCTTATACTCAGTTCTCTTCCCTACACAACATCTGAACCTTGACTACCATCCAACATAGACACCCCAAACTTCTCTAGTAGCCATGTTGATGGAAACCACTGTGCGGACGTCGAACAGTATTAAGATGACAGAGCATAGAACCTATCGCCTACAATTTCCTCAACACTTTGTCCCCAAGTAGCTGGGTTACAGCATTGTGTCACCAAAGCCGACAAAGTTATGGCGGCAAAGTTTAGCAGACTGTACTATTGAAACCAGCTAGGTACCAAGTTTAACAAAGTTGAAGCATCATGTTAAACTGGCTTTACAGTTTTTAGTGACCAACTGAGTTACATTTCCCCTTCCATTTACTGGTGAGTTGGAAGAGAATCTTATTTTTATGTCGGCAAAGTTTGGCAGTCTGGACCATTGAGACCAACTACCGAGTTCCTTGACAAAGTTAAAGCATCACGCTAAACTGGCTTTACAGTTTCTAATGACCGACTTGGTGATATTTCCCTATTCATGTCATTTACAAAGAAAAAAAACTTGATACAGGTTTAAAATTTCTTTCATAAAATTTTTTTTTACGAAATTACTCAACATAGTACGTTTTTTCTTACCTTAAACTATACTAAACTTGTGGTTCGTGTCACTTCACTTGCTTATAAAGAATGATACTATATTTTATGTTTTTATTTATATTATATACATATTTGTTGGTTAAACTATAGTAAATGATAACACATAGCAGAACGTAACCTAAAGATCAACACTAATCCACCCACAGCTATAAAATGTACTTTTCAGAATATATTTTACAATCTTAACAAAGAATCTGCTCAGCATGTAAATGCTGTACCATGTTTATAGGGGTTTCTCCATTGTTGTTTAATAAGTTGATTTTTATGAACTATTTAAGCACTTGTGCTAAATTGTTGCTTACAAAAGTACAGACAGGCGTGATAAATGACGTTATCTATACAAGCGACCAATTTATTCAGATACGAGTGACACGAAGTTCACTATAACTAAGATTCATTTTACGAATTACTTTAGAAGCAGTTAGTTTCCAGCACCAATTGTTTATGAATACGGAAACTAGCAGCTCAAATTATTTGTTTTTCAGTTTTAATTTAAGCGTTCTTAAATCCCACTTAACACTTTAAACCCACCTTTTGTAGCTAACAGTAGCGTGTTGTCACCCGGTGCTATACCTCATACTCACTAATATTTACGTAAATATCCCCACCCCCTGTGTATTCCCACAATATATTTACTATATAATGACATTAAATTTGTTTGATCAAATTTGTTATTTACTTCTTTTAATTCTTCTTTTTTTATAACTATGGATATATTAAAGGTTTACGATAAGTATCTGACTATTGGCAATGTTGATATTAATCATACAATGGAATGTTTTTATTTTAAATTATATCATTTAGTTGGATATAAGTATATGAAAAGTAGCAAGTGATCTTCTCATTTAAGATATTTCATTCGGTAAACTGGTTAATTTTAGTTGTAATCTTTTTTAATTAGAAAAATAAGAGGAACCAACGTTCTATCAAGATCTGAGAAATACGAAAAGTCTCTGTAATCTAGTGAAGAAATCTTCGACCTTTTACGTTAGTAAACTACTACTACTTTTTCCATAACTTCACTACTACTACTTTTTTAAATCACAATTACGGTTAGGTTAAATTAAAAGGCTAATAAAGTTGATAACAAACTGGTAAATCTAATGATTGACTTACCACCGAATGCGCTCTCAGCGAGCAAGTTCTTGGAAAGCGATAAGATAAGACCAGCAATATCGGATTCCAAGCGGATAAGGAATACCACAGTGGACGTAAAAATTATTGAGGAACAGTGTTTAGAGCAATAGAATATTTATCAAGTGGTAAGGAATAAACGGAAAAATTGTGACAGTGAATTAACGGAAAAGATCCGGAATCTCCAAATAAGTTATTTAGTTTAGGTTGAGACACTCTTAAAACATAATATTTTCATCGGCCTACACTATCATTAGCACAATCAATAAATTATTTATTTATTAGTTATTAAAATATTTTTACGTAAGAGTCCTTAAGTAATTTTACCAACCATGGACGATTTATGTATTTCAATAAAATCATATATTCCAATATGTCAAGCTTTCACTTTACATAAAAATGTATTTCAAATTATAATACCTCCTTAGATTTCAAAATCCTATTCTTATTTAACCCATTTTTTTTTTTTTTATTTTTTAGTAAATTTTCCAACTATAATAGTACATGAGTCTATATCCGACGTGATTGCGTGAAATATGTTAAATGATGTGTACGATGTACGCATTATTCATCAAAAATCGTTATCCAAGCTTCAAGATGTATGTAATACGATAAAGTTAAAAAGTAAAAGAAAGTTTTATTTTATCAGGCTAAGTAAGGGCTTAACCTTGAAACCGACAGGGTAAAAACTGTTTTGGTCATATAAGAAATCAAATCCGGATTGACTGAATTGCATCCAATACTTAGACATTGCTGTTAGAGAATTTTTGTAGAAGAAAAATTGCTATGAGTAAGTGATTTGGATGAATGTGTTATTTAATATATCACCATAATACGTACAGCATATAGGCTAGATATTTCTATGTCCAAATTCACACCCACCAACCCACCCATACACATACAGTGGTATTGACCCACCTACCCACCCATACACATACAGTGGCATTGAACCACCCACCCACCCATACACGTACAGTGGTATTTACCCACCCAACCACCCATACACGTACAGTGGTATTTACCCACCCGCCTACCCATAAACGTACAGTAATACTGACCCTCCCAACCACCCATACACGTACAGTGGTATTTACCCACCCGCTCACCCATAAACGTACAGTAATACTGACCCACCCAACCACCCATACACGTACAGTAATACTGACCCACCCAACCACCCATACACATACAGTGGTATTTACCCACCCAACCACCCATACACGTACAGTGGTATTTACCCACCCGCCTACCCATAAACATACAGTAATACTGACCCACCCAACCACCCATACACAATGGTATTTAATGATTTTTAGGCCTTGAACTGTAAATATCAATAGCATGCATATTTTAGTTTATTTTTATTAATTTAACCATGTTAGGCATTACAGAACTTAATTCTTCTTATTTGTTTTTATGTCATTTGTTCATTTTTAATGTTCTCTACAATTATTCAGAAAGTAAATTAGTTAATTGTAAATTTCGTAGTCTTGAAACATGTGAGCAAATCAACAATTATTTTTTCATATTTTAATTGTCTATAGGTTTGTAATAATCCATCTTTGTATAACCTTTGCAATGTAATATTAATAAATGTAGTGTGCAATAAATAAAAAATTAAAAATAATATTACTACTATAATCTTTACTGAAATAAATATTATTACTTAACCATTGTCACCTTACCAACCATCAAAGGTACAACCCCTGCCATCGCACAACCTAAGAGACACATCGTCATCCTGTAACCTATGTATTATCTACGCAATTTGTTACATTTGCTGAGCCCATACCTATACAAATACAGTAGTATTGATCCACCTATGAAGATGGAAATGTATTGACCTACCCCACCCACTCTTACATGTACAGTGATAATGACCTAGCCACCCACAAATTCACGTAAAGTGGTATTGACCCGCCCATACATACAAGTACATTAAACCACCCATGCAAGTATAATGATACCCCACACACCCACATGTGTATGCTGGTAATGACCTATCCACCCACACATACACGCACAGTGTTATTGACCCACCCACCCATACATACAAGTACAGTGGTATTAACCCACCCATGCAGGTATAGTGGTATTGATTTACCCCACCCACCCACACATGTACGGTGGTAATGACCTATCCACTCATACTTACACGGACAGTGGTATTAGTACAATGTTTATTCATATACCAGCTGCCAATGCCTCCTATCTTATTACTTTTAGGACCAGTGCTTTTAAATCATATGCCATTTGCTCAATAAACCATATCGTAAAGACATATTCTATGTTCTTGCCTGTTCCCACCGGTTCTCAGCTCCACGATTTATCGTGTAGATTCACACGGCCATTTAAACAGGCCAGTATGGAAATAACCTGATTAATTTCATCACTGCCAGAGAGGCTGTAAACTTATCCTCTAGCAAGGGCCGGCCTTCAGCAATGCACTCGTTCATTTTAAAGTGGGTGTCCCGTTCATCATCTATAAACAATTTTTCTTAGGAGCTAAAGGACCGAGTAAGATCACTCGCGGATAAACGAAAAACGCGACATTTATTATTCTGCCCGGAGAATTATGTCCACGCTAAATTGGTCATTTTCAGTTAATGGTTCGTTAGAAGGATCCATTTGCATTCTTTAATATCAGTCCGAGCCGGCGCTTGCTCAGGTTTGGCGCATGTGATAAATTTGTCTCCCTGTCTATGAACAGAAGACACTTATAATTTTAAATCCTAAAAAAATTTCAACATACATGGTACTTTTCTATAACGAAATAGTGTTCTTCATGTAGTGGATCTTTAATTTTAAGTTATATCGATAAGAGTGTAATAAAATGTAGATGTTCTTATTTATTAATTCAACATTTAATTAAGAAGAGATTTCCTCGGTTTTTATCATTTATGTTTAATAAGCGAAAGGCGTATCTCTGCCACTAGCATTTATATTTTCTTTAAATTTAACATTTTTAACTTTAGATCTTTTAACTTTAGGAATTAAGTTTATTTTCCATTTTATTGGCTTACTATGTAAAATTATTATTGTTTTATTTTATTATAGAATTACATTACAAATCAATGAAGTTGTAATATAAACAATTTTTTTTATCATTCAAGGAACCATACTTTGTTAGTATCATCATTGTATAATATTAACATACAGTAGCGACGCTCAGTCGTTTTACTTGCCAACCAAGCGATGCTAGCGATCCTAGCGGCGGTAATGCTGACATCTGGTGCGGTACGCAAATAAACGATTTGATTTGAATAGTTACACTCAATCAATTGTATTTCAACATAAATAAACTGCCATGCTCTCTAGTGGAGAGATACCGTAGCTCTCCATTACGACCATTAGGATCGCTAGTGTCAGCCGGTTGGCGTCTTTTTCTTTTTAAGTAAGCTTCGCCAATGTGTATTTTAGGTATATTGACAGGTGTATAGAATTAGGTATATAGACACGGATTAGTTTATTGATTGTGTGTATTTGAAAATATTCATGATTATGATACACTACAAGAAGAACAAATGTATAACGGTACGTAAAAAATACTCATAATACAAAAGTTTTCAAAAAAAATTAATCTAAATGTATTGGAAACATTTTTATGCTCATCTACCATATAAACATAAGAAAAAAAGAAAAATACCGAAAATTCAAATTAGAAGTGAACAATTATATTTTAAACTAAGCTCTCTATTGAATTGAGGAATATTTTGATCAAGCTTAAAATATTATAATAATGATTGTTTATAATTTTAAGTCACAATATTTTTAGTACATTTTAACTTAAAGTACTTAAAATGTTGTATGTTGTTACATAATAAATTAAATTTATAAAATTGTATATAAGTTGGCACTAGTGGCACAGTGCTGTACTGTAACCCAGTTACTTAAGTACTGTATCGTTTACCTTACATGGCTCAGTACTGTTGTACCACAAGCATTGTAATTTTTTTAGCTTGACGGTTACTTGCCGGAGAAGAGTTGTAGTAATTTCAAGCTGACAGACCTAAACTTGGGCAATATTCGAAGCTGTCATAAAACCAGAGAATAAAATATTGTTTTGCGGATCTTAAAGAAGCGAAGCAAAACTCGATTACATAAAACCATATTCACAAGTCAAAATCTGGCATATAAACTGTGTATTATACACAACAAATCACCCAATATACATGACAGCAATATACTTTTATGGAACTTTCGTCGTGATCAAATTATGTTCTTCTTATGAATGAGTCGATTAAGTATAAAAAACATTTGATTCTCTTACTACTAAATCAGTATTAAATGAAAATGATGTTGTGTGCTTAGTTTTTTACTAAGGTTAGCACAGAAAACTTACTTTATATATGGAAGGTATATTCTTATATAGTACTAAATCATTTGTCAGATAGTTCAATGTAACATTGACTTATTTGGCATATGGCTGGATTTCAATGCTACCATAAGACTAGAATCTTGCTCTTAATCACTCTGGAGCCAACAACTCCAACAATATATGGTGGACATTTGATATGGAGTTAAAGCAATATTAATGAAATGTTATGTTAAAAGTGTTGTGTTGTATGTAGCGGAACTATAGACGCTCAGAAAGGAGGATAGAAAGAATGGATATGTGGATTTGGACAAGAAAGGAATACATTGATGGGAAGGTAGGGTGCGAAAGAGGAAGTGCTGAGGAGATCGTGGTAGGAGAAATAACTAAAGGATCTGAAAACCCTAAGATGAAGAAAAATAAATTGGGTAAGACATGTGATAAGAGGTGGTTGTTGATAACAACTAAAGCATCCACTTCCTGTAGTTGTGTGCTTAGTTATTTAATAAGGTTAGCACAGAAGTAAATGTAATAAAATGTAGGAGAAGATGGAGGAAAAAAGATAAAAAAATTTAAAACAGCAAAGATTGGCTCTTAACATCCAGCAGGCTGCAATCAGGATCTGCTTGAAGGTATACTGACCTTTTTGATGATAATGATGATGATGATGACTCTATGATTACTTTATCTTCAACAAATGAATTTATAATTTCCTATACGACGGAGGCATTTATTCATACTAATTCTAATTAAAACGTTCCAAATTCCATTTATCTTTATATTAGATGTTCAATAATATTGATGTACCATTTTATCGTCAAGCTTTTTTTGGCTAATAACCATATTTTTTTATCAGAAGGCTATATTTGAATGTACTCATTATTTCCAATAGCTTCATAGTCTGCACCTCCATAATATATTTATGCATTAAGCATACTCCTTACATGTCAAAAATTAGAATCTTCCGATGTATTACGTCCCTGAAAAAATTAAACTCTTTCTTGCTTTAATTAATACAGTTTCACTGCCAATAGTCTGATCTCATATATATATATATATATATATATATATATATATATATACATACATATCTGTTACATCATCTGCCACATATAATCCCTTGTAATATAGATTCTTAGGACTAAGCTAATAAACAGAGAATGACACAAAAGGGCCACCATTTAAAAAAAACATTATCTACAAAAATCAGACACTTGCAAGTGAGTATGCCATATTCATAATAAATTATGCATCAGACAATGAAGAACATGTATTGTAAGTTTACACGTTTGTGATCTGTTGTCGAAGATTTACACCCTCTATCCGCCGATCCTAATCTAACTTAACCTGACTTAACAGTATCTAAGTTATCCTGATTTAAGCTACATTCAGTTAGCTTTCTTCCTAAATTTAATATTTTGAATAGAGTATTTTTTGTGGCAGCCCTATCTAAAAGAGACCCATCCTCATAAGGAACAACACAGAGTACTTATTATATGACAACTACCTTTCTGTACGCAAAAGGTAAATAAAAGTAAGTCAATATTAACGTTCAAAGTCAAAAGTATTGGTGGGAGATGAGTCAATCAATACCCGTGTACGTAATTTGTGTAGAGTTTATAAAGTGAGTTTGAAATACAGTCAAATCCTTTCTTTAAGGAAGTCTGTAAACAATAAAAATACATCATACTTATTGTTCTGACCAGTGTGTTTGCCAAAAGCTACAAACCCTTGTAGAGCATTTCAAAATGTGCTTGTTCTCAAGTTATCAGCTCGCTCAGTTGGTCGATTTGTGGCTACAGAACGGTGTAAGTTGCAGAAATTACAGACAACTCAGTTGGTCTGTCATGCAGTGGCTGACAGGTCGACAGTATCACACGGTAGATCTGCTCCTGGACCACCTAATTCATGTTCTCCGGATCCCTAGGGTCCATATAGTACTGCGGCCTCCTGGCGTTTCAAATTTACAATCCCCAGTCCGAGAGCAACACCGGCCACCCGTCCGAGTCATGTATTCACCAATCGGGTCGTGACAAATAGTGATTGCCTTATTTATAGCCACTTTTAGCAGTTGCACCATTCTTGTCAGAGACGTTTCGTTTTCTGATTCGATTTCAGCACCAAGCTTTACTTTTATTTCGTCGTATTTTCAAATGATAACAGTTTACTGCGTTTTAATTAATCATCGATCTTTACGACTCTCATAGATCCGTAAATCGTCAGTAATAATTGTCCATTAACGAACATTAATTTTTTACTTGATTTATTGTGGCATTCCTGCGCCATCCTATGAGATTGGTAATAGTGGTTTTTAGTTTCTTATCTAGCATATTACAATATAAGTACGAAATATACAAATATTATCGTGAGAGATTCAGTGAACCACTTTTACCTACCTCAAACCAGAAGGATTCGCTCAGGAATTCGTTTGTGATTCAAATATCAAAGAATCCTTTGTTAATCCCTCTGGTCCGAGGAATATAAACGTGGTTTACTGAAATCGGTTACAATAATATGTGTATTAATATTTACTAGAGTTTGTATAGGGTGACTGTAAGCTGATATTATGAAATAAACACTACTTGCAGAACATTTAGCACGTGGTTCGTAATTATAGGGGTGGGGGTGGGGCACAAAACTTACGTTCGCAAGGAGAGGGTAGTGTGATCCAATATTATGGTCATATTTATAGGGAGTTAGGCAGATCATATATAGGAGGGACATAAACAAATTTATAACGAGTGGTGATTCTAGGTAGGAGTGGTGAAGTACTAAAAGAGTTATATTAAAATATAATTAATTTATTGTACTAATATTAAAGTAACAGTATTGACTGGTTTCTGGCAGTGATCTTATATGTAACCAAATAAATTATATCAAACCTTTTTCTGTTATTTTGTTTAGAAAAAAAAGTAAACAAATTAACTAGTATGTTATTGTATTCCCATAAAATTATTCTTAATATATTTTCCTCAACATTAAACTGTGAGATTTGGCATTTCATATAATCTCTCAATGTAATTTGAGTGTATGATGTAAAACTGAATTCAATATAATTCAATCAATACATTATTTACAGTTAATATTTTTGTGATTCAGTTCTTTGGGCGCAGTAATTTAGTGTGGCATGTTTTAACAATATCTTCTTCTTTAGTGTCCTGTAATTGAGTGTTAATACCAAGATATAGTTTGTTATTAGACGCTTACCCACTTACCGTACAATAAGTGGTAATTTTTATATGTTTTCCGTGTTTAAAGTCACTGTGGTGGTTTCATGCCCAGTAATGTTAGTCATTTGCCTGCCACTTCACTTAACCATTTCCACATAATGTTACCTGCTCATTTTAGGTCAACCTCCTCATAAAGGTCAGTATAAAGAGGACTAAAACAGAAGTTTTTTAACAAATTAATATTTGTTTTCATTATTTATATACCTACTTCAAATAATGTCTACTCATATAACGTTAGGGATATTGTCCCATCTACTTTCCTTTCCCAAAAAGCGTGCCATCAAAGTACTTTCTAGTTAAAGTTTGTTTAAATTCGTGTTTATTGTAATCTCTGAAGATTTACACAAAATTAAACTGTTGTTAGCCAAAACTTAATATAAGGATTTTTAGTGCTAACTATTGCGTACTGCTACCTCATGGAAGCATTTCTATGTCCCTTACCAAACAATTTGTTCATTTGTTTATATGAATCAGTTCTCTTGCCTGTGAGATGAATGGGGGGGTCCTATGATATAGGTGAGTATAGGGTGGGTGGGTACCATGTTTAAAAAATGCACGTGTAAGGTAAATGATTACTTCAATATATGTGAATTTTACTTTCTCCCATATGCGTTAGCATAGAGAAATTATTGTGATCGTCCAAAACAAAATTTTTACAAATTGGTCTAAAAGTCCATTTTCCGGTCCCCTGAACCCTAAAAAAGTGTTTTTTCGAACAAATGTTTGATGTATGTCCGTATATGTGCCTTTCTGTGTGTCTGTGCACTTCACTGGAAACCAAACGGATAGATCAATTTTTAAAAAATTTAGTGTGTAGGAGTATTTAACCAATATCTCCAGATCATATTTTAAGACTTTTTTATTTTAGTTTTTTTTTTTTTTTTTGGACGAAAAACATACAAAACTGATTTTTTTCTCAAAAATGGCTCCAACGATTTTAATTAAATTTTCAGGAAAGATGTAAATAACAATTTAAAATATTTAAGTAACAACTGCATGTCTAACTTAACTAGTTTTTTATTTATGGCAAAAATATATATTTGGGAATCAAACTGGTAATTTTTAAAAGTTTTAATTTTACTGATTAATACGGGGGAAAGTGTGTGCCAATTCTTTGGAACAATTTATTTTATATTGACAACCTAGCATTTCGTTGGTGAAAGGATCACTGATTTTTTTTTTTTTTTTTTTTTATTTTAACAAGATAAACAACAAAGTAAACATAGTATTCTGAATCCACTGTCATCTGTAAGCATACTATAATACTCATAACTACTCTGTACTTCTATGGTAGGGTAGGAGGATCATCACTATAGTACGTGTATACGTACATTGGTACTGACCCACCTGCCCACCTGGGTGACACGTACATTGGTGATTACACTCCCACCCACCCATACAAATACAGTTGGTCACTACCGGAGACAAGACTTGGATCAATCATTATTTTTTTTAATGTCTGTGAATGGGTTGAAAGGTTTTTACCTATATCTATAATAGGTAAAAGATATAGGTCAACTCAAGGTTGACACACTTGAGTTGCGGACTCAGCTCACATCGGCTGAAGATGGAACTCACGTGCAACCTGAAACGTCGGCATAAGTATATAATATACATAATCCTTTGACGCGGTCAGATCCAGAAGATCAAGATTATAGATATAGTTTTGACGACCGTGGAACTACTAAGGTGAAGGTTTTCACCTGTTTACTATAATGAGGAGAAACATATATAAAAGGTAACAAAACAATTGTGTATGTTGATAATAAGAAATATTTTACTAAAATTAAATCTCATTGTTAATTTTCTTGTGATTAACAGGAGGCACGTAAAAATCGGTGCACGAACTTCACTTCCTGCCCCGACTGGAGCAGCGACCGTCTTATTGCCCCCATTTCACTCCCCCACATTCCGTCAACCTTCCCTCCTTTTATTCCCTTCAATTTCCGCCGCTTCGAATTGACGTAAAAAAAAGATGAGAACCAATTCTTTAAGGAATGATCACGATCTGTCAGCGTGCCTTGCAAGTCTTGATATTTAATTCACAGTTTTGTACCTTTTGTGTGAACTGTTCAGTTATAGTTAACCCCTTCATAGCTTGTATTTTAGGGGAAATGTTTATTAATTGTTAAATAAAAAATGGATGAAATAATAATTTATTATTACTAGAGTTTGAACATATAATAGTGCACACAATAGTTTTAATCTCTAATAACACTCCAATGTGCATAACTTAATATCGCTTATTAGTGATTCGATTGGACTCTGATGAAAATTCAAGTATCCATTCTTATCCTACGCTCATACGATCGTCCATATCTAATTTATAGTTTTTATCTAATATTTGATGTAATAGTAAATTAAGAACGTTTTTTAATACTTATAAATAATTAGATAAAAAAATTAAAATTGTTTATCATTGTAAATGTTACTTGATACTTCTTTCTTTACTTTTGAGCTTCAAATTGAAGAAATTTCTCTAGCTAAAAATCCCGTAGTTTACATTCTTTACCTAATAAAGCATAGATTTAAAATTTTTAAAGTAATTCATCTTACAATTTAAAACAATTGAAACGTCATACAACATAATACTCGTACAAGAACAATAGTACAGATATTGATGCTTTTTGTAAACCTCGTTTACCTTATGTAGATGAATATGTCTGATGAATATGACTGATGAATATGTCTGATGAATATGTCTGATGAATATATCTGATCAATATGACTGATGAATATGTCTGGTGAATATATCTGATGAATATGCCTGATGAATATGTCTGACGAATATATCTGATCAATATGACTGATGAATATGTCTGCTGAATATATCTGATGAATATGACTGATGAATATGTCTGATGAATATATCTGATCAATATGACTGATGAATATGTCTGGTGAATATGACTGATGAATATGTCTGATGAATATGACTGGTGACTATGACTGATGAATATGTCTGGTAAATATGTCTGATGAATATGTCTGCTGACTATGACTGATGAATATGTCTGGTAAATATGTCTGATGAATATGTATGTTGATTATGACTGATGAACATGACTGATTAATATGTCTGATAAATGTGTCTGATGAATATATCTGATCATTATGACTGATGAATATGTCTGGTGAATATGACTGATGAATATGTCTGATGAATATGACTGGTGACTATGACTGATGAATATGTCTGGTAAATATGTCTGATGAATATGTCTGCTGACTATGACTGATGAATATGTCTGGTAAATATGTCTGATGAATATGTATGTTGAATATAACTTATGAATATGTCTGATGATTATGACTGATGAATATGTCTGATGAATATATCTGATCAATATATCTGATGAATATGACTGGTTTTGCACTTACGCTATTTTATGAAACATTTGGTAATGAGAATTATTTAAATAAGTTGTACGTAGACATATACAGTTAAAATTGTATAGTTTATTCAAAGTAAGTCATAGTAACTAGTCTTGCTATTTATTTTGTACCTATAATTTTATGAATTTATCAAAATTCGATTTATGTATATTGGCATTAGATTAGAAATAAATTTGAAAATGTTTATATATAAATGAGTTGGATTAACAAAAACTTTTAAAGCAGTCAGATGATGTTCAAAACGTATCACTAAAGTCGTCTATACAATTTTGTTGTCCAAATCGTTGCAAACTGTAGAACAGAACAACGCTGGTAAAGTCTAGAGTTTTCTACCTGATAAATTCTCTGTGAACACAAAGTATTTAAACAATTTCAATTATTTTAGTGCTTGGTTAAATTATTTTCGGTGTCAAAAGGATTCCAGTGCGTACATAAGGGGTCAATGGCCTCTAGGCTCTTTACACCATTACATATTTTCCCAGGGATAGTAACAAAAATATTCCATGGGTGATATGGTCAATACTTTTGAAATGGTCAGTATATTTCATAATTGTATCAATGCAAAAGCACTGATTATTATTATTCATAATTGTATAATGATGTGCCTGTTCTGCATACAAGCAATACTAAAAGAATGTTTTAATAATGGATCCACCTACTATTGTACGTGTATGGGTGGTTGGGTGGATCAATACTATTGTACTTGTATGGGTGGGTGAGCGGGTCAGTACCATTGTACGTGTATGGGTGGGTGGGTGGGTCAGTACATTGTACGTGTATGGGTGGGTGGGTGGGTCAGTACTATTGTACGTGTATGGGTGGGTGAGTGGGTCAGTACCATTGTACGTGTATGGGTGGAAGGGTCAGTATCATTGTACGTGTATGGGTGGGTGGGTGGATCAATACTATTGTACGTGTATGGGTGGGTAAGTATATATCATCGTACGCTTATGAGTGGGCGGCTGGTTCAATACTGTTGTAAACATTTGATTGACTTCTGCGAATAACTTACCAGAGCAGATTCCATTTTTTTGATTACTTCTTTTTATAAACCTTCATATGATCATCAAGGAGTACAGGTTTTTTTTTTTACAAGGTGGAATTATTAGTAAAAGATTATTGTTCTTCAAGAATGACGTTGATTGCTTCCAACCATCCTACATGTATATTATGTGTGATTTTATTGTAACTGTAGGAACTAATATATGGCTATATAAAATAAGATAGATGATTTGAATAAAATATTAATCTAATCGTAATGTGTATGATATCTCTTATCTATTAATGCACCTACTTTAATTATCCTTCGCAGTTTTAAACTATTCATAGCTGCTAATACTAAAATTACAAACATACTTCTCTCGACGGCTCAACATTCGACCCTTCACCAGCAACACCATCCTATACTGAACTAAAATTCTGTCTCCAGACATACGATTGGTGTCTTTTCTCATTCACCTCGGAAAAGTTCCCGAAAGTAATTAAATAACGACATAGCTTCCGCTCAATGGTGGCTGTTGGCGTAGACACTACTAGAGACGTCTGGAGTGTTAATGTTGGGTGATAGTCACTGTCCGGATGTTGTGTAGAGGAGATAACTGAGTATCAGGCTTGTCAATTAGCTGAAAACAATACCAATAATACGTGGTTCGTATTCCACTAAAGCTGTAGGTTACCCTGGATACTGGGCTATCAATAAATAGCCCTTTCTGAGGAACAATCGGACTCAGTTATCAACCAGACTAAAAAGGCCATCCGCAATTATCCTTCACTCATATATAGCAAACATATTCGCCTTAAAATACGCACAAAGTTCTGTCAGTGTCTCATGTCTATGTCTAAGAATAAAAAAAAGCTGTTATGGCATGATCAACTTATATGGGGAGACCTTGCCTTTTTCAAAAGTACAAACGACTCTCTTACACTCACATAGGACTCTCTATACAGTAATTATAATATAATTAGATGTCACGTACTCATGTACATGACGCCCAAAAAGCATCTTTACGTACTCATAACTGGATACAGACCTTATTTAATATTTATACATCACTAATGTACTTAAGGCCCCAAGTAGCCACTCCTTATAACATCTATAACTTAATTACATTAAACCTGTGTAAAAAATCTCACATAAGCAATATAAGTACTCGTGAATATATTATAAAACAAATTGTTCAACATTCCGTGTATCTTCATTCATCGTGTCCTCTTATATGTCCATAAAAATAGTCGCATTTTTAAGGAGAAGCCGATTAGCTTAATGACCATCGATCTCTGCGAGGATCTTATTAAGACGTATTAAGGAGGCAAAGTGGTACATTAGAAGGTGAATATTACTTGAAAATATTCTTATAGCCTAGACCACTCGATCGCCGGCTCGCCCAATTTATAACTGATTTCCCAAAACACGAGTACAATCTTTGTCAGAATAATAACCTTAATCTACCTTCTCACAAAACTGAATTTTACATATATATATATATATATATATATATATATATATATATATATATATATATATATATATATATATATATATATATACAGTTTAACGACCCTATAGGTCTTCAACGCACTGTCTAACTCAATAAAATGTGCAAGTTGCGTATGCGGGTTTTCTGGAATATCCAAAACATATATTTTATCTCATGCCTTCTACAGTGCTGAAAAATAATATATTGTTTTGAATTTTCTTAACGTCTGTGTAATTTAATACATAATTAATTACGCTATTAAAAATTTTCAAAAATGGTGTAAAAAATAAAGGAATTTTATTTGATATCCATATCACCTATTGTAATATGTGTCTGTTAGCTTACTCCAAGTACATATGTTTTGAAGTTCAACCCGACTATCTCTCCTAAGTACATATGATTCTCGTCGACTTGTGTACATGTAACAAACCTATGCAGCTTCTCTGAGAAAACAAGACTTGATGAGCTCATCCCTTTACGGGTTTATGTCTGGGGAGTTCAGCTTCAACACTCTAAATAAACTTAAATAACCGAATGTTGTTTTTATTTGAAAATTGTACAGCAACAATATGCTGTAAAATTTGTCAGAAAACTTATATTTCATCTATTCTTCATACAGGATTTTTTTTAAAAAAAAGAGAGCCAGTTAAGAGTGCGTGCAAACACTAAAATCCACCGTAACCCCTCTGGCAGACTTTCAGGAGCTGCAATGTTAAAACCGCACACATGTTTGCAATTATTTACATTTTGTAGGAGACATTAATAACGCTCAAAAGTGCTAACATTTACACAACGACGCGGATAATGGGTAACAGGAGAACCTCTGTGTCATCTAGATTTATCATCACTACTGGAACCTAACCGGGGGATTTATGACACATTTTAATACAGCGGAGGTGGCAGCCCGCTGTAAATAACGACTAACAATCGTGGCTATTCGATTACAGCTCATGTAATTATATTTGGTCTCGACTGAGATCGAGTGGAGCCCATAAACCAGCCGTGTATTATCGAACACTAACCAGTCAACATAATTGCACTTGATTGCGGTATTTGTGAACCTGAGAGTGTTACACATTACATGATTTACGTCATTCAGTGATTGCTAGTTTTATTGATATACCGAATTATAATTGCTCTCAATATATTATATTTGATGCAGATGATGCTGCTGATATGCATTAATTAGTTCAGTTACACTCATGTATCAAAGCAAAGAATACTTCTTTAATGTATGGTTTAACACAGCTTGGAGGTTTACGAGGGGATCTATATCGTACAGACTTTAGTAAAATGTCAGCACATAAAAATGAATACATCATAGTGTATGAGTTGTCTGTAATTTTACGTACATACAGTTCTTTAACGTCTGCACATATGGTACTCCGATAAAAAAAGTTCTTATACCAAATTCCACATTCTCCCTCACGCTCTCTAAACGTCTACATTTTGATTTATTAACTATCAAAATGAATAGGCTCTTCAATTTTTTCTTTTTTTATGTTATATGCTCTCTTACTTTCTGAAGCCATCGTTAAACATTAAACATAAACATTAATGGAAATATAAATAGTATTGTAAAACATACTTGTTGTATATATAAATAGCCAATGTTTATGTTGTTTATGTTTAGAATGTTAATGTTTAATGATGGCTTCAGAAAGGAAGCCGAAATATAAAATTATAAAAAAAAAAGAAATAAAGGTTAGATTATATTTTTTTTAATCATTAAAACCATTATAAATAACATATTCCAGTAAGAACGTATAACAAATAATTTGTTTTAACATTTGTTTAAATATTAATATTGAAAATTGTCCACTGACATCTAATATTACATTGATAGCAACTTACTCTGAACTCCATAATATTTAAACTTGTTTTTATATTGTATCAAATATTATAAAGATATTTTGTATATCAATCTGATTCTTGAATCTTCATTGGACGTATTATAATATTTTACTGACTTAATAATTTTTAATTTTAAAAACCAAGATAGTAATGACGTAAATAGTGTGTAGAAATGTAAATAGAATTATAAAGGAGTAAATATGTGCTTATCATCTGTAAGCACATATTATACATACATATTTACTTCAATCTTCAATCCTCTTGTTTTTAGGGATTTCTTTCCCAAATACCCTTAGTAACTTTTGTGTCATTTATTGAATTTTCGTTATCAACTATTTCCAAAAATATACGCCCAATTTATTGGTAATGGTACACAGTTTTGAAAACAAAAAAATAAATATTCTACTAATACTGTGTCCTTACAGTCGGCAGTAAGTTTTGTAAGAAAAAATACACACAGCTCGTTTATTCAAAATAATGGCCAACAAAATTTCCCATTATTGAAATTTAAAAAAACCTTTAAAATGCGCGGAATCCACCCTTTATTTACCCTTGTCCCAACAACAGGCCAGACACCGCATCCTTTGGTTACCGAGTGTTTGTGTGTATGTTTGTCCTAGAGTCCATCCCTGCTGACTCACCCCCAGGGTAGATAATAACATTCCAAGTGGGCCTATTTACACTAACAGAGAGGTGTCAAAAGAAGGACCGGCTTCGGGTAGGACCTCTTGTTGGCCCAGTCGTGCTGCCTGGAATTGACATAACCGTCTCTTTCACCATCCTGACGTACAGTACAGTCAATTTTAAATATACCATCCTTAGTCCAAAATAAAATAAATTGCTTAATCACGTGTAAATTATTTTGGAATACTGGATTTATTTTAAAGGCTCTTTTCCGTTAATTCACTATATTTATTTTTTTTGTTTCCTTTAATTCACTACCACTTCATTTATTCTATTACTCTAAAAAAGCTGTTCTCCAATAATTCTGACGACCACTGTGGTATTCCTTATCCGCTAGGAATTCGATACCGCTGGCCTTATCTTATCGTTTTTCAAGAACTTACTCAGGGAGAGCGCATTCGGTGGTAAGTCAATAATTGGATTTATCAATTTGTGATCAACTTTAGTAGCTACCTAACCTGACCTGACCTAACCAAACCTATCCCAATCGTAATTTCAATAAGTATAATATTGGTAGGGAAGTAACGGAAAAAGTAGTGGCAGTTAATTAACGGAAAAGATCCAATTTAAATACTAAAGATCCACATAAGCCAATGATTAATTTTTATTTTATAAGCTTAGTATTAAGAAAGAGTCTATTACGGCTACATGAGAAGTTTCGTATCAATAATAACTGTAAGTTTCTCACTAAGCTAACTTGATAATTTCTGTAGAAAAAACGTTATTAGTTTCACTAGTGGTGAGATATAGTTAAGTGGAAGAGATTGTATTAACTTATTCAAATTCAAAATAGTGTATTCAATTAAAATAAAGAACTTACAATATTAAATTCAACAATGGGTAAGAATGCATGCATGCTTGACAAATACACGAAAATAAACTAGTGTTAAATTAATTAATGCAATGGCTTGGTTTCAACTTTGGAGTACAATTCATCATTTCGGCAATTATTAGTTTTGGCATTGATTAGTTTTGGCATTTCATAATTTTGGCATTTTTATGATTGGCACTTTTGTACCCTAATCCAAGTTCCCAGCTTCGATTCTCCAACTGAACTGAAAATACCATTTAACTTTCGGTACTTCACTCGTTGAATAAAGCTCATGCACAGGCCTGTGGGTCATTTTAACTGGTGAGTGAAGTTAAAGAAAATGAATACTTCAATAATTTTTTACATAAAGCACTGGTCTCTTAGTACGATTGGCACTTGAAATGTCCTTGCACCTGACAGAAGTAGAACCTAGACCTTGACTTTTAATTTACCAGACAGTTGCATACCTCACAGGTGTTAAACTCATGTGTATTGAGTAACAAAGCACATTTTCATTCATAGCAGAGATAAGTACAGATTGAGTCTACTCTCCAAACAGACTAATATTCGTTGGAATTAACTGAGAAATTCGGGTCTTTTTATAGAAAAGGACCACCTATCTTAAAATATTTTGTAGCTTTACATGTTAATCTTTTAAAAAAGCTAACAGCGTGCTGGTTAAATAAGGATAGGTTAGGGTAAGCCAGGTTAAGTTAGGTTATGTTTACGCAGCCAAACGGCGGGTTAATGACTTAGGCCTTCAACAACTGGTTCTTAACTCGTCTAAGATTGCTACAAATGTTTTTCATTGCCTGATGTATTATATGCAATACAATCATTTGAAATTTTCTGGTTTAGTAATTTCTTTTACGTGGGGACTATTTTTTTGAAAATATACACTATTTAATGCCAAGGTATTCATAAATGTTAGGCCATATAGTTATCAGCTCAGCCAACAGGTCTAGTAAGGTTGCAGTGAATTAAAAGGACAGAGAGGTATAAAAGGTGACAAATGGATAACTTAAAACAATGGTATTTGTTGTTATCTGGAGAGGTTGTTAATTATTGAAGGTTCATATTATTATGCCTTTTCACTCTCCGCCCTCACAGGATGGAAGTGTGTATACTGTTGTTTCGACTTTATTCTATTCTCTTCAGATGTAGATAGGCAATAAGCCACTACATGACAACGATAAATGAGTAATCCAATGAGGAATTACTAATTGGGCACGGAAGTAGATTCTACTAATATCCGTTTTCACAAACACAAATTCGGTGCGCCCTATTTCTAAATTATGAATGAGACTTTATAATTATAAATTTTATCCTCATCTTTTATCTAAATTTGATTAAAATGTTTTGGAGCAGTAGTGTTACGGTCGTAGTTATTTGATGACCTATCTACAAACAGCGAAGTTTCAATCGCTGTGAGGGCGGAGAGTGAAAAGACATAATAATATGAACCTTCAATAACTTGAAACAGCTCCAAATTATTTGGTCATTCCATCATATATATTGAACAAAACACACAGTTATAGCATTTCTTTCTTTAGGAAATAATACTTTTCTAATAGATATTATACTCTTTAGCACTTTTTACAAATATTTTTCACCAACAGTTTGCTATTTTGATGCGTTTAAACGACAGTACTTTTAATTTAACTTTTTAAGTTCTTGATTTACTTTACTGATGAATATCAAATTGATGTCAAAACTCTAAATCTTAGTGGATTTCATCTTAGTTGAGACATATTTACGCATTAAAAAAAGTCAAAAAGAAAACTAAAAATTGTTCTTCTGTTAAAAGTTTGTCCAAGCCCACTAGGTATGCAACCCTGATTTTTTATCAAATTAAAAATATTATACTGTCAACAATAAAAAATATATCCAATCTATCCTTATTTTTAAAACGCATATTTTTCAATTTAGGAAGTGGATGTATTATTCATTATGTTTTAGAATAATTCATAAGTGCCAAAACTTTTTTGACATTACATAATTGCAACTAATGGATTTGTACGTGAGGTTTCGTTAATGTATATCCATATGTTTATTTAATCATCCGAATAAAATGTTACATCACGTTTTATAATAAACGTAACACACATTCATTATTCATAATTAAGACGCCGATCGTCAAGATATTTGTGAATATGAGGGGGAATGAGTGTGATGATGTAGATGAATGAGTTTAGTCATTTTTACTAACAACGACTGTTCCTCTGAAAGAGCCGTTTATTAATAGCCCAATAACCAGGCTAACTAAGGGACCTACAGCTTTACGTGGAATCTGAACAACGTAGTTTTGGTTCTTTTAACTCTTAAAAAAATCTCATTCACAATCAACGATTGGATACGGAAATACTTAATTTACAAAAAAAGTAATGGAATCGCATTTAAATTTCCCAAAAGCCGAAAGGGTTGCTTTTCATTGAACAATCGTAACGCAAAGTGCAAAAGCTTGCTTTTGTCACGAGCCTTCAAAAGAAAACAATCGCCTTCTTTATTATGATTAGTTTTTATCGAAAACATTGATTCTAGATTTTCCACAATTATTTCCCTGACTTTTAAATAATAAATCTATTTTCAGAAAGCCATTATTCAACTGTTCACTTTCCACAATTCTCGTTTACCCTACTTTACCTTTTTTACTTGAAGATATTATATTTCAATTATCATGTGCTTTGACATTTATTTAAATAATCTAAATGTAAAAATGAATAATTACTTTGGAATTCAAATAATGTGAAATGAAATTGACTCATATCAAAATATTTTAAAATTTACATTTTTAATTTGAAATGAAATTTTCAATGTTGTTATACGTTCATAGATCTGATCATGCGATTTATTACATTTTACATATGTATTACATAACGTGTATTACATATTAAATATGGGTGAAAATCTACAGTCAACGAGTGCAAGGCATGCTCAATCATTCATTATTTGGATAGAGCAACTGAACTGTTTTCTTTATTTTTACAAAAACATAATTGGGTTGGTTGGGTGACCTTGCTGAGTATGTAAGAAGAACAAGAGAGTCTACCAGTATGTTGATTGAATCAAACTCAACTCTTTTTACAAAAGGCTCACCAGTTTATAAAAAAAATGTCAGTAACTTACTCAAGTAGCGTAGGATCAGTTGTCGGGGGTCTACGTCCTTGAGCTTATGTAAACATATCCAACTTTACAAAGCCTAACGTAACCTGGTCTGAAGTTATTTAACCTATCTTAATGTATTTATTGCATTTATTAATGCACCTAACCATTTACATTTATTGCATTGAAAATATTTTAATAGTTGCTCTTTAAAAAAAAGACCTCCGAACTCATTTAGTCTAAAAAACCGACAATATTCTGATGGAAAGTTCAAGCACACTAAAGCCTTGCATGAAATTATATAACATGTTTAAAAATGAATCTAGCAAACAATTACAGTTTTAAAAAGTACTGTGTGATTGGTGAAGGAAGAGGAATAATAATTCCTCTCAGCCACCAATATTTTATTGTGGAATTCTCTTCGCTTTTAAAATTGTTCCAGTCATAAACATTATTGTTGGGCGATTGGTAGAGGGAAAAAGAAACAGCATTATTGTTTTAAAAATATTTCTTCTCCCACACTCCATAATATCTTAAAAGAAGCTTGGCTCTACATGAGATTGGCAAAGTGTTTCTTCATACTCACGGTACGTTTATGTAGGGTATAATAAACCAGAAATGTATACGAGTCATAAATAAATGATAAATAATACAATATAAGGATGGTAGACCTGTTATTAGTATACTTTAAATTGTGTATGGTAAGAAGATTCAGATTCCTTAATGTTATTTTACTAGTATGCTATTTATTAGACTCACACAAAATATAACATATCCGTATAATATTTTGTATCTTGGTTCTACATACAGTGTGGAAGAAAATTTCTGGAACACATAATAATACTGAACAATTACACATAAAGCAACAACACTTGGTACATCATTACTGCACATTAATCTACTTTTAAAAGTAACTGCCATTTTTCTATCATATAAGGGGATGGCCGGCAAGGAGTCAGATGAAAATGAGAGCATGGGTCGTGAGTGCATCAAATTAAAGTTCTTTAGTATTAGAGCATTAACATACAAATCCTAACTCAAATACTGTAGTTCGCTCTTTAAAAAATGGCGCGGGTTTAAAGTTTTAAAACGTTACAATGGAGGTCCTGTTCTAAACAGTTTAACATTCTTTTCTTAGCTCAAGATTTTGGTATATAATACATGCATATAAAGTTATTATAAACATGTTTTATAATACTAAAACGAAAGGTATACAGGTCTAATTCTGCTGATTTCAAGGCTCAGTAGAGCATTATACACTTTTATATGTCATGTAGTACTAGTCATAGTAAAAATTGAAAGAAAAAGAAGGCCTAACCTATGGGGCAGGACAGTTTTAAATTCAGTAAGTCTTCAATTATATGTATTTTAGTTAAAATAGATAGGTAGTATATGTATTTGTGAGAGTAAATCGATCAGTTTCTAAGAAAAATGCTATGTTTTTGTTTTATCGCGTTTACCAATAGTTCATTTTTTCCATGTTTCAAAACACGGAAACAGATGTAACTCAAAATGTACTATAGCTAGAACATTAATTTTTTTTATTTTAAAGGTATATAGATACTCTACAACCTAGAGTATGGGTTTTTAGAAATAATGTTTAGAAGTATTTTTAAAAAATCACTTTTTATAACAAATTTAAAAATTTATAAGAAAAAAGTTTAAAAAATTATTGCACCAAGAGGACAATGAAAAAACCCATACTCTAGGTTGCACATTGGCTCATTACCTATAACAAAAAATTAAATTTACTCAGATATCTTTTATGGTTGTGTAGTTCTATCTGCTGGGACAAACGACTATTTTCCGATAAAAAATCCCTCCCCCCCCCTAGGAGGGCGGGGATGAAAAATTTTTTTTTTTTTTAAGTTTATCAGTGACCTTAGTAAAACAAGTAAAAAATACTTAAATTAATTTTTTTTGCAAAAATAAAAAAAAAACTTTAATAAAGGTGGAGTTCCCCCTTAAGTTGGGAAAGTTTAACTTTTTAAATGCCTACTGGGCTTAAGAAATAGATTTTAGAGTAGTTGGTGACTCCTCACATCCAATGTAGGATGGTCCACAAGGAGTTCGCCAAAAATATTAAAAATAGCATAGATCGAGTGTACATCAATTTAAAGGGGTTGTCTAGCACAAATGAATACCACAAACAGCACTTAAAAATGCAGATCCAGTAAAAAATGGCAGATGTTCAAAGATTTTAATGGAAATAAGTTATGCTTACTTACTAAATATATTTAGGTTAAGAGTTCAAATTGCTAACGTTTCTTCATGACTAACTTCATAATATACATTTGTACGAGAAGCATAATGCATGCAGCAGCACTTTTCCTTTGATTTATTAGTGCACTAGAATTGTGGACCCTAATGCAATGACCTACTACGACTAAGAAAATATTTAAACATCTGCCATTTTGCACTGGTTCAACCTTTTTAATCGCTGTTTGTGGTATGTTGCTCATCTGTGCTATACAACCTCTTTAAAATAATGTACATCTTGACCTATGCTATTTTTTTAAATTTTTGTCGAACTCTTTGTGGTCGTGAAGTGACGAGTCACCAACTAACCTAACCAAACTATTTCTTAAGCCTAGTAGGCATTTAAAAAGTTAAACTTCAACTTGAGTTAAGAAAAAAATAATAAATCATCTAGAACAGGATCTTCATTGTAAATTTTTAAAATTTTAAACCAACATAATTTTTAAAGAGCGAACCTTTTGAGTTCGAATTTTTGGATTTATGTTCTAATACTAAAGAACTTTAATTTGATGTACTACTCGACCTAAGCTCTCATTTCATCTGACTCCTTGTAGGCCGTCCCCCGACATGACAGAAAAATTGCAATTACTTCAAAAATTAGATAATTAGGTGCAGCAATTATGTACCAAGCTTTACTGCTTTTAATAGTTAAAAAATTATTAATCTGTTCGGGAACTTTTCTTTCACACTGTATATGCAAAACCTTCCTAATTATATTTCAGTTAAAATTATAATCAAATGTAAGTTAAACATTCAATGATGGGAGGTGAATTAACGCCATCGTGAAGTATAAACAAGAGCTTGATGAAATTGTTAATTTAAACGCATCTTTACAGAATGCCAGTTACAATGTTACATAAAAAGCAAATTTATGTAAATAAAATCTATAGTAATATGAAGTCAAGCAACAACCATGAACAAATCAAATAATATAAATGGTAAAAGATCATCAGAACTGTATTAAGAACTTTGAACAATATTGTAGATTGATGTAAACTTACAATAATATGGAATATTCCAAGTAAAACAAATATCCAATAGTAACTATAATAGAACAATGACAACAACAAATTAATAAATAAAAAACAGAAAAAATGCCAATATATTAACAATATGATATCACGTTAAGTATTAAAGTTGATGAAAATTTAAGTCGATAGTAAATAGAATTAGCTATTTGTAACAACAACGATAAAATATTCAAAACTAAAACAAAATCAACAACATAAAAATAGCAATAATAAATTATCAATAGAATAAAACAATCATGATGAGTAAATTAGAATAGATGTTCAAAGCCAAAACCATGTTAAAACACATTTACATGATCGAATCATAAACTAAAAAAAGAAAAAAAAACTAAATCAGAACTATAAAAAAAAATCCGAGTTATATAAGAGTTGGTATAAATATCCCCGGATCTGCGTTTTGAGTGTGGGCGAAGAAAATCAAATCGTCGCATTTTCCAAGAATAATGGCCTCTGTAATTTAACTGCGAACAGCGTGAGTTTAGAAAAGTCGCGGACATAAATAGCACTACGTGTCAACCCTACAAGAACGGCGCCTCATTATCTTCAATGCCAGGAACATTAGGAGGAAATCAATGAAGCAGTGGGAGGGTGGGACAAGGTGCAACAATGCAGCCTCCAATGCATCGTGCACGTATCCATCTTAAACATAATGACTGTTTGAATTCACCTTGAATGTGTGCCAGCTGTTGGTTGAAAGTGATGCGCCTCTTTGTATAGGAACGTCGCATGTGTTATTACGATATTTATAAATAATTATGACCATATAATGTAGTTTACTGCTATAAATTGCATTTGTAATACATTTGAATGGCAGGAATTACAATAGCTAGTGTGGTATATATGCTTGCATAGAGGGTGAATATTTTTCAAGATTGTTTGTTCTTGTAAAGTTTGTTTTCGTCCTTTATGTAAATGCTATTTTATTAAAATGGAATGTTACAATAGGTATGTACATTATAACTTATAAATATTTTATTCATATTATGCTCTATGATTCCTTTACAATGAACAGAAATTTGAAATGTTGAACTCATTGTGTAGACTTGTAATATTTTTTCATTAGCAAATAATTTTCTTTAATTATTCTTTGGGTTTTTAATATTTTAGTAAATAACGATTTCATAGTAAATAATATTATTTGTAAACAAATTTTTTCAAATTATAAGCCTTACGTACCATTTTATTTTTAGTTAGTATATCCTCTAATATGTTCATTTACAATTTATATTGTATATTTGATATTAAAAATAATTTTAGATGATTATCCTCATAATATTGTGTTTGTTGTGAAACTAAGTATATCTAAACTATATAAAATTCCAATAATGCTTCTGAAATACAATGAGATGATCATAGCAGTCTAGGTATTGGTATTACATATTATAGTATATTATTATGGTTTCTTAGTTATAATATTACAAGTTGGTATAAATACAAAAACAATTGAACTTCACATAGCAAAAATTTAATACATCAATTAATAAAACAAGTGTGTGTATTATAAAGTACGAGTATGAACTTGTTTTGCCGAAAACAATACTTGTTCTGTATATAAATTACTACGTGGTTCGGATTCCACGTAAAGCTGTAGGTCCCATAGTTGCCATGGCTATTGGGCTATTAATAAATAGTCCTTTCTGAGCTAAGTTGAACTCAGATAGTAACAATGACTACACTCGTTCATGTACACTCATCACACTCATTCACTCCTCATATACGCCCATATCTCTACGATCGGCGTTTAGATGAATAATGAATAATAATAATAATTCTAAAGAATAGAAACAAAGTGTAACTATACAAGCCTTACACTACTGAATATCTTAAATATTAAGATAATCTATATTTATAAAAGAGGATGTTTGTGTATATGTGTGTGTGTGTGTGTGTGTGTGTGTGTGTGTGTGTGTGTGTGTGTGTGTGTGTGTGTGTGTGTGTGTGTGTGTGTGTGCGCGTGCGTGCGTGCGTGCGTGCGTGCGTGCGTGCGTGCGTGCGCGCGCGTGCGTGCGTGCGTGCGTGCGCGCGCGCGCGTGCGTGCGTGCGTGCGTGCGTGCGTGCGTGCGTGCGTGCGTGCGTGCGTGCGTGCGTGCGTGCGTGCGTGCGTGCGTGCGTGCGTGCGTGCGTGCGTGCGTGCGTGCGTGCGTGCGTGCGTGCGTGCGTGCGTGCGTGCGTGTGTGTGTGTGTGTGTGTGTGTGTGTGTGTGTGTGTGTGTGTGTGTGTGTGTGTGTGTGTGTGTGTGTGTGTGTGTGTGTGTGTGTGTGTGTGTGTGTTTGAAGTATATGCGCTTGAAGTATATGCGCTGCCAAACCATCCAACCGATCGCCATGAAACTTTAGGATGTTGTCCTGTATACTCCCGAGATGGTTTCTGTGAAGTTTGATGCAGATCCGTCCACAGGGTCCCGCCCCACGGGCTCCTAAAGATCCCATGTTATTCAAATGGAGAATTTGAATTGTTTACAAAAAACATATGACTGTGTGGTTTAATGTAGTTTCACATGCCATAAGCAGATTGAAGTGCTCACAACAACAGTACTGTATATGTTTTGATTTATTGTAGTTCTACATTTCACCTTGAGAGTGTAGCACACACTACTTTTACTTGATCAGGTGATCTGTATTTGGTGTTAACCTTTTTTCCTCGGTAATTAAAACATGTGGTGAAACGTGAAAATAAAAAATAAATAATTATTTGTTTTGCAGTTTACTTTTTATGACATGCCTCCTAAAAAATGAAAAATGAAAGGCGAGACAACGTCCGCCGGGTTCAGCTAGTATTAGTTAAAATTTTTGGGGTGTCTCTCCTTCTTTCGTGTATTATACAAATTATAGTTGCATGGTGTATGTATTGACCGTCGTAATACATAAAACCAAATAAACTTTTCCCTATACTGACAGATTTTTCTATTGGTGGTCATTTACAGTGATGGAACAGCACATTACATGTGAAAGCACAATTACAGTGATAGAAACAAATTTTAATGAAGTGAAGGCTCTGTACTGTTTATTTAACAATATTTTACTAAACATATTTGTATTAATAGGTATAAAAAATCGAAACATAACGAATTTTACATTTCAAATTTTCTAACTAACGATGTACAGTAGTTGAAACAATCGCCTTTTATATCCAGGTTTAATTCAGTATTTTAAATTTTCTAAAAAAAATATATGTGCGTGTGTGTGCGCGCGTGTGCGTGTGCGTGTGCGTATGCGTATGCGTGTGCATGTGTGTGTATAGAATAAAAGGAAGCCAATTATACAAAAAGCAAGCTTTGTGATGTCCCTTGTGTCAAGGAAAGTTAAGAGGGATCAAATGGACTTGGCATTAATGTCTGTGTCGTTTGGTCTGTTGGGACTGTAATGAATCTGTGGCCGCCTGTGAGAGATACAAAATGTTGTGTAAAGGACGTGAAAGGACCCAGGATGTTTTGTATCCCTCTTATAACCCCTATATGACCTTTTACAACAAATCTGAATTCAAATTACTTTACTTTTATATATAATAACAGTAGTTGCTGTTCGTACAATTTATTTTCTGAAGAAAAACTCTTCTTAAATGATACAGCCTTAAAAAATATTATATCCTGTAGATCGTAACAAAATTGATTCTTTTTATATGTTTTTAGACGAAAAATAAAATATATTCTCTGTACCATCGTTTATGAAATAAAATGGCACCATTTATTGCTCGCAGAAATCATTTATCTAATGGAACAGAATCTACAGTCCGTACGCGTCATTTATTTAATGGAACTCAATCTATTATCCTTGCATTAGACTCACCGAACGGTAAAGAATCTATAGTCCGTACGCGTCATTTATTTAATGGAACTCAATCTATTATCCTTGCATTAGACTCACCGAATGGTAAAGAATCTATAGTCCGTACGCGTCATTTATTTAATGGAACTCAATCTATTATCCTTGCATTAGACTCACCGAATGGTAAAGAATCTATAGTCCGTACGCGTCATTTATTTAATGGAACTCAATCTATTATCCTTGCATTAGACTCACCGAATGGTAAAGAATCTATAGTCCGTACGCGTTATTTATTTAATGGAACTCAATCTATTATCCTTGCATTAGACTCACCGAATGGTAAAGAATCTATAGTCCGTACGCGTCATTTATTTAATGGAACTCAATCTATTATCCTTGCATTAGACTCACCGAATGGTAAAGAATCTATAGTCCGTACGCGTCATTTATTTAATGGAACTCAATCTATTATCCTTGCATTAGACTCACCGAATGGTAAAGAATCTATAGTCCGTACGCGTCATTTATTTAATGGAACTCAATCTATTATCCTTGCATTAGACTCACCGAATGGTAAAGAATCTATAGTCCGTACGCGTCATTTATTTAATGGAACTCAATCTATTATCCTTGCATTAGACTCGCCGAATGGTAAAGAATCTATAGTCCGTACGCGTCATTTATTTAATGGAACTCAATCTATTATCCTTGCATTAGACTCACCGAATGGTAAAGAATCTATAGTCCGTACGCGTCATTTATTTAATGGAACTCAATCTATTATCCTTGCATTAGACTCGCCGAATGGTAAAGAATCTATAGTCCGTACGCGTCATTTATTTAATGGAACTCAATCTATTATCCTTGCATTAGACTCACCGAATGGTAAAGAATCTATAGTCCGTACGCGTCATTTATTTAATGGAACTCAATCTATTATCCTTGCATTAGACTCACCGAATGGTAAAGAATCTATAGTCCGTACGCGTCATTTATTTAATGGAACTCAATCTATTATCCTTGCATTAGACTCACCGAATGGTAAAGAATCTATAGTCCGTACGCGTCATTTATTTAATGGAACTCAATCTATTATCCTTGCATTAGACTCACCGAATGGTAAAGAATCTATTGTTTATATTGATCATTATTGAAGGAACCAAATTTACTCTTCGTTACATATTTAATGAAACATATTATTTTGCTAGTATGTATAATTTCTAGACTTGAAAAAAATATGTTGTTCTTATAGGTTATTTATTTAAAGTGACAGAAGGTCTTGGTTGTGTGAACTGTTAACCTAATGAGACTCAATTTCTTATTTATGACCGTTATTAGTGTAACAGAAGAAACTATATTGTTCGTATACAGAATGTATCCATTAAAACATAATCTATTGTTTGCACACTTGCTTGACTAATGGAACATAATGTATTGCTCGAGTAAGTTATTTATCAAGAGAATCAGCATACGTCATATGTTATTCGTACAAACATTTCCCTAGTGGAACAACATACATTGTTTGTACTAGTTTGACTAATGGAATATAATGTATTGCTCGAGCAATTTATTTATCAAGAGAATCAGCATACGTCATATGTTATTCGTACAAATATTTATCTAGTGGAACAACTTATATTGTTTGTACAAGTTAGTAATGTTGTTTATCTAAAGAAACAGAATATATTCTTAGTAGGCGTTGTTTATCTAAAGACGTTGTTTATCTATCATACGTAGACGTTTCTTATGTAATGGAACAGAATATATTGGTCGCAGACAGGATGTATTGTTCGTACAGATTTATGCCAAAATAAAACTAATTCTCTTCTAGTAAATTTTATTTAAGTAAATACAAATTTAATTCTGCCTATACATGTAAGGACACACTTTTCCCTTTTGTATAATTAACGAACATTAGTATACCGGCCTAAGTTGGCTTATTCTACAATATCCTTTGTCATTATTTCATTCTGTGTGAAAGAATGTTATATGTCCTTGCAGGATCCATTACAACAGTCATAATACCATAAAGCCAGCCTTGTGTTTAGCTTTGCCTCTCAATCTTGCCTTTCCTGTACATCTCAAATCCTTTGAAGCCAAACGCAATCAACCCACACCTACAAATGTAATTCCGTTGAATCAGTTAATTGAATTATATATCAACTAACTGTCTGTCTGTCTGGTATAAATTAATCTCATGCAGTCGAAATCAAGTGAATTAATATGTGTTTGTTTAGCTGCACAATTAATATATAAATATATATCAACCGGTTTTTATCACATATTTCTTTTTATTCTATCAGAACTTCTATTAACGTAATTTTGATCATACAATATAATTAATGTTGTATATGAATTAGTTATCTTAAATCTACGTTTGAAGGTACCTACATTGTGTTTTACGTTCTAACACCAAATTAATGCAAATGTAAATTAAATTCGTGTTCAAATGTACATAATGCATATTCTGATTAAGATGTTAAGTGGGGGAGGGGGGGGGCTGGAGTGAATGGAAATCCTGTTGACTTCCGACTAGTTTTCCGGCCAACATGAATTTATTATCCATAACATCGACGTAAAATGTTCTCAAAATCAAGCAAAACATATCTTCACTAATTCCCTTTGAATCGTTTGATAATTGGATGATTTTAATGACATAAATTTTAACATATTCTAGTATAAAATGTGATTGCTCATTGCTTTTTATATTTGTCGATGTTTTCAATTTAACTATTTTTTTTTAATTAGAACAATTAGTATGTGAATCATCATATAAAACATTAATCACACTAAGCAACCAACATTTTTTTCATAACAATACCTATAAAATTACATATTAAACATAGTATAATATTTTACATAAAACATAACAAAATTTTACTTATTCTTTTTTAAATTGGTTTTGTTGAGAATAGATTCAAGATGGCTGACCGATTCAGGTCTCCTTAACTTCCATGCATGTGTAACATCCGCTCAAAGGCATATAGCATTTATCAGGTAAGTTAGTGAGCAAAAGGAATTAGAGCCAGTATATTACAACCATCAGCAGTCAGTTTATTTAGGAAGCGCCGTCCTCTGATTAACACCAGAGGCCACATAGTGCGATAACCTCCCTTTTTTATGATGCTATAAATCCTTAAAGAAAAACATCAGTGACAAATATACAGAGTAATAAAAATGATTCGACGTCGGCCTCCCCTAGCTCAGTCGTATCGAGTGTTTAATTAATAGCGAGGCGACAATGAGAAAGGCGTCAGACTAAATATACTTGGTGACACCACTGCCTTCTGTGATACATGTCAAAACACTGCCTCCTTCATCGTAGATGACGTTTCCCTCAGCTGCAGCGTCACTTCACTTAGAGTAATAGTCGAGTTGTTTGGCTGCAAAGGCTGTCACACCGAGTAATAAGATATGTAGTTGAAAACTGTCTACCGACTGATGACGGAATGAAATTTCAATGCTACTGAATCAACGAATATCTTGAGACATTTACGAAAGGATTCAGGTTTGGCTGGATCAACTCTGTAGGCCTATATTAATATTTGTTTAGATCATCATAGAATCACGTTAGTCTTTTGTATTGTCTTTTGATGTTGTTTGACTTCATTCCAGTATCTTTTTTCCAGTATTCCTTCATTTTCTGGGATCTCCGTTCTAGATAGGGTATTTTCAGAAAATGGATCTTCTTCTAAAAATACCCTACTAACGTAATTATGTTATCTTTTTCGATTGTCTTTCAGTACTTTATATATATATATATATATATATATATATATATATATATATATATATATATATATATATAAAGTACCAAAGTACGTGTATGGGAGGGCGTGTGGGTCAGTACCACGGTACGTGTATCGGAGGGCGGGTGGGTCAGTACCATAGTACGTGTATGGGAGGGCGGGTGGGTCAGTACCACAGTATGTGTATGGGAGGGCGTGTGGGTCAGTACCATAGTACGTGTATGGGAGGGCGGGTGGGTTGATATATATATATATATATATATATATATATATATATATATATATATATATATATATATATATATATATATATTTATATTTATATTAGGTCTTCATTAGTTAAATTAAATTCCTTCACGTCTTCCTGTATTTTTTATTACCAATTTGATTTTGTCTTTAGTTTGTTCAATTTTGTTGTGATTTGTTTAGTTAATGTATTGTCAGGCCATCTTCATTATATGTCCGAAGTATGATATTGTTTCCTTTCTAATGTAATCTGTGATCGGTTCTACTTCCTTTTATACTTCAACGTTGGAGATTAATATCCAACCTTAATCTGTGAACATTTTTGTTTACTGTACGATGCGTTTCCATGCTGTCCTATACTATACAAAGAAAAAATATACAGGGTGGGGAAAAAGTCCCGTACCGTCCTTGTATTTTCTTAAATAAACAAAATGTGAATTAGAGTCTTTTACAATCTTTTTAGGTATTGGGTAGCTACTTTAAGGTACAGTTGGTGATCATCTCACTCTAATAGGGGACGTCGTGTCTTGGGTATCGTCAATATTCTTAATTAAAGCCCATGGCTTGTGATACATCATTTTAAAGGTTATACTGTACTTTACCAAGCTGAATGCCATAAATCTCATCTCTATGAAGTAAGCCTATCAGGAATTAGAGCAATTTGAAAATTTAAATGTTTAATATTCAAAGTGGGTTATTTTCTGATAGAGTGGTCCCTCAGAAATGTAGTTTGTAGCATTCAAATCAGTAACATACAACCTTTAAAACTATTACCATTGATTTTACTATATAAAATGTATAGTATGTATGTATTGGTATTTCTATGTATAGTAAAATCAATGCTATTACTAGACTTAGTATTCTTAAATAAATATTTATGGTTTCTATAACTGAAGGTAGCATGATTTTTTCCATTGAATTGTATACCTAATGCTAGGCCTACATATCTTAAAATATCATATGTTACTGATTTGAATGCCACAAACTGCATCTCTGAGGGACCACTCTTATCAGAAAATAGAGCACTTTGAATATTAAAAATTTAAATTTTCAAATTGATCTAATTCCTGATAGGGTGGCTCCATAGAGATGGGTTTTGCGTCGTTGTACTCTACTAATAAAGACTAATAATTTTATGTACTGTTCGACCTATGCTCTCATTAAGATTTTCTTCTGACTCCTTGCGGGCCGTCCCCCGAACATAAAAAAAAACTGTAGTTAGTTAGTTAGTTAGTTTAAAAGGGGATATGTAGTTGGTCCAGCCAACCCTTGCAACGAAGCCTAAGGCTTTTTCTGCCAATCCCGGTGCCTAATCGTCGTAAAGCTGACAACCCTTGACCAAGTCAAGGAGCTTCTTCACTAGATTAGTAGTTTCCCACTGTCCCAGAGGTGAGCCTTCAAAAAGTGCTCTTCTTCTGGCACCAAGGGCCTCACACTCCAGGACAATGTGTTCTGCCGACTCTTCGTCCTCCCCACAGAGGCGACAGATGGGATCCTCCGTGAAGAGTCCCACCGTTCTTAGATGCCTCCGGAATTTGCCGTGGCCGGTGATGAGTAGTTACTTCAATAAATAGATTTATAGGTGTAGTTATGATTACAGGTAAAGTTTTATTTCTTTATCTGTATTCGTTCGGAAATTAGTAAGGCCGTGCGGGACTTTTTCCCCATCCCGTATATGTATAACGTTAATTTTATTGCAAGGGGTTGGACAGATATTTTTATAAAACATACTTCCCGTAAGCTACACATACCTAGGTTTAAGCCGAAAGAATTATTCTCCAAGTTTGTCTCGCTATTCTGAGCCAACACCAAGGCAGAATACCTTTTCATTTTTAGTTCCAACTACCCTAATGAAGATAATTGATATTCGGTAGAAATAGATATAGATTTGTCCCATAATTTGACGCCACCCCATGAACCTCTACTGTAAAATCTAAAAATATAGGTTATAATCTAATATTGTTTATTGCGTTATTGATCCATTGAATACATATATTTGTTGGCCGGGATATGAAAAATACTCTTCCAAACTACTGAACAATTTTTATGTGTAAAATTAACAGTACAAGTAAACGTCACACAACACAGATGTATTACAATATAAGCACAAAATGTACAAATATATTACAATACAAGTACAAAATACACGAATATTATGGTGATCGATTTCGGTGAACCACGCTCACCTTCCTCAGACAAGAGGGATTCACAAAAGAATTCTTTGTCCTTTGTTCTCAGAGGGATTCTTGATTCTTTTGTGAATCCCTGTGGTCTGAGGAAGGTGAGCGTGGTTCACCGAAATCGATCACCATAATATTCGTGCATTTTGTACTTGTATTGTAATATATTTGTACATTTTGTGCTTATATTGTAATAAATTTGTGTTGTGTGACGTTTACTTGTACTGTATATGTACAAACATGTATTATGCTAATTAAAAAACTATTTGTAAAATTAATTTAAAACCAGTAAAACTCATATTTTTACCACGTTCATTCAGTCTAAACGTAAATAAACACGTTTTAATAACTGTTGGTTTTTTGCAATAATCTCTTTTAACAGATTGATCAGTGAACACTCAATCACCTCCCGGCCCCATTAGCCATCATCCTTGGCTTAGCCGCTGATTAGTTTCCCACTTTAGAGGGCAGTAATTAATCAACAAGTCAATCAGGTTCAGGTAGGCCCTTATGGCCTGTAATCTACATAGACCTGTCACAGGCCACGGACTTTGCAAGGTGTGAGGCACATGCCAATGGGTATTAACCGATCTGCTTAGTGGTCTGTGGAATTGACTTACTAAAATTGAACTGTCTGCTCCTTATTACTTGTACCTTAATAGATTCTCCGAAAATAACACAATTAATACACTTAATCAAGTGCAAAATAATTAAATTTCAAATTGAAGTTTCTAGCAAAAGAAGCTGTTTTTATGTAATTCTTTTTAGTTTAAATTACCAAAGTAATCTTTGAAATAAATATTTACTCAAACAAATCCACTACGTGGACTTGTTAAAGGTCTTACTTTTCATCAATGACAGTTGTTATTACAGGCAATTTTTACAATTGTTGCCAAGAGCAGCAATTGGCAAAACGAAAATAAAAGTCTAGTGTAAACCGCACCAAAATAGTCCGATAACATTTTAGGCGTAGTTGCCATATCGTTGTTGTGAACCACCTAACCACATGTTTCATCTATAACTATTACTGTCAATTTAATTGGCATTTGGTTTGCAAAACAACTGTAAAATACTACTTTAAGTCTTCTAAAAGGCTAGTAAAATTAACTATGATATGTTTTAACCCTGTAATTTTTTACATTATATTGATTTAAATATATAATACTATTAAATATTGTTTATCAAGTGAAATAGCTGTTTTTATTCATAATTATATCACTAAATATACATAACCAAAACATGTACATTTATATAAAATAACAAATGATGGTGTTTGTTTACTGTTACAGATGTTTAGACAAATCATCAATGTTTTCAACTAATTTATATTTGACAACATTGCTGGGCGAGAAGTGAGGAGGGGGCTTCACATGCCACAGCTATCATCGGACTATTTTTGTGCGGTTTACAATAGCTGTTGTTTGAACAGTGTTAATTTGATCATAAAATGCTATGTTACATTTTCCAAAACTATTATCAACGAATCTACAGCAATAAACTTCCGGACAAAATATGTACAATTTATCAATGTTATGTCTTAATTTTTTTTAAACACATTTTGTTTATCCGTGTTGATGATCTCCAGTAACAGATTTCTAATCAAATCAAACCAAAAATACAGTACCCACATTTTTAAATATCTGATACTGAAAGAAATGTTGTTTAGCTCCCATAACACCTATCCTTTCCAGTCTTCTTCAGAGTTATATTGACCTAAAAATTACTAAATATTCAATATAAATATTAAGGAATGAGAAACCATATTGCATAAACCAGATTGAAACATAACTGCAAGTTGAATGTAAACAATTTGGGTCATTGTTGCCTGAGCGTGGAACACAGTTAGGGTAACTTCGTCAATCGTATATGTTAGATACGATTGACTTGGATGGTACAGAAAATCATCTTATGACCTGTCCTGGGTGTTAGGAAAAGAAGGATCAGGATACTTATGTATGGGCTAATACGGGTGGTAAAGAATGTACCGATCCTTTAGTGAGCAGTCAATAATGGGGAGATGTTGGCGAAGAGGAGGGACAAAGGCCAAATACGAGTAGAATGGAAATTTGACTTGCGGTTGCATAGACACGTTTGGTGAAATATGTACTGTAAGCTTGACACTTCTATGATTTCTATTTATTTATTCTTTTACTGCACGAAATTATCTTATATTAGAAAGAAAAACTGCAATTCTATTGGATGTGGTTTTATATATATTCTATTATCACCATGCAATATTTCAAAGTTATAGATATTAATAATTTTACTGTTCAAAATGTTTGAATTCTCAAATTTTAATTCTAAGTTAACTATTTTAGTAATGTAGTGGGTGGGTGGATGGGTCAGTACCACTGTACGTGTAAAAGTGGATTGGTGGGTGGGTCAATATAACTGTTTATATAATTTAAACTATTGTTACATTTTACCATTTAGTAATATCACTGGCTCATTTCGTCATAGACTCTTGCAATGTTTTACCATTTAGTAATGACAATGCCTCATTTTCTCATAAAGTATTGTAATATGTTACCTTTTTGCAATACCTCTGATAACTGTAATTAAGACACGGCATATTGCCAATATTTGGTATCTCTCATTCAAGTGTTTATGCTAATAACCGTTGTGGCAACATCATACAATTTGGAACATAATTGGCTAGGACGTTATGATAGATTTAGCTATGGCAACATTGCACAATTTGAAACATAATTGGCTAGGATGTTACGATAGATTTAGCTATGGCAACATTGCACAATTTGAAACATAATTGGCTAGGATGTTACGATAGATTTAGCTATAGCAACATTGCACAATTTGGAACATAATCGGCTAGGATGTTACGATAGATTTAGCTATGGCAACATTGCATAATTTGGAACATAATTGGCTAGGATGTTGCGACAGATTTAGCTATGGCAACATTGCACAATTTGGAACATAATTGGCTAGGATGTTACGATAGATTTAGCTATGGCAACATTGCACAATTTGGAACATAATCGGCTAGGATGTTACGATAGATTTAGCTATGGCAACATTGCACAATTTGGAACATAATCGGCTAGGATGTTACGATAGATTTAGCTATGGCAACATTGCACAATTTGGAACATAATTGGCTAGGATGTTACGATAGATTTAGCTATGGCAACATTGCACAATTTGGAACATAATCGGCTAGGATGTTACGATAGATTTAGCTATGGCAAAATTGCACAATTTGGAACATAATCGGCTAGGATGTTACGATAGATTTAGCTATGGCAACATTGCACAATTTGGAACATAATTGGCTAGGATGTTACGATGGCAACATTGCACAATTTGAAACATAATTGGCTAGGATGTTACGATAGATTTAGCTATGGCAACATTGCACAATTTGAAACATAATTGGCTAGGATGTTACGATAGATTTAGCTATGGCAACATTGCACAATTTGGAACATAATCGGCTAGGATGTTACGATAGATTTAGCTATGGCAACATTGCACAATTTGGAACATAATTGGCTAGGATGTTACGACAGATTTAGCTATAGCAAATTTGTTTATTTATTAATATAACTAACTCAACTGTTACGATATATTGAGTTACAGTAAAGTTTTAAGAAGATGATCGCCGTCTTTTGGGGAATGCGGAGTTGTTGTCAGATGGTCTCCGCCAAGAAGAGGTCGGCAAACACAAGGAACACTAGTCTGGACAGGTGAAACAACATCCACTGTTGGTAGAGACCGATATGTGTGTTGTCCGGCCACTTGTAATTAGGGGACGCCGTGTTCTCATAACATATGTTCCCAAATTGTGTTTATTAACTATTTTAGTTAGCTTTCTTTTTGTTTAATTGTTATATTTCTTTTCTCCTAATAGATGCAGTATGTTAACCAGTTGTTTTAAATATGGAACTTTATTTTAAAGGTCACGCACAGGTCTGCCGGCCCATGTGAACTGATGGCTTTAACTTTTTTACGAAGTAAATAAGAAATCGCACAGAATCCCATGCTTGTGCCATGCTTTTGCTTGGTAAAAACTAAATCATTTAAGGGAACTCATTTGGACAAACACTTAAAAAAACAAAAAACTTGATTGGACTGAAATAGTGGAATTAATATTGGGATTATTTTATACAAACCAACCCCTTGGCAAAAAATAACTTGATCATATCACATAATCAATCTGTTAATGGATTGAATATCATTGTCAACTTCTAGTTTTAAGATAACCACATTTTTATATTGTATTATAGCCAATTTTTGGGCCGTATTGGGTACCACAATCATCAGAAGTATTGTTTATTGTTATGTTGAGGTTTTCTTAAATTTGGTCCGATTGATTTTGTTATATGATCAAGTTCTTTTTTACTAAGGGGGTAGGTTTGTATAAAATAACTAATCTATTACTATAATTGTAATGTTAATTTTTTCTTCGTTAATTTTTTTTTCTTTTTTAAGACTTTTCAAAAACAGTACCTTATAATATGTGTGTTAAAAAGAAAGGATTTTCTTCAATTGCATACCATACATACATATGTTTCAGTTATAGTAAAGTTTTTGATACGTTGAAAGTTTAGTTTTGAATTGATACATAATGTTTTTGGTGGGTGGTGGTTTTGTGTGAGCAATTTTTCGTGTATTTTGAATTGTACAAGAAAAGTGTAAAGAGAACATTTAATTTTAATCCATTGTGCCTGGAAATTATCATATTTTTAAAATGTCTAGTATTAGGTCCAGGTATCAAAATTTACAAATTATTCACTAATTGTTCATCAGCATCATTATAGTATTTTGGTGTTCCTAAGTTATCATAAATTAAAAAAAAAATATTTTTATAAAAATTAGGTGTAAATCCTTCTCTATAAAAACATTTACCTTAGCATAAAAAACTCTTCAAATTTATATCGAAACTAAGTTTGGTCTGCAATTAAATCACTAATTTATATATTTTCTTCTGAGTGAGATGAGTAACCCTGTTTTGATTCGACCGTTTGCAACTTCTTCTATGGTTTGTTTGTACTTTGTTTAGAACCAATCTAGTTGATTGGTCGTCATGAAATGTGTATGTACAAGCCTCATATAAAGGTAAACTACATTATACAGCATAATAAATATATATTAAATCGAAAATAGTGATCATGGAGAGGGAAACACAAATTCGCCTTAACACATTTTATGTAGGCCATACCCGCAGAACATTCGAGATGTGATATTGCGTCTACGTGACGCTGGGTGCACTATCAAGATGTTTAGTTAAATGTCAGTTGGTTTGACGTTACGTAGAACTAAAAGGATTTTTATGATTTACTTAATTACTAGTTAAGTATATTTATTTGGCAACTGTTTCCTTTGGCTTGTAGTTTGATTTTTTTAATATGACTGTCCACTAATCATGAACAGTAAATTAAAAGAATTGATAATTTATTTATATTAACATAATTGAATAATTTGTAGCATTGAGTTAAACCAATATCTTAATACTTAGAGAAACATGGGAACATTTTAATATTGAAACATTTTTACATGTTTTCATCCATTTTAAAAATTGGAACATCATTAATTTAAATATAATTTCCTATTGCTATTTATTTATTACTATAAATGAACTTCGAGCAAAAACTAAAATTAAAATAACTTGACAAACAAGTTTGATTACAATCCAGTCAAAATAAGAAAACAAACTAAAATGAAGTCAATTTGCAATTTCTCGGTTGTGAATAATCAAGTTTTACAACACTCGAGCTTCGTTTTTCAGAGTTGGCTCGCACAAGCATGTAATCAGCACAGCTCTGAAATTTCCAGCTTTGAAAGGAACGTGGTGGCGGTGAGGAGCGGTCCACAATCTACCGTTTCTTCCTAACAACTTGGAACGACGGAAATGTCTACATCTCATGTTACGTAATGCTTGCAATTAATAAATTGTTCCAAAACACATTGCTTGTAATTAAAGCAAGAACTTCCATTAGGTATTCTCTTTCAAAATGTGTTGGCAGAGTTTCTTTTCGAGTAACGCTGAATTAACTAGTTAGCATTCCTGATAAGTCGACTTAACGAACCCGGCAGAAGCATTCTTAAATGTTGAAGTCACTTGGGTGTTTTTCTTTTAACGCAATTCTTTTAAAAAATAATGCCTATAAGAACCACTTGTAATGTATTTTGGGTTATTATGCAGTTTCTTGCCACCTAACAAATTTTGAAAACTTTGTTTGAAATGTGTAAAGAACTGTCTATATTTTCACAAGATGCTTTTTACTGTGTGGAAATCACATATTTTACCCAACAATTCTTTTAAAAAACAATGTCACAATTTGTGTATTTTTTACATATTTGCGTTTAATGATATTATAATCACAGTTATTTTATATGATATGTTTTTTGCACTGAGTACGAATTTGAATAATATTTTGGTTTATAGCAATTATTTCTCGAGATATAAAAGAAAAACTGCTTTCGGCGCGAACCGTGAGTAGCGGCCATTTCTCGATCAATATAAACACCAACTTTAAGCACAAAAACCGGATTCACCTATATTCCTGCCACATAGGGTCGGCTCCCGGAGGCCAGGCACCCTTATTTAACACAAATTACGAATTGTTGTTGATTACTAGACAGTTAGGATAAGTTAGGTTATCTTTGATTAGTTAAAGTAAATAGTGTTTTTTTTTTTTTTAAGGCAGAAAAAATAATATCATTAAAATACGACTTATATATTTGTATTTGGCATAAAAATGCCTTGTAAAATGAAAAAAAGTTTAAATAATTATTTTTAAAATTTTTGGTTTTTTCACTATTAGATTTAAAAACTAGTTTTTCGATTTCTCGGTAAAAATATAATATTTCCGCTGTTGAATCCAACCTCCTTAAGAGATTCATCCCATATGTCACCACTTTTACAACAAGAAATCGTATTTTCAGAAGTGGCAAGAAACTGCATAAGTACCGTATTTTGAAACCTATAAGCAAACATAATTCAAAATGGGTTCAGACTCATTTCATCACGGTATTTTCCGAATTATACCACAACATTCCTTTACATATTGTATTATACGAAGTTTATTGAAATAACGATTATTTCACCTTCACTCATGTTACGATTTCAGTTCGAAAACAGATTTGAAAGATTAACAAATATTTATATTAATATATAATTTAATTCTTAACAACACACATGTTTTGAATACGGTGTTAGTATTTTTTATTTATTTATTTATTAATAAGACGCCGATCGTCAAGATATGGGCGAATATGGATTTCGAATGAGTGTGATGAGTGTTGATGAGCGAATGTAGTCATTGTTACAAACTAAGGCCGACTATTCCTTAGAAAGTGTCATTAATTAATAGCCCAATGACAAATGAACAGCCGGTGGTTATCAGCTGATCCTTCTCAAAATGTATTATGACTCTGATTGGGATCGAACTGACAACCTTTAGCACATGAAGCTGGGATTGAACCAACTACGCTACCGACCAATTTGTATAAAATGTGGATAGAACTGTTGTATGAAAGATATTAAAGAGGATAAAATCATTGAAGTATTGTTTAGTAAAAATGACTACTGTTTATGATTATTTATGTATTAACAGAGTGAACTATAGTGAACTGTCTTCTAAGTAAATTGGTGTACGATTCTCCTGATTTGGATTTACAGTAAATATATGTTGATAGTCTTACAATTCTCCCATCAGATAATAATAATTTATTATAAAAAAGACAACAACATTATAAAATAGGTACATTCATTTACTGTGAAAATTAACTAATAAATAATTCTTAAAATGTTACAGTTTTAACAAGAAAATTTACAACCATAAATAAAATGAATGGCATAAATACTACAATTGGTATTTTATAGTAAAAAGATTATTAGGCCCTTTTGAAAACGTACTCTCCAAGGCAGATCCTGTTTGTAATGAATTGGAAGAGTGAGCATAGACGTGTTACTAGCAGTACATAGTCAATTTAGTAAAAAAGATCCATAAATAAACTAACAAAAATTGTAATCAGCTAGTATATAATACATATTAAAATGAATTTCACTTCTAAACTCACAATAAATATAAATGTAAGGTTTTTAAGACACATAATAAATCATTTGTGTTAATTTAATTAAAGCACCATCCCTAAGTGCAGCATGAATTGCCAAATTTTTATTTTAAAAAAATCATTCCCTATAATTGTATCTTGTATAAGTATTATAATATATCATGATTATACATTTGTACAAAATTTACTATTCTATATCAATAATGAATGGAACAAATAATAAAGAGATGAGAAAACTAAAACAGCTTTTGCATTTAAAATTGGACGAAGATAGTATCGGCACTGAATAATAATTATAAAATAGCTGTCATAAATTAACAATCACATAAAAAGTAATAAAATCTCATATTACATATAAACATTACGATCCTTCAATTCAAATTGTGTTAAAAATATTAACTTTGAATTAAAAAAAAACAACGTCCTCTGCCTAAAATAACTAAGCTGTTAGTCAATTAGGTGAAATTTTTGAAGTTTTGATGTTTTTATTTTATGAGGTACTAAATGAGCTTTTTGGTTTTTATTTTATTTTATTTATTTATTTATTTTTATTTTTTTTTTTTTTTTTTTTTTTTTTTGAAGTATCGTCAGTATTCCACAGTTTTCATTTATTTGTGAACACTTTCCATTAAATGTTCTACTCCTAATAAATGAAATTTCGACACTTTGTAAACAAATAAATTGGCCATAATTTCAATTATCTAAACAACGCTCAACATTCGTTATAAAAAAAACAAAAATTGATTTTTTAACTTTTTCTTTTTCATTATTAAATGTATTAAATGTTGTTGGAGCATTTTTTGTAGAGAATGAGGATCTATCTCGATCTTCTAACAGATCGAGTAGACAATTGTACGGTTTTCATAATTGAAAAATAAAGTTCATTTAACAATTTAATTCTAATTTTGGAATAGTGAGTAACAAATGGTCTACTCAACCTTCGGAACAGTACTTTAACACGTACTTGTATTCATTCATATGCAATAACTTGTTCAAGAAACGTCTTTGTATGTAAATAAATATTGTTTTCTAAGTACCTGTTTACCTTACCACGTGACAACTTCAATTGTAGTCTACATATATTTTGTACTATCATATTCCTCCAATAAGCTTTCTGGTGAATTCCGTATTTAAGATTTACGATGAAACTTAAAATAAATAGATCTTTGGTCAGCAGTTATATAAGGATATTAAACATATTTTCGTACGGGCACAAAAGTATTTTTAGGCAAGTAATCCCATTTCGCCCACGTGATTGTTGCAGAATCTGGTCTCAACAATGAATTCGTTAACGCTGTCTGCCATCACGTTGGAATAAACTCAGCTTATCCCAGACATAACTCGTGGGCTTTTATTACATATTCAGCCCAACCCCAAAATCGCAAGCTAACCCCATTTAACAGTCCACAGCTGTTGCCAATGTTACGCTGACCTAAAATACCTCGTTTATATTTATAAAACCACTAATATTAGTTGGGATACTGCTGTGTTGAAATGTGGTCTGAAATAAGTTTTTAATATTCAATTCTACATATATACGCTATTGTAGCATATCTATTAAAATATAGTTTTAAAAAATAGTATAGTACATAGTTAAATGTCTGGAAAAATAATTTGTAAGTTATAAGAGATATGAGAAAGAATCAGGTTAATATGCTTAATTTTAAACACATCCGTGATTTATTAAGCCTAGATCTATTACTGTATATTCGCATGTGTTTGTAAATAGTGTTCTCGAGGACCTAAAGTTTGATTTTCAAGACAGGGTTCAGATTAAAATATACGTGTATATATGTTAAATGTTATTATTTACTTTATTGGATATCCAAATAAATCGTTCAAACCAAAGTAAAAATATATCATGAGCACTATAGGTCGAAAGTTTATCACTTTAGTTCTTCTCCATTTTCATTTATGAAACAGTGAACGAATAAATTAATGGTGTCGTAAAACACCAATGCCAAGTCTAAAATGTAATGCAAATTAAATAAAAATCAAACAATTTCGCAATGTTACATTCAGAAACATTTCATTTGATCTAAAGTTATGTAAATATGTCAAAGTGACTATCGAGTAAGTGATTTCCACACCAGGCCATCCACACACACACAAACAGACACACAGATGTCAGCCATATTGATCAATCGCAACATATTAAGTTGCTTAAGATGATTTAATTGTATGGTAATACAATTTTAATGTGATAAATTACTCTTAGTTAAGTTATTTTTCATGTATCATGTTTTTTAAGGGAAAATGACAATTACGGATGAAAATTCCCTGTCTCTGGAAGCATAACTCACTCAAACCAGCATTTAATACTGTTTTACAAGCTTTATTCAAGATAGGTGAGAATTATTCAAAACAACTTGTTTATTTCAACATACTATAGTTATTATAAGGCAAAGATAAGCCCACAGTGAATGGCGTGCGGACAGCGCATGTGCGACAGAGGCTGTCCTCCACCACGCAGTAACCTGATGATGTAGTCTCTGCAAGCTTTCACAACTAATTTTCAAGTACCGCAAATTGTTATGTTAAATTTACTTTTGTGCAGCACATTTCCGCTAGAGGGGAACTGTCGTAGAAGAAGTTCTCCATATTTCTCACACTTCTCTCTTCCTCTTACACACCACTTATCGTTGGTTTATTTTTAATATACACTTTTATAGTTTTTAGTATAATTAAATATTAATAAATATTCAGTAAATGTTAAAACCATGAGTTTACAACACTAAAAATAAATATTTTAAAATCCTACTCACCCTGTAATTTTTTGTTTGTGCGTTTAGTCCATGGATCTTTTCCGTTAATTCATCGCCGCTTGATAAATATTCTATTACTCTAAAAACGGTTCCACAATCATTTTTACGTTCACTGTGGTATTCCTTATCCGCTAGGAATCCGATATCACTGTCCGTCCAAAAACTTTCACATGGAGAGCGCATTCGGTGGTAAGTCTTTGGATTTACCAGTTTGTGATCAAATTTAGTAGCCACCTAACCTAACCTGACCTGACCTAACCTAACCGTAATTGCGATAAAAAAGTAGTGGTAGTGAAATAACGGTAAAAATATTGGTAGTGAATTAAAGGAAAAGAATACTATATACCTTGCTATAGTATTCTTTTAATTACATACAGATTATTTTAGTATATTTTGTGCTCTTCTTTACTACTATAATACTAAAACTTCCTTCTTCCCGCAAATAAACATGGGCAGCAACAGTCTTTAAGTAGGGTAGGTGGGGAGACATAGGAGATATGTATGAAAATTGTTGTAAATCCATAGCAGTGAATATAAGAGAGTCATTAAGTATTGTTGATGTCGGGAAAATTTCTTAGAGGTTCTGGAATTGTTGTAGAGAAGGTGGTTGTACAACCAAAGACGGTCGACAGAGAAAACTTACCTTTTACAGAAACTAAAGTTTTGAAGTTTTTGGGTGATAGATTTGTTCTAAATCCTCCAAATACCGTCATGGAGTCTACTCAGTAGTTGTGGTTAGTACTGAAGAAGTCTAGGACACAGAACTTCAGCATAAAGCCACCATGCCAAAATGAACGGGGAAAAAACGAGTAAAATGGTCGTTGCCAACAAAACATACGCTATATGGCAAGCAATGAACATAGATAACTCATCCTCCGAATGACAATATACAGTTATGACATAAATATTTGAAGAGTTATTGGGACAGGTGAGTCGTGGTCCCCTGAGGCATACGTCACCCACGCTGTAAACATTGACGAAATAATCATTCGAGATTTATAATATCCAGTTGATCATCAGCAGGCCGAGTGGGTAGAGTTGAGGAGGGAGAGTTGTGGCGATGGAGGGGAGCGAGGGGAAGTAGCCTTAGGCGTCTCTGTGTGTTTGCCTATTGGTCCCAAACTGACATGTAACCAATCTTCTTATAAGTGTAGCTTGTTTTTATCTGTAATTTAAAAATAAACATTTAAAAATAATTTAAATCTTAAAACACACGACAAACACATCTTTATATTATATGGTTTCTTGCTAAATACAATGTTGATCTTTTGGATGATGTTAAAACAACATTTTTAATTAATTTCGTATCAATTTTAAATTAACATCACAACACTTTAAATGTTTATTTTTAACGACGTATATATTATTAAATTTACGAAAATGATTATTCTCTTCGAACATGAGTAAGCATATATTTGCTGAAATGCATTACAAAAAAGCGCTAAAGTGGCATAAAACACGTAAAATATTTATAAATAAATATATTTGTATATGTGTATAAAATCAAACATAAATAAAAAGTAAAATTTGACATCTATTAAAAACCAATTTTTAAAGTTTTTGAAGTGTTGTGCAAATTACACGAAAGGTTCAACAGTAGGGATTACCAGAAAAAAATAGCATCCTATAGGAAAATGAGGAAGAAGTATCATTTCTATTTCTAAAAATAGCCTTTTATAATTTTTTTTATGTGACTATATAATGCAGCAGTTAAAGTACATCTTGATTAACAATTCATTGGAAATTACTGGAAGTATCGTACAGTAATTATCTAAATATAGCAAGCACAGTGTTTCAATAGAACGGTAATTAATTGTAATTTAACAACAATTCAGTTGAACTTAATAAGATTTATTAAGTGACAATATTGGCTATTTAGAGTGCACAATTATTATTTTAATAATCATAATTATGTAGTTTACACCTAAGTTTCACGGGTAGCTTTTTTATTTGCACATAATTTGTTATTTATATCTTTACACAGAGCAATTTACTCAACTCTGTGCAGGACAAAGTTGCTTCATTTATGTCTCTTGTACACATAAATTTAAATGTTCAATAATTATAATTTACTATTACAAGTAAACGTCACACAACACAAATTTATTACAATATACGCACAAAGTGCACAAATTTATTACAATACACGTTCAAAATGCACAAATATTATGGTGATCGATTTCGATGAACCACGCTCACCTTCCTCAGACCAGAGGGATTCACATAAGAATGAAAAATGGTGTTCAGCAACTCAGTTTATAGGCCTATGAATTGACTTGTTGAACACCATTTTCCATTCTTATGTGAATCCCTCTGGTCTGAGGAAGGTGAGCGTGTTCCATCGAAAACGATCACCATAATATTTGTGCATTGTGTGCTTAAATTGTAATCAATTTGTGTTGTGTGACGTTTACTTGTACTGTTTAATGGATTTGCTTTTAAACAATACGTTTAATTGAAAATGAGTTTTAAATAAAATTACTTTTAATCCATATCTTGTGGAGAAAGAAAGAACATGGAAGGTATGTTAAATAGTTTTGAAGTGCAAAGTTTTACCCTTTTATATTATCTAAGAATCTTTCTTTGTTTTGGATCTATTCAATATGAGAGCAATTTACATGATTAAAAGTACACATTTATATTGTAATATAGTTTTGATATGTGTAATCTTCACTGCTAAACGTACATGCTGCACTGTTACACCTGATTTTCGAACCAATTGAAACAATCCCGATCACCTAGTGGAAGAACTGACAGTTGATCGTATATACAACATTTGTTCCTTGGTCTCTTGCACTGATGCGCTAATGAAACCCATTTCTTGAAAAATATCTTAATAGTTTACAATTTCATACATATTTTTTTCATTCCAGAATTGGAAGGACTGTGTGTGTTAGATGAAATTACTAGCACCATTTATCAATTAATACAAATCTCTATAAAAAGTGCAGATCTCATGTTAAAAATTCAGCCTGGTGCAGAGCTTCAAAACGCCAGTTCGATCAGTGTTGGGTAGATCGTGCATCTTTTTCTTCGAGAGAGAGAGAGAGAGAGAGAGAGAGAGAGAGAGAGAGAGAGAGAGAGAGAGAGAGAGAGAGAGAGAGAGAGAGAGAGAGAGAGAGAGAGAGAGAGAGAGAGAGAGAGAGAGAGAGAGAGAGAGAGAGAGAGAGAGAGAGAGAGAGAGAGAGAGAGAGAGAATTAGAGAGAGATGGATAGAGAGGAAGGGAGAGGGAAAGAGGAAGGGGTGCGCGTGAGAGAGAGAAGAGAGAGAGAGAGGGCGCACACGTCATAGCTCTAATTATTTTCAACTATATTTGTCTGTCTACTGACTATCTCTGTATCTCTCGGACTGTCTTCTCTCGAAGCAGAAAACTCAGTTAATATACTGACGTATATTACTTCTCAAACACAATGAAAGGCACAAGTAGTAACCCCCCTCTCCTTGAAATAATATTATTAAATATTATTAACCAAAAGAAGGCATAGGCTTGGACGTAAGCTAGGGCCACATAAAAAAATTATAATTTTAGTGTTCCTTGTAAACGGAAATTTCAAAAATTAAGCTCGATGTACTGTAGTAGATTTATATGTTGTCAGTAGTCGTGTGTGCAAATATTGTCATGTTGTTTAATTTTTTATATTAAGTAGATGTACAGTTTTAGTATAGAGGATTCACGATTAACTACAGAAAAATGTCAGAGAAATTACGATTTCAGTTGTGTATAGGGAAAACTCAAAACAGATTTAAGGGGGAAATGTTATATTGGAACACTATTTTCTAATACTTTTCCTGCTACTCAGTCTCTACAGTAACTATAATCTTAATCATTTGGCATGCACTGACTGGTTCAACAATCACAGTTGTATTGTTTAGACAGATCGACCAAAAATTAAACTGAGATCTTTTTACGTTAATTCACTACCACTACTTTTTTCCGTTAATTCACAACCGTTTGATAAATATTCTATTCTTCTAAAAACTGTTCCCCAATAATTTTTACGTCCACTGTGGTATTCCTTGTCCGCTAGGAATCCGACATCACTGGCCTTATCTAATCGCTTTCCAAGAACTTACACACGGAGAGCGCATTCTAACACCACATAACATTCTTTAACCGTAATTGAGATAAAAAAGTAGTGGTAGTGAAGTAATGGGGAAATTATTAGTAGTGAATTAACGGAAAAGGTCCTTAAAACTGTTTCTACATGAAGAATTCAGATAGTTATTTTCAAAAGTGTGTTCTGGTTTTTCCTGTGAAAATATTATAATTTTTCTAAAAAATACTTTAACATGTATAATAATACTTACATATATTTCCTGTTATAATGTTGTACGTTACAACATTAATTTTAAAATAATTGAAGGGTGTTATTTTTTTAATTCTCCCATCTTGAATCGTACATATTTCAATTTCAATTAGCCACATAATTTTTCCAAAATACAATGTCTTAGGAATTTTATTTCTTACTTAATTAATGTGTCTTTCTTTTTTCACTCAACCGGAAGCTACCACATAAATCTTCTCAATAGCTAAAGGACATTTATTTGCCTAATAAACCTAAAAGAGACATCACGAAATATACTGTAGGCAATTAGACGTTGGTGCACTACTAAGAATTCTTTTACTGTAATTTCCACGTGTGCTACAGTAGGCCAAAGACACGTGGATCTCCAGAAGTCAAGGACTCCGGGAGTTCACACTTCATTCCTCAGAGGGTGGTAATAAACCGTGCGTTTTAGGTGCATCAGGTGCCACGCTGTGCGGGCTAGGTGTCGACAGGTGACGCAAAGGGAGTCGTGGGTGTGGGTGCAACGAGTGAGAGAGAGAGAACGACTGACGTACAAGAATGCGGACCGTCCGTCAGCTTCAGTCCAGCCAGTTCCGTTTAATTCCGCCCGAGATGGACGGACGGAAAGGTAATGTCTAAATCAAACAGGGCCGGCGGCACTGGACCACCTAGCAAGAATCCGACCGAGGCCGCTCTTCCTCGGCTCAAATTTGACTACGTGTGAAATTGAGAAGAGTAATCGTTAGTCGCTGTGGCTCCTGTCAGATGACAAGTGAAAGGGAATTTGGTTTGGATATATTATACAATAAAATATGAAGATTAATAGAACAGCAAAAAGCAACACAATTTCTCAAATATAAATTAGAGAATATATTAGGCCTTAGAGCTTTACTTTCTCTACCATTAATACTTTTATTTTCTTACTAAAGTATTTTTTTTAATTAATTTACAGTAATTTTTTGTATTGTGTTCTTGCTTATGTCGTTTTGTTTATTTTTTATATTATGTAAGCTACTGATGAAAGAAAACAAACATTTATTGTTATTGTCATTCAACTGTATAGCCAGTTTATAGTTGACAATGACAAATTAAGAATCTATTTTAAATTATTAGTATTGTTATAATTTTTCAAATATTTACTTTTTCTCACCACCTTAAGCAACAATTACTATATTTGTTGTAAAACTCAGTTTAAATATTTATTAGGAACTAAAAATTTATTATAACATAGAAATTAAAAATTACATCACAACAATTTATGGTTTTCTTCTTACATTTGATATGTTTACTGTTTATATACATATTAACTTTGATACATTATACAATTATTAATTAAAATCCCACTTTTTTTGTTTTGTTTCGTAAAATATTGTTTAAGTTCTGCATTTGATCGTATCGGCTGTCTTTTTCACATCCTACTTCTTTACATATCTTATGTCATGCTCACAACCCTTCATTATGTTAATACGTTCCAACGGGTCTCTCATGTAATAAGAATATTTGTACACATAATTTGGTTGGTTAATGAGGTCTACAACCTCAGCTGGTTTTTTTTATGTAATTAAAATTACTTTTAACGGGACTACCCTAGAGCTCCAGTACTAGTCCACAAAACGGCTGATGGACAAAATTTAGTGTGAGTAAAGTTACTCTCTTGACCCCAGTTTTCTCTTTTGATCCCTCAACTTTCTGCCCTTCTGATTCTAACTTTCTGGACATTTAGAAATAATTATTTTTTATATGTATGACGAATACGTAATATTAAATATGATAAAAATTATAGATACGTTAAACATGGCTTAATGTAATGTAAGTTGACCTACTAACGTATCTTAACACCTAACCTATCGAAACCTATCAAAAAAAATTCGACATGTGAATAAACTTAACCAGACATTTTAAAAATAACCAGACATTCTCGTTTTATGTTTTTCTAAATAAACGTTTAAATGAATTACCTAAGATTTATGACAGATAACCAAGAAGATCAAATTTGTATTTGGAATATTAATTTCTAGAAAACGGTAGCTCGACATTCATTACAACATAAATGTTTACCAAGTCTTAGTCTAAGATGTACTTTATTTTTTAAATGTAATATTTTATTAATGTCAGTACTGCTATAATTTAATGTTCACATACATTTGCATTACATCAAAGAAATGATACATAAAGTTAATACAGAAAAGAAGGATGTTTCCAACGACCTCGGAGAAGGAGGATGGTTCAGTTTAACATACTTCTCACGTCCCCTGGGTTTGCACCTCTACTTCTACATCTTTGACTTTTTGCTTTCATGTAACCCTATCCTTTGTCATATAATTCCTCCATCTAAGTGCACATTATGTCCTTTGTGAATATATGAACAATTGTATTCTTAATTTATAAACATACTGTCTTACATTTCATGTTAAGATAAACTGTGAGTTAAAGATATTCTGTTCGATAGTTGTCTTTACCATGGATATTATTTGCAATTTTACCTCTTTTTTTTATAGGTTTTTTAAATGTATGTTTCCACTTTAAAATAAACTTTTAGCATTAAATAAATCTTTACACATTCTACTTCATCTATAAAAAATAAATTCAACTGCCTGAAATTGAACCAATTATAAAAAAGATATAATTATCACTTTTCAGACATCTTTTCTTTTATTTATTCTTAGATACTGCAATAATTTAATAATATTCCATAGTAATCCAAAAATCTATAATTTAATACAGTGGCAAGTACTATTTATAAAAAAGGAAAGACAACATTTTTGATTTTATGTAAATAAACGGATCTTTTCAGTTATTTCACTACCACTACTTATTTTGTTTCCGTTAATTCACTAACACTTGATAATATTATATTGTTTTAGAAAAAAACACATTTTTTAATTCTTCCACAAATTTTAATTTAAAAAGCGCTTTTGCCGGTTAAGGCATCATCAATTTAAATGTAAACAGAAAAAAACATGACCAAACCTCTAACCTATATGTACTAGAGTCAAAGAACACATATATAATTACAAAACACAAAATAAAGAAAAATCAAAATTAGAACAAGCTCTAAATGAAAACCAATTTTGAGCTCTAAATGAGATCAAATTTGACTCTAGTATCATATTTAAAGAATATTCATGGACCAAAAGGAACCAAATTGAAAATGCCTTTATATCTGTTATAAAAGAACAATGTATATCATCTATACATTTTAGTAATGTACACTTATGTAAATCATATTTTCCAGTCTAATATTCCATTTAAAATTACTTTTTACTAATGCAGTTAAGTTTTAAAGTCTTTTAAAATATCTATATTTTATCATATTTTAATTTATATTGTTTTAAACATATGCTTTATCTGTTTAAATTTAAACTAATGATGCCTTAACCGGCGAAAGCGCATTTTTACTTAAAATGTGTAGAATAATTTTAAAAATGTGTTCTTTTCTAAAACCTAATATATTCCACCAAGTATATACAACAGAAAATATTATATTGCTCTAAAACCTGTTCCCTAATCATTTTTACGTCCTCTGTTGTATTCCTTATCCACTAGGAATCCAATGTCGCTGGCCTTATCTTATCGCTTTCCAAGAACTTAACACACGGAGAGCGCATTCGGCGGTAAGTCATCATTGGATTTACCAGTTTGTGATCAACTTTAGTAGCCACCTAACCTAACCATAATTGTGATTTTTAAAAAAGTAGTGGTAGTGAAGTAACGGAAAAATTAGTGGTAGTAAATTAACGGATAAGGTCCAAGATTTCTTCAATATATTACAAAGACTTTTTGCATTTCTCAGATCTTGATAGAACTTTAATTCCTCTTATTTTTCTAATTAAAAGAAATAATATCTAAAATTAACAAGATTACCGAATGAAATATCTTAAATAAGAAGATTGCTTGCTACTTTTAATATACTAATGTCCAACTAAATGACATAATTAAAAATAAAAATCTTCCATGGTATGTTTAATATAAACATTACCAATAGTCAGATACTTATTGCAAACCTTTAATATCTCCATAGTTATAAAAAAAGAATAATAATTAAAAGAAGCAATTAAATTAAAGAACGCTTAAATAAAAACTATTAAACTATTATGTGAACTGCTAGTTTCCGTATTCATAAAAAATTGATGCTGGAAACGAACTGCTTCAAAAGTTATTCATAAAATTAATCTTAATTTTAGATAAGGCAACTTCGTGCCACTCTTTTATCTGAGTAAACTCGTTGCTTGTATGGATAACGTCATTTATCACGCCTATCTGTAGTTTTGTAAGCAAACATTTAAGTGCTTAAATAATTCTTAAAAATATCAATTCCATGAACAACAATGGAGAAAGCCATAAAACATGATACAGCATTTACATGCTGAGCAGATGTATTGTTAAGATTGTAAATCGTATTCTAAAAAGTACACTAAGAGCGCATTCGACGATAAGTCAATCATTGGATTTACCAGTTTGTGATCAACTTTAGTGGCCATCTAACAACCTAACCTAACAGTAATTGTGATAAAAAAAAGTAGTGGTAGTGAAGTTACGGGAAAAGTAGTGGCAGTGAGTTAACGGAAAATTTCCAAACAAACTACAAGACGAAAAAGAGGAAACATTCACACTGTTATTTTAATTGTCTCTAGTTCTTAATATAAAAGTTGTTAATAATTACGTTTCAAATAGTTGTCTATAGGTTTTGATATGTTTCAGAAAGAATTGCGAACATTCACACAGTGTGTTGGACGTCAACTCTGTAAGGTCGTCGCCTCGATGAGGTAACTTCTTTTTTATTTAAAAATAAACTTAAAATATAATAAATAATTAATATCAAATAACCATGGTCAGTAATAACTTAAAACCCCTTTGAATATATATATGTCAACTACATAGACCTCATAAAAATATTTGGATTCAGTTTAGATATAATATGTTTTGCTTGCGCTAACCAGCCATCTGAAAATCTGGGTGGAACAAACCTAACATGTTACAATCTCAGGACACGTTTCAGGTCATGTGTTTTTTACATGACACCAGACTCTGAAGACATAACAATCAACTTGTAAAGGAAAAGTGCTGTGTTTTTTTAGGATAAAGCTAAGGAGTTTGTCATATTTCTGAGTAAACAACGTCGACATGAAATTTCTACCTGCACCCATATAAAAAGCAGGCTCGTTTTATATATATACAGATCGGAAGTACAAAAGGTACACTGTGTGGGTGGGAGGTCCTTTAAAGTTTAAAGACATTTGTATATTGAGTGGGAGAAATAGTAGGTAAGTAAAGTATTTTGAATAGTTTTCCCTCAACCTTTCGGTCGGCAAACTTTTGGATTCTCAACAGAACAAATTGCAAAACACTTCATCAATCGACAATTGGTAACAAAATCTTATTTAATTCATCCATGATTTCAATATTTCTATAATAGCAAACAAATTTATTCTGTTTTCTTTGCCTTTTGTAGAAAACCTATAGTTAAGTTACCATACACATACTCCAGTTTGGATTTAAGTTGAATTCTTAAAAAAATCAAAATAATAAATCACTCACATGCTGCATACAAATAAAAACAAGAAAAAATGTTTTGGTGGACTAAAAATGTTTGACTAGCCGATCAAAAGTAAATTAGTAATGGATTTACCTATTATTAAATATAGTGGCTGGAATTTACTAGGATGATAAGGTAACTCAACATGATATTTTATATAAAACATCATCAATACTAGAAATAAATTACTAAATGACACACTATAGAATAAATTTGTGAGTATCCATTAGTAAATCTTGAATATTGTTATATATGCTTATAGTCTTGTGTGTGAAATCCTAATATTACATTGATATAAATGTAGGATAGTTCCTGTTCAAGAAGCGAAGAAAATATACACGTCTATAACAACATATATTTCTTAGAAAATATGGTAATCATTATTTAATTTTAACCATTATCACGTGAGCACATGCATTGTAAATTTATATTTTTAATATCGATTGTAATAATATGAAATACGTACTAATACGTTAACTTTATTATTTTATTAATCATTTTACTGTAACTAATATTTTTATTGTGATCAAAATAAGAGTGAAATTTGTTTTAAATCTAAAAACTCTTAATTAAATTCACTAGGCAAAAACCTTAATACTTACTCTTCGAACGACAACCAGTCAATTGAATGACAATTACCTCAATCAGTCATGTAGATTAAGAGTAAAACGATTTCATTTCGAAGATTCAAATTCGATTCAATCGAGGAAAACAATTAATAAACTCTGTTCGAGTCAGTGGCCGCGCGGCCGTCAGGACTTTGATCCTGAGTTAAAGATAGTGCAGTTTTGAATCTGGCCAGGATTAGAAGTATTTATCAGTAATATTCGCCTTTACTGTACTGGTTCACCCCCTTACTGTACTGGTTCGCCCCCTTACTGTACTGGTTCGCCCCCTTACTGTACTGGTTCGCCCCCTTACTGTACTGGTTCGCCCCCTTACTGTACTGGTTCGCCCCCTTTACTGTACTGGTTCGCCCCCTTACTGTACTGGTTCAACCCTTTACTGTACTGGTTCGCCCCCTTTACTGTACTGGTTCGCCCCCTTACTGTACTGGTTCGCTCCCTTACTGTACTGGTTCGCCCCCTTACTGTACTGGTTCGCCCCCTTACTGTACTGGTTCGCCCCCTTTACTGTACTGGTTCGCCCCCTTATTGTACTGGTTCGCCCCCTTACTGTACTGGTTCGCCCCATTACTGTACTGGTTCGCCATCTTTACTGTACTGGTTCACCCCCTTACTGTACTGGTTCGCCCCCTTACTGTACTGGTTCGCCCCCTATACTGTACTGGTTCGCCCCCTTACTGTACTGGTTCGCCCCCTTACTGTACTGGTTCAACCCTTTACTGTACTGGTTCGCCCCCTTTACTGTACTGGTTCGCCCCCTTACTGTACTGGTTCGCCCCCTTACTGTACTGGTTCAACCCTTTACTGTACTGGTTCGCCCCCTTTACTGTACTGGTTCGCCCCCTTACTGTACTGGTTCAACCCTTTACTGTACTGGTTCGCCCCCTTTACTGTACTGGTTCGCCCCCTTACTCTGTCTGCCTAAGTTCCCCGCACAGATCAACAGTCTATGAGGAACGGTCAGAGCAAGGCTACAAAAGATATCGGCGTCTCCTTAAAAAAATGGCAAATGGATTTTGCTTAAAACTAATCTTAAGTCGATTCCAAAACCTTTTCGATCCATTTGGTCCAAACACTTTGGCCCATCCCGTGAGATACTGACACTTGTTGACCTTTAAGTCACCTGAGAGTGATGACAAGGTTGAATGATACCTCAAACTGGTATTGTACGATCTGTGAACATAGATTTAATCCCTCTCTTAGCCACAGAATCCAAATATTCACATAGACACTTTGAAAATAAATTATATAAATCAACATTAAAGGAAGCATTTGTATGGTTTTAAATTTAGAACTAATAGAACCTTATTGATGATCAGAACTAATCAACACTAAGGATAGGGAAGAAATTTCAATGTAAAATTATTCTTATTAAATGCTTAAAGGAACCTCCATAAATTTATGGCTGCACCTTGTGAAATGTGTAAATCATGGCTGTACCTTGTGAAATGTGTAAATCGTGGCTGTGAAATGTGTAAATCATAGCTGTACCTTGTGAAATGTGTAAATCATGGCTGTACCTTGTGAAATGTGTAGATCGTGGCTGTACTTTGTAAAATATGTACATCATGGCTGTATCTTCTGAAATACGTAAATTGTGACTATAACTTGCGAAATATGTAAATCATGGCTGTACCTTCTGAAATATGTAAGTCGTGATTGAACCTTGTGAAATGTGTAAATCATTAATGTACTTTGTGAAATATGTAAATTATTACTGTACCTTGTGAAATATGTAAATCATGGCTGTACCTTTTGAAATATGTAAGTTGTGACTGTTCCTTGTGAAATATGTAAATCATTTATGTACTTTGTGAAATATGTTAATTATGACTGTACCTTGTGAAATATGTAAATTATGATTGTACTTTGTGAAATATGAAATCGTGGCTGTACCTTCTGAAATATGTATATCATGTCTGTATCTTGTGAAATATGTAAATTGTGGATGTACCTTGTGAAATATGTAAATTATAATTGTACCCTGTGAAATATGTAAATTGTCGCTGTACCTTGATAAATATGTAAATCATAGCTATACCTTGTGAAAAACGTAAATTGTGACTGTACATTTTGGAAATATGAAATCATGGCTGTATTTTGAGAAAGATCGAATTAACGTCTGAATCTTGTAAGTTATGTTGAAATCATGGTTGTACCCAGTAAAATATTTAAAAATTGGTTCTACCTTGTAAATAACTGAAATATATATGTAATAATTACGTCAGTATTTTAACTTATTTATTTATATTTTATGCATTACACTGAGGTAAATGCTCCAACATCGTCATGCACTAAGCCTATGTATTATTAGGTATTGATCAATTGTAATTATAAATATTTTTATTTAAGTACCACATTTAATTTAAGTTTGAGTGATCTGATGACGTCAAACGGAAATCACTCAAACATCAAATCAAATTATTTTATCTGATAAATTGTCCAATAGGCACAAGTACCACAGTCAACATCTATCGGTAGCTGTGAATTTTAATTAACTATCATTGATTAAATTTAATAATCGGACACATTACTATACTCTTATTTTTATTTTATCTTAGCAAGCAGATTTAATCCCCTAATCAAGCCAACGTATCTAAAAATAGTAGGGTAACTAATGAATGGACGAATAAGAATAAAAGTTTTTTAAATGCCCTAGCAGATTCGGTTTGATATCAAAACATGGGAATGTTTTTTTTTCTTTTTTTCTTTTTTTTTTTTTTTAGTAAACAAACTTGTTATAGTAATTTAATATTATGAATTATGTTGATCTTTTCCAAATTAATATTATGAATTGTTATTTTAAATCGTCAAGATTTGCTTTTAAAATTGTAAATTTAAACTGTAAAAAATTATAAACATATTCAATTACCACATACAATATTACCATCATCGGACTAAAGCATCCTTTTCTATTTCAACGGTACGGTTCCAGTCTGTTATTATAATTAACTATAGTGATCACTGTATGATTATTAAAGGTCCTTTGTAGTGGACCGTCATTTGATACTATGAATGTTTAATTTAAAATCTCAAAAATCACATTAAGAGTTTTAAATATGTAACTGAAAGAAATATTAACCAAATATTTTATTTTTACGGAAATCAACTTATGGCTCATTAGAAGTGTTCTTCACATTCAAATTACACTTTAAGTGTTGTGGTACGATCATTATTAAGGACCTAAGGGCTCACTAGAAGTGTTCTTCACATTCAAATTACACTTTAAGTGTTGTGGTACGATCATTATTAAGGACCTAATGGCTCACTAGAAGTGTTCTTCACATTCAAATTACACTTTAAGTGTTGTGGTACGATCATTATTAAGGACCTAATGGCTCACTAGAAGTGTTCTTCACATTCAAACTACACTTTAAGTGTTGTGGTACGATCATTATTAAGGACCTAATGGCTCACTAGAAGTGTTCTTCACATTCAAATTACACTTTAAGTGTTGTGGTACGATCATTATTAAGGACCTAATGGCTCACTAGAAGTGTTCTTCACATTCAAATTACACTTTAAGTGTTGTGGTACGATCATTATTAAGGACCTAATCCGTAAAATACAAATTGTTTGCGTATTTTTCGTGAAGCGGAACGGTCCCCTCAAGACATGCGTGCTTCTGCTGAAAGAAAGAATTAGAAAATTCCCATTCTGATTTCGATTTACGAGCTAAGTCATGCAAAGACTAAACAAATTCGATCATAAAACTTCCAACGACTTTACGATGTTTATGCCAATAAAACTGACCCGGGCAGCTGATTGAAGATGGGAGAACTGCCATCCTCCTGCCACAACGCTTGCTATCCCGCCTGGAACAGCTGTTGGGAACTTAATGGCACGCTTGCGGTCGACCAATGCCTAACAAATCTCTTGTCTGGTCTCTTTCGGTGTGAAACTGACCTTTTAAACTGCTGGTTATCGATTGATCTTTTCAAACCGCTTACATCGTTTACGCATATTTGTGGACTTGTTATGACTGTTTCTATGTTTGAATATTTAACCAAAGCTTAAAAGCGTTAGAAATATTCCTGTAGTAAAAATATATTACAGTGTCATTACTGGACTCAGGTCAATAAAATTACAATTAAAACTTAAATCTTCTATAGCAAAAATGTGTGTTCAACAAAACTATTCCTTATTCTGTATTTTAAAAGAACTATTCATATGTTGAAGGATCAAGATTTTTGTGATGGTTATTTTTTCATTCAAGAAATAAATGTATATTACGTTGAATTATAAACAAAACAGTACATTTCGTTTTTTCAAGAAGAATGTTTACAAAATTATTGTTACCGGAATTGAATTTAGTTGTATAATTATCAACCGATATCTACAACTCCTCTTTTGAAAAAAAAAAACATATAAAATTCAAAAAATTTCGTTTTCATGCAGTTTTATTAAATAATCATATTTCTTACATGTTATTGCATTTAGGTATTTTGTAAATTAGTCTTTGTAAACAGAATGTAACACAGGTACACTTTACTATAAAGTATTTAATTATGTTTCCATATCGATTCCAACTTCAACTGATGGCTATTACATTATTTTAATCCTTAAGAGTATTATTTGAAAGTAAAAATGGAAATTCTGAGTCATTTTGGTAGTAAAATTAGAACGACTTTTTTCACAACTAAATGTCTCAGACTATCAAGTCCATTTGGCCAGTCAAACTTTATCAGTCGATTCCAAGGGCATCTATCTGTGAATGTGGACGATGGAAGTAACCCAAATTACTGACAACTCGTGGCCTATTGTTCATGTAATGAGAAGATTAAAATACAAGCCAAAGATGTTTGATAAAGTTCTTAATTACTCGTTTGACTTTCCTCTAGTTTTTTCTTCTTTTTTCAAAAGAATAATCACATTTCCATGTCTAAGAATAAAACCAAAGTGACCAGGGATTTCTGATTTTGAATTGCCTGCCAGGTAGATTAACCCTAGATAATAAAACAAAAACTACTGCTATTATCATTTTTATTATTATTTATTTTGGAATTTTGAACCATACTTATACAACCAAGTAATCAAATGTTGGTTTAGTATGTGTGATTGGATACATTGTGGTTCAATTTCATTTTTTTCTTTTGTTTTATTTTTCTTTACCTGTTTTGTGATGCATGTAGACATCGTACATGTGATACGTTAATTAAAAATAATAATATTACATAAATAAAAATAGTTTTGCTTCTTACAAGTATTAGATTCGTTTTATAATTACTTACATTTTAAAATGTATAAACCTGTTTTATTAATTGGCGAAATTAAACAGATATCATTACAGCCTAATTTCACTAAAAAAAATGTAAATAATGACATAATGAAATAATAAATTATGCATCCGTTTTAAATTAAATAATAAATGCCGTAATTTAATTAAATAATAAATAAATTATTTTTCCATCCGTAAACAAGAATGGAAAAAGCAATTCTAACGTTTGTTTACGCAAAGTGAATAGGAAAGCCAAGTGCAGATATTTAAAAACAATTTTCTGAATTTGTATCTGATATAAATAAAAACTTCAACATAGTAAATAAGCTTAATAATATATCTTGCATAAAATAAACTACCCTCCAACCCAATTAAAACCCCTGAAACAAATTAAGTGCCATATTATCGTCAAAATTTGTGAAAATCCAAACACAAAATGTCATTTAGGATTTGGGTTTAGAAAGTAATCGATAGCACAATACTAGGTGAACGATATAACCAGGTACAGCGAGTGGTCGAATGAATGATCGATCACAGGCGCCGGAGGTGATAAGATCTATTCATCCTTGACGAGCTGGACAGCTGGAGAGCCTGCCCGACGGGATGAGGCAACAGAAAATAACACAATTTGTAGGCAAATCCCTTGAATACGCCGACGAATTTACGACTAAAACCTCATTATCAATCTTCCGCTGGAGGCTGGAGATTTGTTAGCAATTTTAAGTTTGTAGTTTATCCTAATTATGAACTCTTCCCGCTGCCCATGGTCTCCCGTATGCTAATCCTGTTATCTGTCAACACTAATAGGGCTTGTTCCTTATAAATTGTTAATTTGCCCGATCATTGATTAAATAAACCTCAGAAAAGCTCGTGGTATGTGAAGCAGGTTTTACTACTTCTGACTTCTAGCTATGCAGTTTGAATTTTATCGAAGGTCCATTCATTGGAGTTCCCACAAAGATATGGAGTTCCCACAAAGATATGGAGTTTCCACTTTACAACTCACTTGGGCAGATTTAATGGCCCCAATTAAGTTTGAAACCACTTAATATATTTGATTCGAACGTGATAGCAAAACTAAGTGCATGATTTAAAAAAGAATGGTCATATTTAAGTTATTTAGTTTTGGAGGAAAAACGCACTTGAAATTGTGTACCTTGAATACCTAAAATGTAAAAGTTCTTGTTTTTAAATGTACAAGAATTTCTAAATGGGCGAGCTGGTAGCAGTCAAAAGCGTCAGGATTTGGAGCCTAGGTTAGAGATAGCACCGGTTCGTATCCATTGTACTCATAAATCTTCCAGTACTGGAACATTACTCACTGGAAGATTTATGAGTAATGTTCACCTTATACTCGTCCGCCCCCTTACTCTGTGAACATTTTCCCCATCACAGATCAATAATCCTTGAGGAATGTGCTAAGTAAAGTTAAGAAGGAGATCGGCCTCTCCTTAAAAAATAACAATAAAATTGTAAATTTGGTTAAATTTGACATTGAAAATAGAGTTTATTATGATTTTAGAAGAACGAAAAATGATTATTTGATGAAAACTGGGTTTTGTGAAGAATATAGGCAGTATTTTTATGTGCAGTTTTAAATGCATACGTAAGTAAAGAGGCTATTTCGAATTAGAAGAGTGCTAGCGTATTAAGTTTCTCACGTATTCTGTGCGTTTCTGTAGTATTGCGACTTAGTAGACTGCTAGCGTATTAAGTTTCTCACGTATTCTGTGCGTTTCTGTAGTATTGCGGATTAGTAGAGTGCTAGCGTATTAAGTTTCTCATGTATTCTGTGCGTTTCTGTAGTATTGCGGATTAGTAGAGAGCTAGCGTATTAAGTTTCTCACGTATTCTGTGCGTTTATGTAGTATTGCGACTTAGTAGACTGCTAGCGTATTAAGTTTCTCACGTATTCTGTGCGTTTCTGTAGTATTGAGAATTTAACATATTATGTTTCTTAAGTTTGGAGAGCCATCTTATTATGTTTCCCAACTAAATTATAGGTTTCTCAACTATAGTGCGTTTAACTTATCACGTTTATCACGTATTGAGAGCCATCGTAATATGCTTCTTAAGTATTATGAGCCATCTTATTATGTTTCCTAACAATATTATAGGTTTCCTAAGAATTGTGGATTTAACTTATTACGTTTCACAAGTATTTGAGCCATTATATTTTGTTTCTCAAGTGTTTAGAGCCATCGTATTATGTTTCACAATTAATAATTTTCCAATTATTGAATGGAATTGAACTAAGTTTAACCATTACATTTCTCAATTACAAATTTTTGTTTCTCAGATTAAAGTATATTGTGCTATGTAATACATTTTTCATATCTGAAACAAACATTTACAAAATTATATCTTTGGAACCAATATAAATAAGTAATCAATTTACTTAATCTTCTTAAAAAAGCTCAGTTTTATTTATTATATTTACAAAGAACGGAGAAATCAAAGGTTGTTTATCAAACGTATTTTTACAAAATTGAACAGACTATACAAACCTATTCATCTACCGATAACACTATCATTCCATATATCTACTGAGCGGCAGTAACTCCGTCTTACTTCGCGTGAACCACAGTAGCTCACGATCAGGTGACACCGTCACTAATCGCAACTGGCAGTCGAAAGGCCAAGAACGACCGTCGAGTCACCACAACGCAATTCCACGACCAACTCCGTGGCCTTCTAGTATCATAAACGACCACCAGTAGCCAACGTCCTTCCTTGGAAGACACGCGCCTTTTTTCATCCGCGCCCACGCCCCTGACGTCTGAATACAAGAACTGTCCTTGCAGTGTTGATTTAAAGCAAAAACACGTTTTAAGGAATATTCCATTAAACCGAATCTCAGCATCGTTATCAAACGCATATCATTTAGATAGGGAGACCTATCTTCGTCTAATTGGCTGAGAAAGTGACGTCTTCGTGTGCAACTTAATAACAAGATGTCACGTAGACAGCCTGTCCCTTCAGGCAGTTTACTTCATAACCGTTAACTATATTCCAAATTTTTTTTGAAGTCTCAATGTATTTTTTAAAACATCGGGTTAGTTTTGCACGTGGTCGGTTACTCCTAAGCTTCAGGTGATTAGCGTTTTATTGAATCACTTCATTCATTTGAAAATGGTAGTTGGACGACCTTTCAGAATCTATATTTTTATTTTCAGTAATTTACTAATAGCACTTATTTACTAAATAAATATTGCTATAGTTAGATATAATTAAGTACTATACATTTCTTATTTGTAGGTACTAATCATCTTCATATAGCTGAAGTTAATGAGGAAGGTTTCCTGAGCATATTAACTCTGCCAAATTCGTTTTCCCTATATGCAACTCGTTCTTATTATACGAGAAAGGATACGTTTTAATAGTTTGAGAGTTATTTTCACGTTACTTTAATTCAGATTTGAACTCAAGTTACCCTTTATGTTCCAGTACCCTTATGTTACCTTACATGACCTGTACTAAAACATTAGACAAAACGTAACATATATGTTGCCTTTTCTAACAAACTAATGCAATCTAAAAATTTTATAAGTTACATGTTTATAGCTATTGCTTGTAAACTCCAATCCAAACAGAAAATGAGAGAAGTTTTTATGAATGTTTGCAATTGCGTTTTTCATTATCTTGAAAAATAGTATTTTATATCAAACTCGGTTTTACATAACAAGAGCTCAATTATTTGTTTGAAAAAGCAACAGATATAAAAGATTTTTTTTCATGTTTCAGTATCGAAGCTTTAAGCCTAATTAGGCCATAAAATATTTTGAAACAACAGCTTTTTTTATACCCTGATAAGTTACGAGGAGAGAGGCATTGAAAGAACATCTAACAGGCACACTAGAAAATATATACTTAGACAAATACATGGTATGAGTTGGTAAACACATTGACATCGCATCGCATTGCCTAACAACTAGACTCACTTAACTGCACAACATACCTGACTAGCAACCTTAACTCCAGACGTCGAGTGGGGAAGACGTTACTTCAGCAGAATACCTTAGTATATAAATAACACATGACATCAGATCAAAGACATTTTACTGACCACTTTTTTGCAGGAGGATGTGGTGGTTCCTATATCTGCTGGGGTACCAGACAAATCTTATATAACAAAACCTATACCATGAGGCGAATTTTATTGGATACAACATATATTTTCATATTGTCGCTATTCCATCCTTACATTACTCTAATAGTTCCTAGTTGATTTCTACAAAATATCTAACACTGATTCATTAAAACGTCCACTACGTCCCTTTCTTGGAACGCCTACTAAGTATAACTCTTACAAATCTAGTATAACGCCTACTAAGTTTCACTCTTAAAACTCTAGTAGAACACCCAGTAAGTTTCACTCTTAAAACTCTAGTAGAACACCCACTAAGTTTCACTTTTAAAACTCAAGTAGAACACCCACTAACTTACACTCTTACTGTAAAACTCTTAGTTGAACACCCACTAAGTTTAACTCGTAAAACTCTAGTAAAACACCCACTAAGTTTCATTCTTGGGCCTTTATTAGAACACCCAATAAATTTTACTTTTACAACACTAATAGAACAACCACTACGTTTCATTAACTCTTAATATAACGCCCACTACGTTTCACTCTTACAACTCTAATAGAACACTCAATAAGTTTCACTCTTAGAACTCTTAGTAGAACACCCACTAAGTTTCACTCTTAAATCTCTAGTAGAACGCCCACTAAGTTTCACTCTTAAAAATCTAGTAGAACACCCACTAAGTTTCATTTTTGGGTCTTTACTAGAACGCCCACTAAATTTCACTCTTATAACACTAATAGAACGCCCACTAGATTTCATTCTTAAAACTCTAGTAGGACACCCACTAAGTTTCACTCTTAAACTCTAGTAGGACACCCACTAAGTTTCACTCTTAAAACTCTAGTAGGACACCCACTAAGTTTCGCTCTTAAAACTCTAGTAGGATACCCACTAAGCTTCATTCTTGGATCTCTACCAATAAATATCCAATATAGTGATAGATCGCCCAATAAAATTAACTCTTACAACACTAGTACAACACCCACTTGGTTTAACTCTTCTAAATCTAGTAGAAAACGTTTCACTTTCGTAACTCTACTACCTGCAGTTAAACTAAATTTACGGCAGACCTCACACCGATGGGATGACGTGTCAAGGTGTACTCACGAGTGACGACAATGTCTAGGTAATTTGTCAGTCTGCATACAGCCCAGACACATTATACATCATACTACTACTTGAACGTTAAGGGCAGTCGGATGGTTCAAATGGTCAAAAATATCGATTTTTTGTTTTTTACATTTTCTTATTCCTTAGATTCTAACTTTTAATTTGATATATAGTTTAATCGATATTTACGGCAGATCTCACACTGATAGCATGACGTATGAGATGTTATATATAAACACAGGGTACGAGATGAATAACGATAGAGCGTATTGTACCAGGCTGACGCCTGCCTTCCAGACAGGACTTCCGGGTGTATGCTAAATACCTGACTGGCATAAGTAATAGAATGGTGCTACAATTCTCTAGTTTATGTTACTTGCTAATATGTCTTCTGGTATTGAAGTGTCTCAGAAATTGTTGTTCTCTTTTTGCCTAAATTTGACACATTAATATTTTTAGTCTGTTGGTGTGTACTAGCGTCAATTATATAACTGTTACGTCTTTAACATGACCGATCAGTGTCCTTAGGTTAACTGGTAAAATGACTCTAATTACCAACCTCTCAATCAACTAAACATAACCTCGAGGAAATTAAAATTCAGATAAAGTCCCAAGCTCATTTTGTTCTCGCCCAAACTATGCGGGATATCTCTAAAATTACAAATGTATCACACGCTCCAGGCCAGCTGCATTAATTAAACATGTGTTTTACAACTTTGAGCCACGGTCGTAACAAATCTGCGGATCTGGGCCGTGGTCAGTGCGGTCGACTCCAGCGGATGTACTGTGTTCGCACTAGACAGTATCTAGACGATATGGTGGTGAGTGATTCGTGAAAACCAGTTCACGGTGATCCGCAAGTACTTTCAGCTTGTAAGTATCCTGAAAAAACCTGAACAAAACAAAACGTGCCGTATACTATCATGCAGTATACGGCATGAAAACCCTTTCAGCTTAAGGTTTCTTATCATTTGATAATATCATAACTATATACCATTTTTATAATTTTCTTCTTGCAATGAAAACTAACATTATAAAAACTTATTGAACTGTTCTCGGTTTTATTTTTATTTTTTTTTTTTTTTTTTACTTTATTGTTAGTGATAAGATGTAGGATATGTATTCATCAAAATATAAAACAAATGATAAAGCACATCTAACATTAATTTAAAAGCCAAAATTGATCACAAACAATGACATTTCACAAATAATAAGAGAAATAAGCATCTTTTGTAAATAATTAAGTATAATTTAATTGAAAAATAACCAAAGGAAACACAGCATAGTGTGAATTCACCTGGAGAGCCATTAAAAAATAAATTAACAATACGTTTGTAATAATATGTCTTTTTTAAATTCATTGTGTACACACCTTGTACTATATAAATATCGGTTAAAATTTAAATTTTAGATAAAGAACAAAAAGTATGTACTAGTTATAACTTTAATGACCAACCTGGCCACCCATACAGGCACAGAGGTACTGACCCACACGCCCACACATCAGTCACAGTGGTACTGACCCACCCGGCCACTCATACAGGCACAGAGGTACTGACCCACACGCCCACACATCAGTCACAGTGGTACTGACCCACCCGGCCACCCATACAGGCACAGAGGTACTGACCCACACGCCCACACATCAGTCACAGTGGTACTGACCCACCCGGCCACTCATACAGGCACAGAGGTACTGACCCACACGCCCACCCATCAGGCACAGAGGTACTGACCCACCGCCTACACGTACAGGAAAAGTGGTACTGACCCACACGCCCACCCAATACAGTCACAGTGGTACTGACCAACCTGGCCACCCATACAGGCACAGTGGTACTGACCCACCGGCCCACCCATACAGGAACAGTGGTACTGACCAACCTGCCCACCCATACAGGCACAGTGGTACTGACCCACCCGGCCACCCATACAGGCACAGTGGTACTGACCCACCGCCTACACATACAGGAAAAGTGGTACTGACCCACACGCCCACCCATACAGTCACAGTGGTACTGACCAACCTGCCCACCCATACAGGCACAGTGGTACTGGCCCACCGGCCCACCCATACAGGTACAGTGGTACTGACCCACCCGGCCACCCATACAGGCACAGAACCCGGCCACCCATACAGGCACAGTGGTACTGACCCACCCGGCCACCCAATACAGTCACAGTGGTACTGACCCACCCGGCCACCCATACAGGCACAGTGGTACTGACCCACCCGACCACCCATACAGGCACAGAGGTACTGACCCACACGCCCACCCAATACAGTCACAGTGGTACTGACCCACCCGACCACCCATACAGGCACAGTGGTACTGACCCACCCGACCACCCATACAGGCACAGAGGTACTGACCCACACGCCCACCCATACAGGCACAGTGGTACTGACCCACCCGACCACCCATACAGGCACAGTGGTACTGACCCACCCGGCCACCCAATACAGTCACAGTGGTACTGACCCACCCGGCCACCCATACAGGCACAGTGGTACTGACCCAGCCGGCCACCCATACAGGCACAGTGGTACTGACCCACCCAGCCACCCAATACAGTCACAGTGGTACTGACCCACCCAGCCACCCAATACAGTCACAGTGGTACTGACCCACCCGGCCACCCATACAGGCACAGTGGTACTGACCCACCCGGCCACCCATACAGGCACAGTGGTACTGTGTGCCTGTATGTTGCAAGACTGTGTGCAAAAAGTTACAAAAATATCCAATAATATGGGTGAAAATTCATCATATAAAAACATCAGTCCTTAGTTTCTGAATACAATTATTGTACATGGATAAACCAAAAACCGTACATAAAAAATAAAAACAATAACTAACTACTAAACAAGCAGCAATACAATTAAAACATTATAACTTATCTTAAATCTCAGTTATCAGTCGTTTAAAAGACCTATTTTAGTACATCAAAGAGGAGATACAATGAAAATTGTAATTTGTTGCGTACTTTCTTAAATAGGATTCTATAAAATACCTTTTAAAATAATATTCAGTTACTTATGTGTAAAATAATTGTAAAACAAAGTAGAGTTAAAACTTAAACGAAATTACATATCCATAATCAATTACAAATTTACTTGTATTTCTTCATAAACTAAAACAATTAGTAAAAGTAAGTTGTCGTAAAAAGTTTTATTTTACTCAAACCAAATAGATCAAAATTTATAAATGTTAAACTTCCCATTAAAGACTCTATTCTTAAAAGTTTAGTTAAGATTTAAATATGTTGAAGTTTTCATTTCTTTAGTTTTGAGTAGGCTTAGCTTCATAATTAATCTGATATTTACTAAGCATCTGCCAATTCCTTCTTTATTACTCACTGGGTTTATTACTTACATCTGCGGTAAAAACTTCTTGAATCGTTTTTAGAAAAAGGCAACCATCCTTAAAATATGTTGATGTGGTGTTTTTTAATTTAGGAAAACTGTAAAATACGTTTAGTGGTGGAATGAAAACGTAGACCCACGACAGCTAATCCTAAACTAGTTTAAGCCTACTCACAGATAAGAAGGAAACAGAGGTCGCATCCAATAGTGTGCTAAATGTGTGGTCGAGTAGATATGGCAATATTAGGGCCAGCACCTTGTCCTTCCTTTATTCCCCAAAATCAACTACGTTAAACGTAGTAATTGTTACTACATATGTATAAAGATGTACATATACTGAGGCGTTCACTGCGGCCATAAGAAAACAACCTCTGTTTCTTTTTCTCTGTGTCCTACTATATATGTTTTTCATTATCTGACATGTTATGTATTTTTATGGGGTACAGAAACTCTCCTGCAAGGGTTTCTATAGAAAATAGAAAAAGTGGAGGCTTTCTTTTAAAAAATCCAATATTTTCCCTAAATTTTAATGTTTAGCTATGAATTTAATGTAAATTCAACCATGAATTCGTAAATGTGCAGATTTATAATCAATAAAGTGCACGACGTACTGAATTACTTTACGCTTTTAAGGTTAAACGTCATGTTTTACTGCTTCGTCATCTCATCGTGGAATATTGTGAGATTTGTAAATAAGTCCAGACGACCTGGCTGAGAGTAACGGGCCCATATTGTCAACGTAATGCACAGTTTACGTCCCCACTTGCGAACCTTGGAATGGCCTGTTTATTCAAGCTTGCATTTTTGACGTTGTGACAGTTTAAAGTACTAAACGTTTATTACACATAAAGTTCTCCCGCGGCGGTTCTCACATCCTTGTGCGTGTCACGGATGTCGTACATATAAATAGATCTAGTGTAAATGTGTACATTTCAGTTTACAGCTTGTATTTTGCGTTTTAGTCTCGCCGCTCTTTTGCTTTTACTGAGTTTAGAAGTAGTTTAAAAAACCGCTTATACAGTATATGTTATGGGTGAATTATCTTTATTTGTTCATAGAGCAAACAGCATTAATGTGTTTAATGTATCAGTAATAGTGATAAAAACTTTGATTCTTTAAAAAAATAATAATCATCATTACAAAAATGTGGGTTTTTTTGAAACTTTAATTGTGTTTCAGATATATTAAATGCTAACTCTAAGATGGTGTAAGTGTTTTGAATTGAACGAATTCAGGTGTTGTGTTTTATTAATAACAGCGATCTGTTTTCTAGTTGATTCACTATTTTTCACCCTCAAGTGCTTGTCAGGGGTAATTTACATTGACTTTGTCAAGTTGCGCTGTCTTTTCTGCTCTGAACGGGGTCGGCTTATGTTATACATGCAGACGCAAAGTTCACTATTTTTCACCCTCAAGTGCTCGTCAGGGACAATTTACATTGCCTTTGTCAAGTTGCGCTGTCTTTTTTGGTCTGTACAGAGCCAGCTTATGTTATATATGCAGACGAAAGGTTCATTATTTTGAAGTTGCTTTCTTAGATAGTCTTTAATGTATTTAGTTAGTCAATTTACAACAATTTCACCTCTGTAGTTGTTTATATGTATAGAAAAATAATGAATATAACTATGACTAAAGTGATTATTTGTTATATTCTGTTGATAACCTTGCACATATTTTATTTTAGTGTTGGTAAACTTATCTTCTTATGTAGTTATAGGAACGCATAGTAGTGCTGACCCACCCACCCTCCCCTTACATGCTGTGGTTTTGGCCCACCCGCCCTACATTCCATGCACAGTGTTTTTGATCCACCCAACCTCCCTTATATGCTGTGGTTATGGCCCACCCATTTATAGTTGTGAGTGAATTATCTTTATGTTTTTACAGAGCAAACCGCTGTAATTTTGTAATAAGTGATAGTGTTAGAAACTTTGAGTATTTAAAAAAAATAATCATCATTACAAAAATACTATCTCTTTCCACATATTCCTCCCTTGCTCATACACACACTCTCACTTACATGCACAGTGGTTTTGGACCACCCGCTCTCCCTTACATACACAGTGGTTTTGCTTTTTTAATGAGGATATTAGACTCACAGAACAATTTACACAATAATCATAATTTTCAAAAGGGGTTTTTAATATCTAAAGGCCTGTTCTCTTATAAATTAAAACAAATAACTGAACAATTAAATATTAATCTATTGAAACATACTCACTAAAGTCTCTTTTTCCACCAACACATTGACTTACTAATTCACAACCTCTCCACACTCACACCTTGTATCACTAATCCCTAAATCACTCTAATCCTCTTATTCCACTTACTCACAAACACATACACATTTCTCCATTGCTCATACACACACTCTCATTCCCTCACTCACATTCACTACTTTCAGTTTTCCTATAATTTAACAGAAACATTTCTAAAGGACTTGATTGGTTAGGAAGTATTCTCAGTAACCTCGTACTAACTAAGTTAGGCCATGTGAATTTTATGCGAAATTGATTGTTATCATAATTCGTTGTTTAATATTTATTTTGACGAACATCCACATAACTCTTTGGCCTTTTTACTGCGTAAGAATCGTGTGTTCATTATAGGAATCTACTCGTCACTGATTACGAATCTCCTTACAATTTTCGTTACTAAAATAATAAGACTTATTAGAATTATTTCATCAGAATGAAGCACAATAACAAGTAACGTGCGTTTTCTACTACTGCTGAGCAGAATTTTTTCGTCGTTTGTAATATTGGATTAGAATTAATTAATTGAGAAACCAGCTAATGTGCTAGCCTAGATAAACAACAGCACGCGTCTGTCAGCTGACACGTTACTTATGTTTAAAGCAAACCTATGTAGAATTGTTTTCTTTTAACTCTCGTGAGTTCGAAACGTTTTCGTGATATATGGACGAAGAAACAGAAAAACGTATTCCTCAAATTGACATACACGAACTGTGTAATAGTTCTGCACATGCAGGGTCCATATATTAAGTGTTAAATAACATTTGACTTATTCTTAGGCCTTAGGCTTAAGTGGCCGTTGTCATAACTAGAATCTTTATTTTCTAATGACAACCGCGTCAATGTGCAATCTACTATATTTAAAAGATAATCAGACATTTCGCCAATACTGTGATTTGGCATCCTCAGTAGATCGCTGACATCACCAAATTGACACGGTTGTCATCGAAAATATAAATAAATACTCTTTTGGACACAAATCAACACTGTGTTGACATGTTAACTGACGCCTCAATTGACCCTTACATCATTCGGATTTACTATATATGAGAGAATTTAAAGGGCAAAAAGTTGTAAACGTTCTAGACAAAGTGGATATGTGAAACTCAAACATGATATAATGAGCAACACTTAGGCATATAACAGCTCTGCATAGGCATATAACACACGAACAGAGGTGACAATAAACGTATGGTGGTGATGACCGGGAGGCCCACCCACATATGAAATGAGGTGACAATACACGCATGGTGGTGATAACCCTCCCACCCACCCACATATGAACTGAGGTGACAATACACGCATGGTGGTGATGACCTCCCGCCCACCCACATATGAACTGAGGTGACAATACACGCATGGTATTGATGACCCTCCCGACCACCCACACACGAACAGAGATGACAATACACGCATGGTGGTGATGACATGGTACACGCATGGTACGGAGCTTTTATATTGAATCTTATAAAAACTCCGTATCGAACATTTTGGTTGCCTCTTATATCAGATGTGTAAAGAACATTTGGTACGTAACAGATGTCTACGTAAGACACTTGAGTTGCCATTTATATCACCTAAACATATAAGAAGAAGAAATAAACCTTGGAAGATTGATTTCGTTAATAGTCACTTTAATCCTTCATGCTTCAGTTTAAATCGCAGATGCTTTTTAGTAGGCGATGTAAGATCTACTGGCGATAATTTCGTGGGAACGTGAGTTGACATTGCTTTCACAGATTCAAAGAAGCAAAGTTTTGCTTCCATCAATAGTAACATTGTATTCAGAATAATTCAAATAAATGATTCTTCCATCTACATATATTACATCATTAGCACTCTTCGTTAGTTTGCGATTCTATGATTGTCCCCACATACACTTGTTTAATTAGTATCTGTTATATGTTAAACAATTAGCCAGTAGACGTGAGTGGTGGAAACTGGTCTGTGATCACGCCAACACAATGCAGTGGAAGTTGACGACCTCAGAACGTAAACTCCAGGAGTTAGATGGGCGGTAACCGTTAAACTTGTCATTTACCTTTCCGTTAGAGAATTAATTATCATAATTGCTCTCCACTAGATAATCCGTACGAAATTCGTTTGATAATATGCAGCCGCCAACTGCATTTTAATCAGACGTCAAGTTCAAGATTTTTTTTCTCTTTCGATCTTACTACAGATGATTTAGAAACTCGAGCAAACCCCCCGCATGATTTTGATGAACACTTCCCTCACCGTATGTGCACACTACCAGACAGATTTCTACAAGCTAGTAGTATTTGCAAACTAAGAATGCTTTCAATTAGAATTTAATTTAATTCAATATTGGGAGTAGTATACTAAAATGTACCTTCAGTATATAAAAGTTAACTACGATAATGCAGCGTGTACTTAGATCAATACTTTAAGGCACGTTTTAATGTTATTTTAACATTCATTTCATGTTTAACGCGTGAATTCAGGTATCTACCTTAAAAGTAGATCATTGTTAAAAAAAAATGTGATTTGAACATTCGAATCATTGTTATTTCGTGTGGGATTATAAATTTACGACATTGTTAAATTTTTTATTTGTTCAATAAACGAATTATATTACGACTTTAGAAAATTTGTTATCTTATTCTATTATTATCTAACATATAAGATATACTGTATTAAACTAAAAACAACAGTATTGTTTCACGATGTATTTAAGATCTCTTAACCAAATTACTGTTAAAACCGAATAGAACAATATATAAAATGTACGTAATTAACAGAGATACACAAGAATACCGACATATTTTTTTTTTAGAAAATAAAATTTAAAAATTACTAAAACAACAACCCCCAAGTACGTGGATTATGTACCATTCATTTCAAATACTTCTTCTTTAATTTTCATGGACACTACACAGCTTATTAAAAATAATAGAACATAAGTTATATCTTCTACAACCAAGCGTTTACAATTTACAAAACGTCAAAGATTAAAAGAGGTAGTACAGAAAAACTGCAGTAAGTACATTCTCAACTCTAAACTCAAAGTAAATTTAACTTATTATTTAAGTACTAATATCAGGCAATTAGAGATAACAAGGCCAGAATGTCACCCAGTGAATGCCGTACAAGAGACGTATATTATTGGATGCATAATTTTTCATATTAGAGCAGGGTATATCTGCATTCCAGATAGTCGTAGTTGCTAGAGACTACAACGCTCGGAATTAATAAGTCATAAATCTTATCCTTAAGGAGCCCGATTCACTTCGTCGAAAAACGCCAACACGGGTTTTCATTTCAACGATTAAGTCCGTAATAATGATCGTATCTTAACACTTGAAGTGTCGTTTGATAAGTGAGGGAGTGTTCTGGTTGACCACATAATTGTTGTAAAAGATTGAGTTTTTATTTAATTTGTTTGTGGTTACATAAGTAACACTTTTAATATCATTCTTGACTGTTTTAAATTTGAAATGACGTAACATCAAATAATAATTGTTCACTGTGTTGGACTTTTAATAATCATACAGTGTTCACTATAATTCATTGCAATAATAAACACAAACTGTACAGTTGAAATATAGCAGTATGTTTTAGACCTCTGGCGGTAAGATTACATAGCTACTGTAGGGCTGTCCACTTCTCATCGGTGGCCTGGTAGTTTGGGAAGAGACATGCAGTAGTTCGTCATTCTCAACAATAATTTGTTCCTAATATGTGTATTTTATTATTTTTTAATTTAATCTTGATGGCTTGGGAAATTGTGTATTCTCATATGCATAATGTTTGTTTTGAAATACCACCCCTTATATTTAATTACAACCCCCCACCCCACTACTGCTATAAATCAAGATAAAGTTGTTAACTCCAGGAAATGTCTATATGATCAACAGCAGAGTTTTTTGGGCAGAGCGATAGTTTTGGGTCAGTGAAATGTTTTATTAGAGGCCCTAATTATGTTCCATTCAGCGATAGTTGAGAGTGAGGCTACTGCTGGTGTGACGTAGGCGCTAGGCCGATTCACAGGCGTTAACATGTTACTGTGATGATGAACTGTCCTATCTGCCTGAGCGTGACTGACTGATTAACGATTGGGGATGCCAATAAAACAATCAGTCTTGTTGTAAATCAAGGGACCACGTGGACACCTTCTTTTTATTGGCCAGCGCCCTTGTGACAACGACACTCTAGCCTCACTCTCAACTCTCAGAGAACAGAATATAAGTAATATCTTATTTTGACTGTATTTAACAAAATAAGATGACTGGTGCAAACTAGAGGTCTTTAATATTACCTTATTCAAGATTAGGGTGAATTTAATGTGTAATGTTTTTCTTACAAACCCTCATTTCAATTCATAGAATTGTATTTTTAGGTAGACCAAATAACTTTCACCAGTATTTTTTATTTTTTTTAATTGTAACGCCACATTGGATAAAATAATATTAAATAACTCTAGTTTGTATGGTTATTGTTCTTTTTTATGTTCAAAATAACATATAAATTAATAGGAGTTCCTGTTATGAAATTTAATCTATCCTCAGTCTATATATTTCCTGGGAAAAGTTTGATAGTTTTCTTAGAAACAAATTACTCGGTTGGTCAAACTAACATTCCCCAAATTAAATCACTGTATGTATATTTTTAAATAACAATAATGATTGTAATAGGAGATAAAACATTTCAGGCACACTATACTTTTTTTTTATATATCAAAAGTGTCGAATAGTGAAGATTGAGTAAATAATCGAAGCTGATAAGTTTTCCTTAAACTCTCAATGAGTTATGTTTCTCAAAGAAGTATCTAAATCTCAAATATAAATCTTAAATAAGAAGTCTACGGGAAGGACCAAAGACTCATTTACAGCTGGTTGTATCCTTACTTATCCGTTTTGCTTGAAAGTAGTTCCTGACATCAGCCCTGAGTGTCGGTACTTTCATTGTTTTTATTATTGCCACTTATATGACGTTGTTGAGATAAATAAGTACTACAGTGACGAGAAGGCCTGCCTTGATATTCAATGGCGCATTCATTATTAGTGGCAAACCTTGGTCAATTTATGGCTTTATTGACGACAAGTGAATTAGACTATAGTATATCCCCGTAAATGTCCTTAAATCACGATATACATCACACACATATGACGCTGTATTTGTATTGAAGTGTTAATTAAGAGGCGATTTCTGTTAAAGTACAAGTCTATTGTGTTAACGAATGACTCTAAAGAGGTGTTATTTAATACCACACGACAAAACTAATCAGTACCCAAGTAACTTTATTAATATGTCCCTCTTTAAAGTCGTGAAATCAGATACTACAAAAATGTATTAATTTTCTCTCTCTCAAATTACACCTACCCATATACCTGCAGTTAGTTAACTTTTCCAATCAATCACTAATATTTGAATTTTGCCATTTTATCTCGAAATGGTTAATGAATATGAAATCAACTCAAAATTACAAGGGAAATGATACCAAACAATATATTAATTACTTTAGTTTATCCAACGAAATTTGTTCACAGTAATTTTTAAATCATGCAATATTTTTAATACTATAATTAATTCACTTATTTACTAAAGCAAATCAAAGATTGTTTAGTATCATTTTCCTTGTAATTTTGAGTAGATTTCAAATTTATTAACTATTTTGAGATAAAATGGAAAAAAATACTGATTGATTGGAAAGGTTGACTAAGTGACTAATCGAGCGGAAGTTCGGCCGGTCCCGGGTGGGTAGGGTCAGCCAGGTAACCTGTAAATCGCGCCCTCTGTAAATCGCGCCCTGTGAAAATCGCGCCCCATGCGTCGTCACGTCAACCCTCGTCAACGTCAATTAGCACAATATTAACCCTTCGCACTTTATCCATTCATAGGTTAGGTTAGGTTAGGTTAGGTTAGATTAGGTTAGGTTAAAAGACTAAAGAGAAAGCTACCAGGGATAAACCGGGAGGTGGGCCATTCCCGGTCATTCCCCTTATGAAACGGCTGTCAAGTGACGCTCGCGGCTCGTGACTAAGAGATTCAGGTAGACAGGGCGCGATTTACCCAGATTTTTGATGGGGCGCGATTTACACAGGGCGCGATTTTCATGCATTCGTCAGCCAAGGCCCCCTGTGGTCTTGGGTCAGCCCTAATCCTTTGCGTGTGTGTGTGAGTGAAACTACCTGGCGTCCACCCGCCACTTCCAGTTTGATAATACTATAGAATAGTATTGACCCACTCACCAATACATCTATCTACCCACCAGTACACCAACAGTAGTGTACAATAGTACAACCCACCCATACACCTACAATGTATTGATCTTCTCACCCATTCAACTACAGTGGTATTGACTCACTCATACATCTAAAGAAAAATTGACCCACCCATACACCTACAGTATATTGGTTCAGTCATGCGCCTGCAGTGGGATTGACCCACCCATACACCTACAGTATATTGGCTCACTCATGCGCCTGCAGTGGGATTGACCCACCTATACATCTGCAGTGGTACACGTACGGAGGTGATGGTCATCCCACCCAACCGTACAGTACGGTAGTAAGGGCCACCATACTGTATTTCTAAATACATACTATAATATGAACCATTACAAAATGAATTTGGATTGGCATATCTGAAAGCTACAGCAGATTCGGTTATTCTAGGTGACAGGGATGATAGGGTAGAACTTACTAGTAGTTTTTTTTTTTTTTTTTCACCAGGTTGTTGTTTTCGGCCATCTTATATATATTTTCTAACATCCAATTGTAAACAGTTGATCCAGTATTTTACATATTGTTTCAATAAAATCATGTCTGGTATGTAGTTTTATATACATTTTAATTAACAATATATATTGCTTTGCGTAATTTAATCTTTATTTCAAGTTTTTTGTATAGTTACTAAAAATGTGTTGTATAGTTTCAAATTTTAATGAAAAGAAAACACATGCAAATTGGAAAAGCCAAAACCAAATCAACATTTAGCATTCACTCAAGAATTTGTCAAAATTTAAATCATTAAATTGATTTATTAACAAACGATTTGAAGGATTTACAGTGGAAGTATGTTTTGTTTAATTTAAGACAATTTTATATTGGTTTTTGGGAGAATATATTCATGTTGACCGGAATCCACCAGAATTTTTTAAACTTTCAGTACCACTCCTTAAGGCTTTATAAAGCTTATAAAGCCAGTATAAAGGCTTTATAAGTCCCAGAACGCTCGCCGTCTGTAAAAATCTATGTAGGGCTATAAATATATACAATTTAATAATAAAAAACTTCCTTTTGACAAATCAACATCCTCGTATAAATCGCATTATGATTATATATTGTATCAAAGTAACAAAAGAATTAAATAAAACTATTTCGAAGTTTTCCTGCGTTTAAGTTCAAAATTATTTTTTCCACCCGGAATCAAATACTTCAAAGCCGACACGTAGCTCGTAAATTAACCCCCGTGTTAATGAAAAGACAGCCAAGGCAACATTTACATTTCTGTTACAAGCAGTCGACATAGATACACATCAGCTGTTCAGTAAAGTGCGCTGATTTACTCCCTCCAGTATGAGCTTAGCCTAAGACGAGCCTCGTGCACACTATCCGCATATCTTAAACACTTGAATATTTACATGCTGCGGGGTGTTTGTGATGCGAAGCGAACATGCATACATGCCGGAGGAGAGTGCATGTAATCTGTGAGAACAACTAATTAGCATTAATATTTATGATCTGCATTCCTCTCTCAGCCTAGTTCATGCTATCTCTACTCGTGTGCAAAAATGTTGAAATTATCTACTGACATTCTACATATATATAACTGTTGTCACTGCTCATATGTATTTTTGTTTATATAAATTCTTCCGATAAGCATTTTGTTGTGATTATTGAAGACTATGTACATCTTGTGGTGTACCACGAGATTAATTGTTGTTACTACTGAAATTTGAAAGAACACATATAACTAGTAATATCAACTTGATTTAAAAATCATAAGATAATCTTTTATTTTGTTATACTTAAGATAAATAATAATTACAATAAATCCTAAATTTTAAGATTTTTGATAAGTAGATTATTTTGTAACTGTACTGTTACGATATAAAATCATTATTACGTGAAGTACCTCTTATTTCTATGATCACATGGTGTGGATTAATATACATACAAGGTTTAATTTCACCAAATAAAATATGATACTAAGGCACTTTTTATGTAATTGCTTTCAATTGCTGTAACTGTGTAATTTGTAACCATTAATACGTTTGTATTTGTACCAATTTGTGGAATATTATTATTAGTTTTGTTTATGGTTAAAAATATTTGTTGCTAGTATTCTTTTTTATGATTTTTGTTACTATTACCTCTTGCTCTGTCAAAATAATTATATATAAAAAAGTTACAAATATAATAACATTAGTTGAAATTTTTCATCGAAGACCCTCCAAATAAATATTTCAATCTTTTAGTAATTTTAACCTTGCAAGGGATCTTATTACTTTAATAAGTGAGATTAATTAAGAATATTTGAAAATTCACTGTTTTAAAATATAAAAAAAATAGTATAAATTGACAATTTATACTAAGTTATTTTTAAATGCCTTCCGATTGAATTAAATTAAGTCATTCCAAATCAGTTAACAATTATTTTATCATTCTTTTTGTGTTTTTATACAATTTTAATCACATGAATTTTATTAGGTTATAGAGTTATAATGGTTACATTAATGTATTCTACCAAATTTAGAGATAGTGGACCTTTTCCGATAGTTCACTACCACTGCTTTTTACGTTACTTCACTGCCATTACTTTTTTTATCACAATTACGGTTAGGTAAGGATAGTTAAGTTAGGTTAGGTGGCTACTAAAGATGATCACAAACAGGTAAAGCCAATGATTGCCTTACCACCGAATCCTCTCTCGCTGTGTAAGTTCTTGGAAAGCGATAAGAAAAAGCCAGCGATATCGAATTCCTAGCGGATAATGAATACCACAGTGGATGTAAAAATGATTGGGGAACAGTTTTTAGAGCAATAGAATATTTATCAAGCGATAGTGAACTAACAGAAAAAAGTAGTAGTAGTGAATTAACGGAAGAGATCCGAGTTATTAGACATTCAAGAAGTGTTTTATTAGACATTGATTTATTATAAAATATTTTGTTAGATTATATTTAAGACGTGCAAACTAGTACAAAAAAAAGTATAAAAACTATTTTGAATATATCGGATGGAAATTGGCAAGAAAGTGTTTATAACTAATTGAGTGGTATAATCAATCAACCTGCCCAATTTGTTCCTTTATCTACGAAACTAGGACAGTAGTACAAGAAACTGGATTTTACAACAAATTAGAGGTGAATTAGGTAATATGATTTCAAGGTTTGTTGGAAACAAGATTTTGACAATCCAGGGTAAAAATTGATGAATACAAGACATATATTCCTTATGGTCGTAAAAATGTGATTACGTCACATGCTAATAAGGGATTAGCATAGTATGACTCGAATGGCGCCAAGTTGGAGGCGCCAATTTCTCAAGGCCGATCAACGGCGGCGTGGTGCGGTGCACAAATCAATGAGCGACCGATCGGATACTTACTTATGATTAAGACAAATTTAGAAATTTTCTCAACTATCTTTACTCTTCGTTATCTTAAGCATTTCTATTTTTAGATTTATGCTTGTAATTTTATGTCTTCAACTGTCAGTTATTTAGAAACGTAGCGATTGCAAATAATGTGAAGATAAGACATTTAAACACTCTTATTCAAAGTGTACGTTAATTTCTGTTCAAATTTTCAAGAGAATAAAAATTATAAAGCATATGGGTTGTCACTCAGAGTATATATAATGTTAGTGTTATGTAGTTTTTATTATTTTAATTAATTGTTGTTATTTGTTTTCTAAAATTGCATGCTCAGCAGACGTGAACATTTATAATTTGTTTACTTAATGTCCTATTTTCTGTTTAAAACATTTAAAGTAATAAGAAACATTTCATTTTTTTATAAATATTCCTGAATTGCTAGATTGCATTTTATGCATAGTCTATAATGTTTCATAGATTTTCTTAAACTATACACAACTAAAAAGTTTAACTCATTATAGTTTAACTATATTTTATTTAAATTTAGTTAGTGCAATAACATTAATGTTTAAATATATAGCAAATAATTGGATATAATGGAGGAAATAGCTCAAAGTTCAATTAATTGGATTGTGCGTTAGTTTTCAGAAGGATAAACTATTTGATAATTTTTACGTAAAACCAAATGTTATAAATATATGTTATATTTCACCAATCAGACATAACAATCGGACATTTATTTGTAAACAGCTCAAGTCACTAATAGTGGGTTTCAACTGATCGAAGTGAGCTCAGCTGATCAGAAGTGAAATCAGCTGATTATAAGTGAACTTAGCTGATTATAAGTGACCTCATCTGATCAGAGGTGGGCTCAACATCAAGGTTTCCTTTATAAATGTTGTTTTCAATTGAAGTAATGTATAAAATGGTTTTATACTCTATTAATCGTATTAGATGTGATCTATAACTAAGTTTGATTAAAAAATTTAATTGAAGTAATACTTTTTCCAAATTTGGTTTATTTAATGAGTAATCGATTTTGACTATGAATAATTGGTTTCAAAAAATAATAATTAGAATAAGAGGGAAAGTAAAAGAGAAAATTTATTCCCATCGAGATAACTCCTATGGTGCAAAATTACCACCTAATAAACTTGAATGAATTTACGAGTGTCGGTGAGACTGAGTACTTCACCTGTGAGACTGCAGTTAAACTGCAGAGTCGTTCATTAGACAGGCTTCAGTTTTTTTGTCCTTAGAGAGTTACGCCTCTTTAAATTGGCACTGACTTCATTCTGACAAATAGACTAAGCCACGATACTGAGGTTTATTTCATTTTGGTTATTGTAATGTTTATGTCTCACTTAATCAGCCGTGAATTTGACTCAACAGTAAAATCAACAAAACGTCATGAATAAAAAAACGTTCTTAATCTTATCCATCGCAAAAAGCTTATGCAATATTGACATGGTTGAATACGAAATCAATGTACACGTACATTCAGTTTGAGCAAAGTTTAGCAAATAAAAACTTTACTAAGCCACATGCTTTGGTTAATTAACACTACCACATAATAATTTATAATACACAAAGAACTTATTTTTGTCAGTCTGTAGTTTATTTATATAATAACATCCATTCTACTAGTAGTAGATTGAGTTATATATTAAGAGCTCTCAAGATGAATATAGTGTAGTTGTTACGTCATGTTAAGTCAAGACGTGGTTGTTGTCTAATTCTTATCAGGACAATTAATAATCGTGATATATTAGAGTTAACAGTGTTTTAGTCAAGTTAGATCTAGGAATTGTAATAGAAATAGACAAAGATTTCATTATTTCTTAGGAACAGTAAATATGATGTTGCATTATATTTTCAAAATTTCCTTCTAAGTGTAATAACTTTTCAGAAGTTTTTTTATTGTAATTAATTTTAATAGAGAAGTATAATTTGTCTCAATGGACGATATACTTGTAAATTTAAGAAACATTTACAAACACTACTATCATGTACAGTTTATTTTACCTCTTTTCCTTTGAATTTCTCCAGTTATACTCATATAAGTATAATTATGTATTTATTTTTATTAGTTAATAAATTGCTACAATTAGGTCCATCTCATGATTTAAGATAAGGTATTGGTGGCACTCGAGGTGCGACATGGACTACCTGTGTTAATCCCAGCGACCCAAAGGGCCATAAAACTGGCACTCGAGGTGCGACATGCCACCTCAGGTAGCCCGGCGAAGGGTTGCGGGGTTGTAGACGCGCTCTCTCTCTCTGTGTCCATAAATATATATATATATATATATATATATATATATATATATATTATTTTTTTTTTTTTTTTTTTTTTTTTTTTTTTTTTTTGAATATATATGTTTGGAACTAAGCAACATTTTCTGTGAGGCTTTGAAACAACAAAATTGTTCGACTGTTGATTGATTTATTACGTGTATATTTTCAACCTAACCTAACCTAACCTAACCTGACCTAACCTAACTTAACCCACCCATACACGTACGGTGGTACTAACCCACCCACCCACCTATACACGTACGGTGGTACTAACCCACCCGCCCACCTATACACGTACGGTGGTACTAACCCACTCGCCCACCTATGCACGTACGGTGGTACTAACCCACCCACCCACCTATACACGTACGGTGGTACTAACTCGCCATGTCGCACCTCGAGTGTTAGTTTTGGGTTCTCTTTCGCTGCATGTCGCACCTCGAGTGTCCAATTATGACCCTCAGGTAGTCCATGTCACACCTCGGGTGCCCCCAAGGTATTCTAGTTTGTATTTTTTACTTAAAAAATGTCTTTTAGTCTTAACTCCCCGAAAAGAATTTCCTTCCATTCGTATATTGAATTTGTTGAATACCCAACAGGCCTTGTTAGTTCACCGCATTGCCACCAGGGAGCTGAACTGTTCACGCACCATCACCAGCTGACTGGGAGCCTATTGACTCTACAAATTACAAATTAAACAGACTGCTTTCTCCCAAGACGTCTTGAGTGACACTACTGATTCAGGATCTCATTTAGGATTTTTCAATGAGAAAGTAAATATTATGGAGAATTTTAGATAGTACAAATTTAAAAATCAAATATAGTATAATATGATATAATTGTCAGAGATTGAGGTTCTATTTATTTATCTGTACAAATTCTTCCCATAAGCCATTTACCATAATTTATAAAGTCCTGTCTAAATACAATATTACTATTTTATCTAGAACTTAGATACAATTTGCTAATTTAAAATATGGTATGTATAAAAATGCACGTTGAAAAGCGTGTATCATGCACATGAAAGACAATATATAGTTAGTAATATTTTTGTATAGTTAAATGTAAAAGAACAAATATAAATATGACTACAGCAACTTGACGTATTTAAAATAATAGTAAAATACTACAAAATACAGTTAATTTCGCAATAGATTTTGTTGTGTGGAAAAATTATTCATATTTTATCCGAAGCTCCGTTGAACGTATTAAAACCACACGTTTACAATTTACGTAGAATACATTTCAGTATTTATCAGGAGTATTCAATTTGAGGAAAAGCGAGAGTTTACTGTTTATTGTAGAATTTCAACTATGTGCTTGTCTAATTGTGTTCTTATGATAAATAACATGTTCAGATGTAATTGAAAATTACACATTGGGAAACATTTCATAGAATGGACGAGATTCATAAGAGAGGCGAATTTTTTCAGATTCGTTTTGCCCATAGTGTTGTTTGTGTAATATTCATTACAATGTTGTGTTCTTGGTAAATGATACATAGTAAAATTGTTCGATACTCTTTCCCCTTTTTTAATTCAACAAAATATTCTTTGGAGCCTTATCCCTCAACAGTCTTCTCAAGTGAATAATTTTGTCACACTCGAGCCTCCGACCCTCAACCTGTTGTTGACTTTGGAACTAGTTGCAACTCTGTTGATTATCAGATTTAGTTCACATGACAAAAGTCTTAGAAGGGTTTTTAAAAGGGTAATCTGGCTCAAAGACTTACTTCAAGAAATATTAAAGTGCAGTTAAGAGAACAAAGTTTTCCACACAGAGGTGCTCCGGTAGTTAGGTGTGTGTCTTGAGATTAAAGTGTATTCTGAATCAAGGTAGGTTTGATAAAAATATGATGAGTTCTAAAGACTACAACTAGTAAAATTATCTCAGCTGTTTTTAATATTTGTATTGCCATGTTTACGTTATAAACCAAATTAAAACACATTGATTTCCGTATTTAAAGCTTTTAAATGGCACTATTTTAAGCTGCGATGGATAATTTTTGGATTTTAAAAACCTCGCAACAGTTCAGTTACTGTTAAATCAAATTTTACGAATTAATTAAAATGTTTAGTTATACATTTTGTAGAAATTTTTCCTGGTTTTTATTTACTCATATTAATTTGTCACTTTTATTTAACCATATTAATTTATCATTGATCATGCAATCCAAAGCTGTAAAAATGTGTACATTGCGTAGCAATTTTTATTTCTTGTAATTGTAAATAGTTTGATAGTTGAATATATCAGTTGAAATATGAATGTAGTGTGGCGGGGGTGATGAATATTTTTTACTCTTTTCTTCACTAAGGCAGAACAACATAACCTCACAAATTTGAAGAATAACCAATTTCAATGTATATTGTTTACATACTTTTTTCTTGAAATTCAAAAATTAATGCTTGCAAATTCAATATTGACTGGTCTATGTCCTAAATAAAAAAAAAAAAAAAAAAAAAAAAAAAAAAAAAAAAAAAAACATTGAACGGTGGATCAGTATAACGCAACCTTTATATCTTATAAAATATTACAAATGTTGTTATTGTTATGTTTAATATTATTGGTAACAGTTCAGTAACCGATAATTGTTTTACAAACGAGGTAATTATATAGAACAGGGGCATTGTCGATTTTTTTTTTATAGTAGATAAATAGCTAAGAAACAAGAATATGACAGTTTTTTTCAGCGGAAAAAGCTGTCATATTCGATTGTATGGTTCGATTGTAAAAACCTTGTGATATTCGTGATCAAGGGAAAATTTCGCATAGTTTGAGTACCCACATCACTTTATTCAAGGAACAAAAAATATGTTTTCGTTTTTCTCTTTTTTCGTAATTTTTCAAACTTTTCCGCTGACAAAAACTTCTTCTGTCTTGACTATAAAAAAACTTTTAGCCGAAAAATCGACAAGGCCCCTGTAATATATAATTACCACAATTACTGATCTATACATTCCAGTCAGCTAGATAAAAACACAAAAACTTAATTTGATTTGTAGCCGTGGAAAGGATTTAGAAATCAGTATATAGGGCAAAAGTGGCTTTTAGCGATAAGCACACTTTTGAAGCTCAAATAATATTCTAATCATAAAGTAAACAAACATCTCACTGAAATATAAACAGCACAATGTATTCAAGTGAAGGCAGGTCAATATATGACCTCATAAATAAACAAATCCCAATCAATCAATTAGTAGATAAGCCGTTAAGTTGTCAGCACCAACACAGCAGGCCTTTTTATCAAAGTAGTTTAATTCATAGCCGCTGTTCCAGAACTTATCGAGACATGTTCCTGTGCTGACATGTTCCAGGTCCATTGTTCCCACCTACACAGTCTGTTCCATTGATGACGAATGCACTCTGGTAACAATCTTGACCATCTATCAACACCTTCATTGGTTAGGTTTTAGATGTTGGATCTGTCGTTTTCTTTGATTTCCTAAAAAAATTACGGTCACACAAGCCGATGTTTTATGCTCACAGCCTACAGTTAATTATGTATTATCAAAGGTTTACAAACAAAAAAATCAAAATTTCTTTCCCGAAAAGTAGATACAAAAATTAACAAAAGATAATATTAATGAAATAAGTAGTCACACGGGCTCACGGTGTACGTGCCTACGAGTTCTATTCTAATCCTCAACTATTTTTTAGTCATTTTAGGTAGTATATGTAAATGTTATACAACGTATGTTTAGTCGTTGTATATGGTGTACTGTATTTTAGAGATTGTCTGTCAATTAATTGATATAATCTTTCGTTTATCATTAAACAAAAAAATAAAATGTTAAACTGTTTTTTCTTTCATAAACTTGATAATATGTAACAATATATTTTCGGATAATTTTAAATATAAAAATTTTAATTTCTTTAAAAAATTGAGGGACTAAACCGATTTCTCGTATAATTTTAAGGTGATTAGTTGACGGTTTAGTATAAATGAATCCTCAACACATTTTCATTTAGAGTGAGCTGTTAAATTTGTATTTTTATGCCATCATATGGATAGTTTACTTAGCCTTAAGTTGTGGAAAATGTATTTAAAATTCTTTTATCTTAAGATGTAGATTAAAATACATTTAATACATTATTCGTATCAGCTCCTTTTAATCTTATTTTAGTCGAATTGCTCTTTATCATTGAATTTAACTATTCTATCAGATTTAAAACAATAAAAGTTGATTTCAGTTCCATCTAGATAACCTTTCAAAATGCTAAGGTTTCTAAAAACTATTTTATACAATAAAGTCAAATTACCTCAGATATGTGCAGTGCATTAATCATGAAATTCTAACTACAAAGAGAGCAATACGTTCAAACTCACTCGGTACATATTATCAAGTACACACCATAACTCGCTCAGAGAATACAGACCCTGGGTTTAAGTTACGTATAACAAGGAAGCAGGAAAACGTAGTTAGGAAGTGTTAAATATTAGAATAAGTTAAGGAATTATCAAAAGGAAAATACTCAATACCTTGCCTTTCAACTTTCTTGTATGCTCCACATATAAGCTTTTTCATCACACAAGTTTTTCTCGAACATTATTCTAATCTAAGGGAAACCCCTGCACACCTTAAGCACTAAACCATCACGCACTACGTTCATGACACCTCGGCCTCAGTCCGTTAATCGTGACTATGTTAATATTTCATTGCTCTATATACTGTTTATTATACTATACTATATGTACTATATATACGATATAGTATATATAAAACAATAAAAAATAATAGAATCGTTTTGCTACATCAAAATTCACAAATAGCAACTAACAAATTAGACGAACTAACTTTGTTAAATGATGAACTGGAGCTTGATGTGCTCCTTTTAACAGAGCACGGTTTCAATGAAAACAATATTAACCATTTCAAAATTAAAAATCTTGAACAAGCCAATTCATATTGCAGAGGCATCCATCGAGGTGGAGGAGTTGCAATATTTGTTAAACGTGGCATAAACTTCACCCCAATGATGTTGAAGAATATAATAGAAAAAGATCTGGAAGCCACCGGAATTAAATTAAAAACAAAGAATTCCCAACTTACAGTCATTGGGGTTTACAGGTCGCCTAGTGGAAATTTAGAAAACTTCTTTTCAAGTTTTCATACCATCCTTAAATCAATTACTAAGAAACATTCAAAATTCATAATAATGGGAGATTTTAACATTGACGTGCTTGATGTTAGTAGCCACATAGCAAAACGATTATCAGATATATTAACGTCTTTTGGTCTAAAGTGGTCCGTTAATGAGCCCACGAGTCACCACCGTTTTAAAAACTGCAATAGATAACATTATTACAAACGTATCAGATATAAAAGTAAGTGTGGTCAACACAGCAATCGCAGATCACTACGGCCAACAAGCCATTATTAGTAATTGTAAACCGGCAAGGGAGAATATATCAAAAAGAACAATAAGGGACACTAGGCAGGAAAATCTGTTGCACTTGTTATCTGCGTTGCAAATGGAGAGATGGAATTTTCTCAATTCAAATGATCCTGTCGAGTTACAATTTGAAAAGTTTCAAAACTGTTTAAACTATCATTTTAGTGTGAACTGCCCAGCAAAGACAATAAAATTAACACAAAAAAACAATAAATGTAAATGGATCACCAAAGGTATACTCATTTCAAGGGAAAAAATAAAATTGTATTCAAAAATATCACATGACACAACAAATTTGAATTTCAAAATCTTTTTTAATAACTATAAAAAAGTGTATAAAAAAGTAATTAGGGCGGCAAAAGCCTACGATGTCAATAAAGCCATTATATCTTAAAAAAATATTTCAAAAACCGCCTGGTCGATTATTGATAATAAAGTTTCACGAAAAGACAAACAAATCCAACTTGAAATTTGTAATGAACATATTTGTGATGGCCAAAGAATTTCGGAAGAGTTCAATTCCTTCTTTTCTTCGATAGGAATTAATCAGGGACCACACTCACAGTGAGGCCAGACTCCTGTCCCCTTAAGACGGAGTCCAGCAGCCTCTATGGTATTGGCCCCAGTTACGGAACAGGAGATTGAGAAAGTAATTAGAGAACTGGCACCTAAAAAGTCAAGTGATGTGAATTTCATGTCTACATGGCTTCTAAAAAAATGCTCAACCCATATTTATAAACCTCTGGAACATCTGATAAATCTCTCTTTTTCAACAGGAAATTTTCCTTCCATATTAAAAACTGCAAAGGTGACACCAATTTTCAAAAAAGGGGATCCAGCATCAATTCAAAATTACCGGCCTGTTTCAATTTTGCCAATAATAAGTAAAGTCTTTGAGAAGCTATACTTATCCCGTATGGTAAGCTTATTAGAAAAATACAATCTCATTTCGAAGGATCAATTTGGATTCAGAAAGGGTCGATCAACAATCGATGCAGTCGTGAATTTGGTTGAGAAAATTGTAGAGAGCTTGGAGAATAGAAAAGCCACACTTAGTGTGTTTCTGGACCTCTCCAAGGCCTTTGACTGTGTTGACCACACAATTCTTCTTAAGAAAATGCATAGTCACGGAATCCGCGGAATTCCACTCGAGTGGCTTGAGTCATATCTTAAAAATAGATCACAAATTGTTCAAATATATGAAGTACGGTCCGGATCTAAAAACCTAAAGTATGGAGTCCCGCAGGGATCAATTCTTAGCCCCCTCCTATTTTTGATCTATGTAAACGAAATTGGTTCGTTACTGCAGCATGGGTTACTCGTGCAGTACGCTGATGACACGACTGTCTCTTTCTCAGAAAATTCAAATGAGCAATTGGAAGTGCGGGCTTTTGTTGAAATAAATAATTGCATTCAGCACTTCCAACAACTCAATCTTAATATCAATCCAGAAAAATCAGCATGTATGCAGTTTTGTTTGCGGGCGTCGGACTCGGAAGGAGGTCCGACGGTCATAATAAATGAAACTGAAATTAAAGACAAAAATTCAACTAAATTCCTTGGAATGCACCTAGATCGAGGGCTGACTTGGAATGTCCACGTCGAAAATTTGTGTAAAAAGTTATCATCAGGCATTTATGCTTTGAGAAATTTAGCTAAATTCTGTCCAACTCAGTTACTGATGACGGCTTATTACGGGTTGATCTACCCTCATATTACCTATGGATTAGTGCTATGGGGAAGATGTTCCAACACTAACCTTGACAGAATATTTAGAATTCAAAAAATGGCAGTTAGAATCATCCTAAAAATGAATTTCAGAGAGTCGTGCAGGCCAAAATTCAAAGAGTTAAATATATTGACATTACCTTGCCTCTACATTCTTGAGACTGCTACATATGGTAGGTACAAGACTAATATCACAAGAGGCAGAGATATACATACATACGACACTAGAGGCAGGGACAACTACCGAACTGGTCGTCATAGAACGGTAGTCTATGAACGCCTGCCTTCACAGATGGGCGTTCGTATAGTCAACAAGTTACCAGAATTTATCAAAAGTGCTTCAACGCCCAAGGCGTTCAAGAGTAGTCTCAAGAAGTTTCTTTCAAAACAAGCATTTTATAGTATAGACGAATTCTTTGCACATAACTAGGAGGGGGAAAATCAATAACACAAGTGAAGTTGAAGAGGTTCAATTGGCGATGAGTGGGAGTTTGGGTGTCTGTCAATATATGTATGTTTGAAAGGGTGAATTGTTAGAATGGATGGCAAATTATTAAAAAATATGACTTTTGCAATACAATGTTTATAATTGTCCTAATGCAATAAAAGTTTTATTATTATTATTATATATAAATATAAATATATATATATATATATATATATATATATATATATATATATACGATATAGTAGATATAAAGGAACAAAACTAATACATTATTATGTTTGTTTATCGTTTGGTTTTTTTTATGTTCAACTATTTGCCAATTTTATTCCTATAGCAGAGAAAGGTTATTTTGAAGGCTTTTTTCTGCCTTTCAAGAATGGGACTTTTTTAAACATCTTTTTTTAATGTACCTGTGTTATACAAAATCTGCTTTCTCTCAAAATGTCATGTTGATTGGGCTTATAATTTTGTAGATCTTATAAAGAGTCAGTGAGAGTAAAACACTTACAATCAGATTGTCATGAGAAGAAGCGGCTGGTTGGATGCGCGGAATCATGGGATAACTGCGCTTGCGCCGGTAGCTGAGAGCTCTGTTTTTGCCCCAGTCAGAGGCTATGTCTCGTTGAGTAAAATTGTCGTTATGTGCCATTCCAAAAACATTAAATTTGTTTATACATGGCATAGGAGTGCAACTGTTCCTTTATAACATAAAGAGAAAGTTATAAATGTAAGCTTCATCTAGGGAAGCTGACGTGTCGGTATTAGAGCCAGCAGTGGTGGACCAGACGTAAATTAACGAAAGGGTAGTAGTGGCTGCTGCTTGCCTCAAACAGCCCCTATTGCCGCTTCCCCAGCGCGACCCGCTTCTTCACATTTAAATTTGTCTGTATTTTTTAGTAGGCTATTAATGAATGGGGGGTCGGTTTGTGAAGCAAACGAGTCCTCTGTCACGATTCGAGTGTTATCTGTAACGCTTTGGCACATCTCCATCACTTCCAAGGCACATTGAAACACTACCTGCTGAGTTCTTTATTCCAACCTTGTAAATTGCCGGATGAGTGTCGGGCCACCTACACAGTCTGTCACTAAGTGGATCTGAATCATGGTTTCTATTTATTATAACACCATTTCCATTTTTAACCGTCATTTGTATGGCGTCTAACAATTTATCTTTACGTAAGCTCGTTTGAACGTGCGTTGTATAAATAAAACTAACTTTCCGTTGTGGTATTAGTATGCACTTACAATGTTAATCGTTATTTGTAGTGACACTTGGTAACTGTATGCGTCATTAACACGTTGTCGTGTAGTCACTATTTTGTCATAAATCTGTCAGGTTGTGAAAGAAAGGGATTGAACTATTATTCAGTTAGGTGTGAGGCCTTGGATACACTAGTGAGTTTTCCATCTATGGGATGAAAGTCTCCAGCAACACCTCTTCTTCAAACTCGATCTATTTTATACTCATACTATTCTTATTACTAGCACTTACAATATTATATTTTTAGAAGTAGTATTTATTAATTAAATTGTTTTGTTAAAGCATTCACTAGTTCACATGGGCCTGGGGCCTGTGCGTGAAGTTTATTCATCGAGTGACCCATTAGCTCAGTTGGGGATTCGAACCTTGAACTCTGCTCTCCACTACAAAGAACACTACAAATGTACACACAACAAAATTTATTGTAATATAAATAAAGTACAAAACGCACAATTATTTTAGTGTTCGATTACAGCAAACCACGTTTACCATTCTCAGACCAGAGGTATTCACAAAAATCATAACACCAGTTTTGCAAAAGTCGATCACCATAATTTTGGACATTTTGTTCAAACTTGTGACGTTCGCTTGTTTTGTATTTATATAATAAATAATATATTTTTTCATTATAATTTGCTGGAAAGACATTATAGGATCGAGTAAGAAATATGGATATTAAATAGGAAGTATGAATTGAATGCTTGAGGGGCCCATTTCCTCCACAAAACAAACTAAAAACATGGGTTTCTATTTAAATGATTCTGCCCGTGATAATAATCATATCTCAACACTTGAAGTGTCATTTGAAAGGAAAATACATATTCTAGTGGGTTACGTAAAAATATGAGGGGTTTTCTATTTTTTCATTTTGAAATATGTGAAACTTAAAATGTCATTTATGATTATTTTACATGTAAAAACTCGTAATATGAACTGCTTGTCTGATAGAATGAACCATTAGTAATCACAGTGTTCATTATAACTGAACATAATAATAAACGCAAACCGTACTGTTGAAGTAGAAAAGTGAGTGTTGGCCCGTTGACGGCAAATTGTATTTACTACAGGGGGGACATGGGGACTGTCGACTTTCCAGCGGTGGCTTGGCGGCTTGGGAAACGGCCACGTTACGAAATAGAGTAGAGAATAACAGAATAAGATGGTTTGGACATGTAAAAAGAATGAGTTCCTGTGAAGGTACTGAAGGCACAAGAAGAGGGAGGTAGGCCAAAAGGAAGATCACGGAAGAGATGGAAAAACAGATTAAAAGAAGATATAATAACAAAGGAGTGAATTGAGTCGATGAAATCAGAGATCGACTATAGAATGATGAAAAGAGGGCGGGAAAGGTTATTTGATAAACTTAGACTCACATAATAGTGGTTTTATATGTATTAAGTATATGTCCGTAGAATAAGTTACAGTTAATTGTTGGTGAAATGCCATCTTAGTGATTACTGGGTGAACGAATAATAATGTTGGTAGTTAACTACCTAACACAGGGAGAGGGTGAATGTATGATTAAATTTGATCATTTATTAAAGTTAAAAGTTTTAATACCGAAAATGTTGCTATACATTTTAAAAGGAGTATTGGGAAGTTGTAATATTATATAAGTCTAATTTGCAACGAACGCAAAATAAATGAATTTCCTCGTAAATTTAGCGCAAACAAATTATATCCAGTTAATCCTGGAACGTAATGAGAACATAATTTTGTCAAAAATTGAATTAATTATCACTTAATAAAGACTTAAAAATGCATAGTACTTAACCAGATGGTTTAGGAGTTTCGTAAAGGAAGCTGGGCACTTAACCCGTGGAACTGCTCAATTAGACTGCGAACACACTCGTCAGAAAACCTCTTTACACTCTTAAGAAGTGATGTTTACTGCCTCTTGAAAGTGATATTACTCTTGTCTTATCCTTAGCAAATAAGCCTATTCATTATGTGCGCTCAGTAAACGAGGCATTGTCCTTCCCCCTCATTTAGAGAGTATCTCCACTGCTTCTTTTCTCTGCTTTAACTAAATTAACATTGTAACAAATGGAATGGATTTGTATTACTCCCTCCAGTATCTTTTCAACGGTATGTATCAGTGTTTGAATAGTTTCCTAAAGAGTATCCTTTGAAAAATTGATAGCCCTAATTTTTAAGAAACGGCTTAAAATTAAATACGATTGAGTTACAAAAAACTTTACTTTAAAACCTGTAGCTACTTTTAAAATACTGTGAAGTTACAAAAAACGTTACTTTTAACCTTGTAACTACACTTAAAATATTGTTAATTTACAAAAGAAAAACGTTATTTTAAGCCTTGTAACTACTCTAAAAATACTGTGAAGTTACAAAAAACGTTACTTTAAACTTTTTCACTAATATTTAAAATATTAGGCAAGTTTTTCATATTTGTGACTTAATTTGAAACATAATTTAATATTTTTTTTAAATGAATTTAGTGAACAATATTCCATACTTAAGTATTTTTAGTATCTGTTCTTAAATAATTCATACGATTTTAACTACATAACCATTTTTTCACTAGAAAGATAAAATATAACTAGTATTGCTGTACTGTTGTAACTATCTTGTGCACAATTTAACATGAAAACTTTATTTCAGGGATTCTCGTAAATAGCCACCAATTCTGGAAATAGCCAAGATCATTTTGAAGTCCTAACAAGGCTTGGTGGTGAACATAAATCAAACCACTGCCATTAGCCAAGAAAGACTCCTTGCATCCCCTGCCCCTGAAATGCCATCCAACGCCCTCTAAATCAACTTCTCGTCATATTAAACACCGCCTTCCTTAAGGAAAATAGGATAAATAATCAGTATTTAGTATGATTGCGTCAATATTAGCACTTTAAATGTCATCTCAGGCTATGATTTTATTGCACCTTGGCCTTAAACAAATGTTTTCTACTTACGTAATGGAGTTTGGTACATTTGCTTACACCAGTTATATAATCAGAATACTTGCACGTTTACTTACATACATACATATATTTATATAATATTATATTTTTTATACATTATTTCACTTATCTAGCTCCATCTTGAAGTTATTTTCATTTAAATCAAATCAAAATATTAGGAACTGTATACGGAAACTTTCGAGAGTTATTTATGGTTTCGGATTTTTCCGTTAATTCACTACCACTATTCTTTTTTCGTTAATTCAATACCACTTGATGAAAATTCTATTGCTCTAAAAACTGTTCCCCAATCATTTTTACGCCCACTGTCGTATTCCTTATCCGCTAGGAATATAATATCGCTGGCCGTATCTTATCACTTTCCTAACACTTACACACGGAAAGCACATTCGGTCGTAAGTCAATAACTAGATTTACCAGTTTGTGATCAACTTTATTAGCCACCTAACCTAACCTAACCGTAATTACGAAAAAAAGTAGTGGTAGTGAATTAACGGAAAAGTTCCATATTTTCTATTATTATTCATTAATTAATGAGGTTTGCGTTTGTTTTGGCTTACGTATTCTTAAATAATATTTCAATATGTTATTATTTTGTTATTGCTTTTGCTAACGATGAAGGCAGTACTGGATCGTTAGATTATAGAGGATATATCATCGACGTGGATACTACTAAAGAAGTCTGGGGTGTCCATGTTTGATGGTAGTCAAGGTTCATAAGTTGTGTAGGAAAGAGAACTGAGTTTCAGGCTAGTCAGTTTGCTGAAAATCATACCAACACTACGTGGTTCAGATTCTACGTAAAACTATAGGTCCCTTAGTTGCCCTGGCTTTTGGGTTATTAATAAATAACTCTTTTCGATTAACAATCGAACTTAGTTAGTAACAATGACTACACTGCTCTCATCACACTCATTCGCCCTCATATTCACACATATCTTGATGATCGGCGTCTTAACAATGAATAATTTAACTAGCAATTAATTATAAAAATTATTCTTTAAAAGTATGACGATATTTATAATTAAAGTTCTAAGAAGTAATCAGATTTGAGATACGTGGACTTTTGCCATATACAATAGACAATACCAATAAATCTTTCGGAAATTATATTAAATCCCTAACAACATGTTCAGTCAGTTCAATTCTAGTTAGTAGTTTTTTTACGGTTCCATAATTCAGGTTTCGAGAGAGTTCCATCCTTAAACTTTTTGGAGTGTTTCAATAAGGTTGTAGTTTAAACTTTTTATATAAGATGCTTTTATACAAGTCAACAATGCTGGCTAAACGCTCAAAAAATTGTAAAAACGTTTTTATATACACGTTACAGTATAATTTTACTCATATTTCGCGTAAAACTTCTAATAAATACGCATAGAATTGATTTACTGAAATTATTATACTTTAATATAATGTTATTTATTAGTAATATAATTATAACAAACACTATGATACTTTTTTCCTGATCTCTTCAATTTTAGGCTTTTTCTTAGCAGAATATATTTTTTGGAAATTAAATTTACCATGATGACAATTATTTTAAGCAACTTTAAGATAATCTTAGAACTGCCTAATTTAAAGAATGTTTGTTATAAACTAACCAACTGGTTTCTCTAATTTGGAGAAATGTAGGTTTTGAATACTCTAAATAGTTAAGAGGAAAGAATATTAATATTTGAAGAAGTTTTGGTATTTAATGTTTTAGAATTATAATTCAACACTATGGATAATTCGTTACATTTTTTCTAGAAAATAAATATATTATTTACTGACATTTGTTTCTTTAAAATATTGACATTATTATTTAAATAAATTTAGTTCGTGTTATATGTTTGAATAAAATATAAGATAAGTCGTTATTTTTGTTAAATATAAGCACTGCGGAAGCCCCATTACTCACTGTAATCAATGGTTTTTTGAGACTGGATTTTTATTTTATTTTTTACGATTTTTTTACTGATCCACCTGCTTATCCATACACGGACTGTCGTACTGACCTACCTGCTCAGCTATGCATGGACTATGGGTACTGATCCACCTGCTCAGCCATGCATGGACAGTGTTCTTTTGTGCATCCCTCTGGTCTGAGGAAGGTGAGCGTGGTTCATCGAAATCGATCACCATAATATTTGCGCATTTTGTACTTGTATTGTAATATATTTGTGCATTTTGTGCTTATATTGTAATAAATTTGTGTTGTGTGACGTTTACTTGTACTGTATATGTACCAACACGTATTATGCTAATTAAAAAGCTATTTGATTTTTGTAACACCAGACCACATTACTGAATAAAGTAGTCAGGAAATTTCTAGCTAACATGTTTTAAATATGAGAATATTATGAGAAATAAAATGTTTATTAATTTATTCGTTATTTATTTAATTAACCACTCCCAATACACTATTTTAGTCATGAGTATACGTTCCGTATTTCACAAGGCATTGTTATTAAATTTTAATTATTGCTATCGGTCACACAATTTCAAAACAATGTAAAAAATTCTCGGATCAAAGGCATTTTTACAACTGTTTCTATTGTCCTCAGTTTCCCGTAGTACAAGGTGTCCTTTATTGTCAAGTTGTACATTTTTACATGCTCGTCTATAAATTTGGTATTAAATTATTTTTAATTTGTTAAATTCATATTGAGCTTTTTTAATATGAGTAGTTTTAAATTATTATAATAAATATGGTACCTAACATAAACATATAAACTTACACACTATCAATTGCATTTAAAGTTTGATTTAATAGTAAAATAAAATATCCCAAAGCATAGTTGGAAAACAAAATGCATAAAGAATGTCATGGTTTAATCCTATTTTGACAGTTAATTTGTCATTAGATTATTATAAGTGAAAGTTTGTAGATTGTTTCAGGTTCTAAAAACAACCTAAACTAAAAATTGTTCAGGTTTGGTGGTAATCAGTGTCCGTGCGTTGTGTAGGGGAGAGAACTAAGTATCAGGCTTGTAAATTATCTGAAAATCAGAAAACACTACGTGGTTCAGATTCCACGTAAGGCTGTAATCGATCCCTTAATAATAAATGGCCCTTTCTGAAGAACTTCGACGTGTACGAACATTAACCAGTCTACACAGTTCGTTCAAGCTCATCCGACACCCACTTTAATTTAATTTAATCATGATCGCCTTGAAATACACACAAAGTTGTATCGATATCTGTTATCTAAGAACTTATTGATACAACTTATTCACAATCAACCCGCATCCTAATTATTAATTCCTTAAAAATAAATACGCCTCAATTTGTTTAAGAATTTAAAGATTAATCTCTGCTTATTAAAATCATCGAATAAGTAAGAGTGCAATTTGTGAAGCAATAGCAATTAAACTCATATTAATTGCTGTCTCATTTTATTTTTGAGAAATAGTATAAAATCAATCGATAAATTATACTGCTAAAACATAATAAACGCTCGATTTCATTTGCATAATATAAATACCTAATCATAACTATTCAAATCGATCGAACTAGAAATATAAAATCATTCCGATAACTAATGCACTAATGAAGTTGAACTCGTACAAACACGATTAGCAGCTACTAACAGTTGAAAAACCTCTTAAAAATTCATATATTCCAATAATTGTCTACGCAGTTTATTGACAACTCAGATCCTGAGACGTGTTAAATACGTCCTTAACTGGACTTGAAAGGAACTGTGAGTAAATCATCTTTTTATTGTATTAAATTTGTATCACTCAAAGACGCCAAGGTTTTTTGTAGTTATCCTTGGCTTCTGTTATTTATGTTAGTTTTTCTTGTTTTACTAAGTCTTGACTAGAATTATTATTTCTCCTTTCGAAATAAGTCTCTTTAATAATTTTTTGATACACCCCTTCATCAATAATAAATTGGGGTAGAAATTTGAAAATTGTAGGGCAAATAAGTGCACTATTATTCATGGAAAATATGTTTGGATTGTATAACCAACTATACTTGTCAAAAGAAAATTTTGAAGTTATTTTGTAAATAAGGTTAGATTTAGACATTACATGTTGAGCCATTAGGTATATAATACTGTATATGGGTTACGAACACCGATGAAATAATGTTTTCCAAAAGATATGATGTTTGATGATCTGAGGATATTTTTGGGTATTGATTGTGGGTCCAAAACAATACATAATATTTTTAAAAATTCCAAATCACCTCCGGTACCCTTACAATCGCCATTGTATATGTTTACCAATTATTTTTTTAACTATTTAACCTATAGAGTTTAAATTTGGTATACACATTAATAATACTATTTTATTACTGAAATAAAACAATCAAAAACCTTTTTTAATTATTTTCAAAATGACGGCACTTTGAAGTATTTGATCCGTAATAACTGTTGAAAGGTAAGGAATACTAAAAAATTACAAGAATACTTTGTCTTTTAATTAAATTTGCAATCCAAAAAAGTAAAGTTGAATGAAATCAGATGACAAACAATTGAGATTTGAGTATTTAATAATTTATGCATCAATATGTACGTACAGCCATGGTGTCGTGTCACGTGAGTCAACCACAACAATACATTAGCGATCTATTTTGATTACTTTCATCCAAAACATTACAATAAAGTGATTTGTGATGTTATCGTAATAAAAATTCCCCTAGGAGGCAACGGAAAAACATTTGCAGATGATTTTCGTTGTTATTAAAAATTAATTTCAACCTTTAGTAGTGCACTAAAAACTAAAATTGTTGTAAATTCTAGGTTGGTAGAATTGTTTAAGGTGTTGGAATTATTAATGAAGGAAATTAATTTGCTTCTGTGTTTCAGCTAAAATTTTTAGCATGGTTCGAAATGTGAAAATAAATTTAATTAAAGTTTCAATTTATAATCTAATGCTTTTATAATTTTACTTGTTTTATATCTACTAACTGCTTTGCATTACAAATAAATTTTACAAGTATTTTAGTTTTTAGGGCACTACTTAAGGTTAAAATTGATTTTTAATTTAATAACAACGAAAATCATCTGCAACTTTTTTCCTGTTGCTTTCTAGGGGCATTTTCATTACAATAACGTCACAAATCACTTTATTGTAATGTTTTGGATGAAAGTAATCAGAATAGATCGCTGGTGGCTTGTTGTGGTTGACTCACGTGACACGACACCATGGCTGTAAACAATGACGCGTAAATTATTAAATACAAAAATACTCAAATTTCAATTGTATGTCATCCGATTTCATTAAACTTTACCTTTTTGGATTGAAAATTTAATTTGCATAAAAAAGGTATTCTTGTAATTTTGTTGTATTCCTTACCCTTCAAAAGAATCAAACATTTCAAAGTTCCACCATTTTGAAAACAATTATAGAGGGTTTTTGATATTTTATTTCAGAAATAAAATGTTTTTATTAATGTGTATACTACATTTTAACTCTATAGGTTAAATAGTTTAAAAAGTAAAAAATAAATTGTAAAAAAACAAAATGGCGGCTGTACGGGTACCGGAGGAGATTTGGAATTTTTAAATATGATATTATGTCATGTTTTTGACCCACAACCAATACCTAAAAATATCCTCAGAGAGTTCAGGGTCACCCTGTAAATTTGACGTTCATAATGTAAGAAATCATGAAAATTGGCATTTATTCAAAGATATAGAGCATTATTACAGTTCAATATAACCTGCCATATAATACATCATATTGTGATGTATTGTTACAACTTACTCTGTCTTTCTACATAAGGTTTATTATTTTAATTCATTTTCCATTTGGGATGTCTTTTATATTATACATTTCTCAGTTAGTTATAAATGTGAATAAAATGTGATTTCATTCTGCATTTAAGTTTGGTATTTAGTTAGTGAGATATAATCCGTATTAGTGGTTTGAAATTATTAGGTAAATACACGATCAACAGTAGGTAAATACACGATCTACAGTAGGTAATTACACGATCTACAGTAGGTAAATACACGATTTACAGTAGGTAAATACACGATCTACAGTAGGTAAATACACGATCTACAGTAGGTAAATACACGATCTACAGTAGGTAAATACACGATCTACAGTAGGTAAATACACGATCTACAGTAGGTAAATACACGATCTACAGTAGGTAAATACACGATCTACAGTAGGTAAATACACGATCTACAGTAGGTAAATACACGATCTACAGTATGTAAATACACGATCTACATTAGGTAAATACACGATCTACAGTAGGTAAATACACGATCTACAGTAGGTAAATACACGATCTACAGTAGGTAAATACACGATCTACAGTAGGTAAATACACGATCTACAGTAGGTAAATACACGATCTACAGTAGGTAAATACACGATCTACAGTAGGTAAATACACGATCTACAGTAGGTAAATACACGATCTACAGTAGGTAAATACACGATCTACAGTAGGTAAATACACGATCTACAGTAGGAAAATACACGATCTACAGTAGGTAAATACACGATCTACAGTAGGTAAATACACGATCTACAGTAGGTAAATACACGATCTACAGTAGGTAAATACACGATCTACAGTAGGTAAATTACACGATCTACAGCGTATCTTAACTAGAAACCTAATAAAATAAAGCATGGATTTAATTGAATATGTTGAAATACAATTTTCCGCACATTAAAATAATTTATCTCCAAATAAACCTATCAGTAAACGATATCAGAATTTTTAAACAAATAAACTAATTTATGGCTACTCAATCTATTTGCGTAAACTAACCAGCAATAAATAAAAACATTGTTAATCTGATCAATCCATCATACTAATAATAGAAATTAAATGTCTAAGCCCTGACGCTAATGACTTACTCCTATTAATCGATTAATATCAACTCACAGTCAAAAAACTACTTTACTATTCATATATTCTGAGACATTTCATCACAATTGTTTTGTAATACAAAGTCTTAGATAAATCAAGTGATACAACTAAATAATTAACTTTAAAATTTAGAAGGATTAATTATACAGTTTTTACAATGTTTTTTTAATATAAACATATTTTTAATTTAAAAGTATGTATTTAAAAAAATGAAACAGAGAAAGAAATGTATTTCTTAAATATATACATAAATACACTTACTACAATATTTCAATGGTTAAGTGAGAAATACTCAATTCCTCCAAGGCTTTGCCTGTTTGGAGGCTTTTTTATAATTTGACAATTGAATTATTTTTCAATCGGCATCTACAAGTACAATTTAAAATAACTATTCTTATATTTATTTAATATATACACATACATACATATATTAATATTAATCTTCCAAACTACAAAAATTAAAATAAACTGTACATTACAATAACATTTTTTTTAAATAACACTTTTTGAGAGCATTTATGATATAAAATAAATAGATTATATACATATAAGAGTTATAATAATAATGAGTAGCATGGAATAAACTGAATAAAATTAAATACATATACAAAACAAAACTCTTCAAAATTTTGAATGGTAAATAGTCATAGCTTAAATTTTTTAAGAAAAATATTTATATTAATTATATCATTTATGGTGTTTGGCAATTTATTAAATAATGTAGGTGGTAAGAAATTGAATGATTTCGTAAAATAAGTATTGGTTGGCTTCGGTACGGACACATTTCTATTACTACGTGGCTTGGCTGTATGCTCATTGTTTTCCCTGTAATTCTACTTATTAAAAATTTGTTTAGCACCTTATATACATAAATAAATCGTATTGGAAGAATTTGCAAGGAAAAAAATTGGAAACGAATGTTCGAAGTGATTACTTTTTGTTATTATTCTCATAAAATGTTTCTGAATTGTGAATATAGGTTTTAAGTTAGAGAAATATATACCTCCCAACGTACTACCCCGTATTCTAACATGCTATGAACTAAAGAAAGATACAATGATCTCAATAAACTATCACTACATATACTTAGAATATAATATAAGAGTTATTGTATTATTTATTTTATTTTTGATGTTTGTATGTGATATATAAAACATTCTTTATGAATACTTCTGCTAATGATTAATTTAATATATCCTTGTAATATACCAGTTGTTTTTCATTTAATTTGTATCATACTACAACAAAACTTGTTAATTTGTAATGTAATCAGTATTCTGATAATTAAACAATGTTATAAATGGAATAGAACGACACATTGGCAAGTAATAGAAACGCTTCATTTTCATGCAGAATGTTGAGATTTCTGTTGAATTGACAGATCAAATGCTTCTACTAACTACGTCAATAAATGTGTATCATGAATACAATTTTCAAATAAAGCACAGTGCCTACAGGTAATGAATGTATAGTTGATTGGTTTATTGCTTCATAAATAAACAACTTCCAATCAATCAATTAGTAGATAAGCCGATAAGATGTCAGCACCAACACATCAGGCCTTTTTATCAAAGTAGTTTAATTCAAAGCCGCTGTTCCAGAACTTAACGAGACTTGTTCCTATGTTCACATGTTCCACGTCCATTGTTCCCTCCTACACAGTCTGTTCCATTGATGACGAATGCACTCTGGTGGCAATCTTGACCATCAAACCTTCATTGGTTTGATTTTATATCCAGTTGACGAAGTAATAATGTAGTTTGATTTTTGAACATCCATATGTTTACAAACACAATTTTCTTTGCTTGTGGCCTTCATCGGATGGTTCCAACGATCGCAAGACGCCGTTGCATCAAACATCAAGCGTGGCTGTTCCTTGGAAAAGTGGGTCTAATCGTATGACCGATCGCTTCCTTGCTCGTAGCCCGCCTGCCCCATCACTGGCAGTAGTTCTACGTCACCCGTAAGCCGTTGGTTCCCAGGTTAAGTGTTAAAAATGGCTTCTTAAACCTTACATTGCGTGGTAAAATAAAACCTTTTTTTAACTTTTTCCCTATTCAACATGCCCTTATCTAAAAAAAAAACTACAAATTATCGGTCACAGCTAAGCGGCGAAACCGTACAATTATTAAGCTACTTGCCATGATGTGTAGACTCCTCGTTCACCTGTCTCGCAACCCTATAATTTTTTTCTCTGGGTCTATCTCAAGTCCAAGAGTACCAACAACTTCCACAAAACTTACAAACCCTCAAGGAGAGTATCGCCTAAAGGTTGATACAATTCCTCCGAATATGACTCAAAGAGTAATAGAAAGTTACACTAAACTGGACAGAACTACTTTCCCAGTGCATCAATAATGGAGGTAGCCATTTTATTAGCGTACTATTTATAACAAATTAAAAGTAATTCTTAAACGTCATTGTACACTTTACATTTGGTAAAACTAAAATATCGTGACTTATTTTGTTTAATTTTCATTAACATTATTAATAGGAAAATTCTTTACGCCGCACCTTCTACATATATAAATACTAATTGATTTAGAGACCTATTCTTAAATAAAACTAATTAGGCTATTTGTAAGCAAGTTATTGTTCGACCTCTTAAACTTACATGTCTTGAGTCACGCGTTTAGTGAATGTAAACAATGTTGGCAGCTTTCCATCATTGCCAATGCACATTGAAACTTATTACCTTGCTTATTTCTTTATCCAAACCTGGTTGTAAATCTCTGAACTTGTGTGTCGTGCCGCCTTCAGTGAGCTTTACTTAGCACAAACCATACATTTGAATTGTTACGTTTCCTGGGTTTTCGTTTATTTTTTATATTGTTTGTATTCCATTTAAATGTTTCTTATCGTTTGGAACGGACAATATCTTTCCAATCGCAAGTATATTTCTGTAATGCATTGTATAAATTAATTTCCTTTATACAATTGTTTCAACTCTCGTCTTCTTGTCTCGGCTTGCTTCACTTTTAACTTCTTTTAAATGTGCCTTAATGTTAATATTTATGTATTAAACTTAATTATTTGTGTGATTCATACGCATACTCTCATGGGATGGCTTTTTTATAGTAAATTTTACTAGTTGCACGTAGGGATGCCAACGATATATCAATTAATACGTTTCGATATATCGAAATATTAGTTTCGATAATATCGGCCATGTCGATATTTTGGTGTGATATATCATATCAGTAAATATTGACGTTATTCTGTCTACTCAAAATCATCATGGTTCGAAAAAAAAACAATTACGTTGCCTCTCATGCGTAAAAAACATGCATTGATATAATAAAGTAACTTTATTTGGTTTTTTTACGGGAGGTAAACGCTCTAAAATGTAGTTTATTGTAGACCAGTGGGTGGAACAGGTAAATGAAGTTGTGTACGAGTTGGCAACGCTGACACTAAGATGCCTAGCCATTCGCCTTACAAATTATTAATACATTATTCTTATATAATTAACATAATAATTATTCTTATTTTGATTTTTTTGTCATTCAACCCCACAGATCACTACTTGTTTCATATATATAAATAGATTTAATTGTTACTTTCAGTATGCTATTTTAAATAGTGACAGCAAAACATTGGTGTATTTTTTGTTATGACGTAAGAGTTAGTGCATAGTTTTAAACAGATAAAACATTTATAATTTGATATATCGGTTACCCAATATATCGATATTTTTATTTCGATATTATCATTATATCGATATTTGGTTTGCGATGTATCGATATTACGATATATCGATAGGTTGAAAATATTTGCTATCCAGTTCTGAAATGTATATAAAACACCTGTTTTTAAAAGTATTTTTCCAAATGAAACCACGTGGTGAAACATAGAGGTATGTAGATACAATTACTATTAGTACGTAAAAGAGAAGGATCATCATACGCTATTCTATAAACATATTTTGCTTTGATTGGTAATAAACCTATGTCTCAATTTTTTAGTATTATGAAGAAGGTGTAAAACGTTAATTCATTGGGAGTGAAGTTACAGAACTTCAAGAGCTTTGCCACAGAAGTCTTCGAAATGCAATTAACATCAGTTTTTAAGTGTAGTTTTTTACACTGGCACATCTACACACACTCATAAAACACACGTATTTTAAGTGTTGATTTTTTTAAAGTAAATCTACGAGTACATTTTTTTATTTAATTTTTTTTATTTCATCCTTGTATAAAAATAGTTAAATCCACTACAAAAAGGGTCTATAATAATTGGTTTTATATATATTTTAAATAAAAATTTAGAAAATATTATGTGTTCTTTTCAGTACAGTGACAAAATTGCATCATTCCCTTAAGCTCATCCACCAACAAAACAAGAATCAAATTAGGATTCGAACCAGCCTCCACCACACAAACCCAACACCATTTGCTTTCTTGTTATACATGTGTTTCCATTCATGTATATATTTCTTTTTCCAAATCTTTATATTGAAACTGTCATATTTTCTTTTTACTTCAATAGATTAATTGTTTTTAGAATTTGATCATTACGGATAGTACAGATTTAGTTATTTCTGGTATCTTAAACAGATCTTGAACGGAATGAAAGTTACAATTCAGTTCTCAAACTCATAGTTACATAGTATGTAAATGTAGGGAGAGTAAAAGGACACTGTTATTGACTCAAAGGGTTGCGAGTCAATGTAGGAGTATATGTAGGATAGTTAAAGACAGCATAAATATGTAGAATCCCCCCCTCCACCATAAATGGATACGAAATACGCTCTTCTTTCAAAAAATGTATACTACCCACAAACTACTGATGGCTCTTATAAGCTTTATCGCTAAAAGCCCTCCACCCTTCATTTATATGTTCCAAGTTATACGTGTGAAGACATGATTAGGCCTGCATGTATTCGCAGTCAATTTATTGATAGCATTTTTTACTTCACGCCATATTGTAATCCCATTCGAAAATACAATTTACAAAGACGAAAATGTCATTCATTCGCCAATGTTCACCTTCTATAGTGGATACAATCTGCTATTTGGGTGGTCCTCCTTATTCATATGCCGGAAACTCGTTAACAATATAAAAAGCTTGAGACGCTAAAAAGCGTTTTAAACGAGTTTTAAGCAGCTCGGGCGACGATGGATGTGTTATCCAGTTTGGCAACTTGTTGATTAAATGAAACCTGATTTTAAAGTAAGAGTATACTTTGAACTACTGTTTAATAATACCCTCTGCCTCTTGACCTATACGAAAGTACTATTTGGAAGTTCTATAGGCATGGAAGCGTTATCAGTTTCCAGCTTTTGAAAGTTTCTCAAAAACTTTAGCTTGTGATGATGGGAATCGCTTGTTTTTGCAGCATTAACTGGTTATTTTTGGAAAGAGGTAAATGAGGTCACAGTAATTTAAGTAGTCAGACCTCTAAATAAATGTCTGAGAATATGTGATCATTCCACGTAAACCTTCGATCAAGGCATATATTGAATATGAAATATTGAGAGTTGAAGACTTCATTGCCAATAAGACATCAGGTCTCCACTCGGTCTGTAGGTAACAAAGCAAAGTCCAAGACTGTTTATTTTGTTTTGAAATTAAGGCTACTGAAATAATCAACACGGATCTTTTCCGTTCATCACTACCACTACTTATTTTTTTTTCGCTAATTTATTATTGCTTGATAAATATTCTATTGCTCTAAAAATTGTTCCCCACTCATATTTAGGTCCACTGTGGTATTCCTTATACACTAGGAATCAGATTCGCTTGCCTTATTGCTTTCCAAGAACTTACGGAGAGTACAATCGGTGGCAAGCCAATATTGGATTTACCAGTTTGAGATCAACTTTAGTAGCCACCTAACCTAACCGTAATTGTGATAAAAAAAGTATATTAGTAGTGAATTAACGGAAAAGGTCCATAAACACAATTGTTGATTCAAATAAAAGTCCATTCATCCAAAATATATTTCTATTTCTTGTCCTTTAAAGAATACTGCACCTCTTATCTGCAGCTGTGACTATTCAGTGACTTTGAAATCTGAAACAGAATTGATCCTTGGTGAACATCATACTAGTTAAATTGGTTATGACAGTTTATCTGAGATTTTGACAGTTTTTTAGTACCTCGGACACCATGTCGATTTCAAGTTATCAAGCAGAATTTATTAATAAATAAATAACAAAGTCAAATTGTTAAGATAATACGCCTAAACTAATAACTCAAAGATAGTAATACACTCAGTTACGAAACGCAGAGGAAATGGCAGTAACACATAGGCTAACGTATTTTATAACATTCGGGTCAATAAAATAAAATTTTTAGTGAGGACAAATGTGCGAGCAAAACATAAAGAAATCAGAGTTATTATCTATTTATTCAAAGCATGCAGACTGAACACAACAGATACAATACAGTCTACAGTAATCTATTCAATTCAATTCTGGACGTGAACACCATTTGTTTGCGATAGATTCAATTGAAATGCAACTCTTGAAACGTGCTTTATCTTTGATTCAACACTCTTACTTGTTTATCATACAGAATTTTTTTATAACACAACAAGCTATTATAAATTTACATTATACATAAAGTAATTATAACAATTAAGCTTATCCGTTAAGTATAACAATAGGATAGTTTGTATTTATGAATTTTCTAGAATCTTTTACGCATCTGTCAGGAACTCTCTGATTTTTATTTTGAAATTTTTACCATCAGTGGATAGAACTAGGTCTATATTATCTGTGAAAACAGTTTTCGTTCCGTGGTAAACTCATTTTGGACAAAACAATTGAAATATAAACACTTCTTTATCTCATATCTCCGTTATTTTTCGATTATATTTTGGAGATTGTTTTATCATTTTTATGTGGTTTTTTATAGCAGACTGTCTTGAAGGCCAGGATAAATTTTAAGGCAAATTACGATTTTTTTTGAATATATATATATATATATATATATATATATAGGATTGGGATAGGTTTAATTTGGTAAATAAAAACTGTGACATTTTGAGACAGACAAAATTATGTAATGGCAAAACCTGCATGTTCACCATACAAATGTGTACTATTCTTTAGAACTATCGGAAGCTGTAAAATGTTTTAGAATCAAATGTCTGATTGAAGCAGCTTGTAGGCTTGAAGAATGTAAAAATTTGTCATAATTAAATGGAATTGTAGACAAGAACCTGTTTACATATCAGCTTGTCTGTGAGAAGTGAACCATGTGCTTTGCTCATCAACATCCACATCCCACCCTCCCCCTATTTACATACTTTCGAGACCGCCCATTTACGAAATGTCATGAGTTTTAGTAGGGTGTTATTGCTACCCCCACCCATATATACACTTACAGGGTTAATTATTATTTTAAAAGTTGTGTCTTTTCATTATCAGTTAAAAAAAACAGTTTTGTGATTTGTCGGTAAAATGTTTTTCGTGGCTCCTACCGCTTCCTTTACAGATATAAACTAATTTTCACCACTTGTTCAACTAGAAAGCGTATTTACAAACGCATATAAAAAGTTGCCTTTTTTAGAAGGGAGTTTAACTCGCACCCCACACCTCATCAATCCTCCCACCGACCAGTTGAACTCTCAAGTGTCCAAAACAGGCCTAAGGCATGTAACACTCGAGACATAGGGCTAAACTGGCTGAATGTGAGTTTAGTCACACAGTTAACAGTTACAAGCTGTTTACAGCAACCTTAGAAACTTACCATAATTGTTATCGAAACAAATTTAGGTTAAGAAGCTTGTTTGCTATGATAGCATACTTGACCACTGGATCTCATACTTCAAAGTTTATGAAAAGCCAATAAAATATAAAAATTTTCTGGACTATTTATTCATAACATATTCAGCTTCCGTGTGATTTATTATCAAAGTATCGGGTAACGAGTATTTTTAATCTAATAATAATAATTACGTAAAGTGATAGGAATTTCTATCCATCCAAACAGGTTATGATGACTAGCACAATATAATATTATACATATAGAATTATAAAATAAAAATTCAATATTGTATTGGCTTGTAAACGGCAGGTCGCTGCGGCGTGTATCGGCTGTATTGCGTCTTATCTGATACACCTTATCACTATTCACATTCCACTTGCTTACTTATAAATATCATGGAAATGACCTGGTGGTAATAATAATGATAAAATTGAAATAAAATATAAATAATAAATCCATGCCGATCACTTCCTTTTGAAGGTACTACATTGCAGACTGTTCTCAGTTTACTTTTTCTCCATTTACAAATCTTTATCAATAATTTTCTTTCACGATTGTGGTGCTATGGACATTGATGAGTCGCCGGAACCTGCAAGTGTTTGACCTTCCTCAACTGGCGTGAAGTACACTTGAGTGAACAAGATGGTACTTGTGCACTTCAACAGGTTCTGTATATCTGTTGAGTGCATCTACTCACTGTGATGCACTTTGTTACCTGTTGTAAAATCAGAAAGGTTGTTTTATTTATGGTCTATCGTAAAACATTCCAGAACTTTTAGCTGAAAAAGAATAAGTTATTTAAACAATTACCTTTATTTATTGCTAGGCCTTTAATCGTTTAATTGTTTAATAAAAACATCGATAAAGGTCAAGTGCTTCTTCTTGGTGTCATATTAAGGTAAAAAGTTCTTGTTAACAAAGGTCCAAAATTCCCACGTTAACCATCTAGCCAGACTTTTGTATTTTTCATTAAAAACTTTCTATCTAAAAAACCTAATGGTATTAGATTGATAATAGCATTTTAAATAAAGCACCACTCTTATGAATATTGTCAAAAACTGTCGGGTTAAGAGATATCGTTAATGGAACATTTAAAACTATCACCGTTTAATAAATGATAACTGTATGGAATTGATACTTCGTTTTTTATAACTTTATAATAATAATAAGTACTGTATTTCACAAAACATGAAGTTTTGTGATCAAACCTTTTTTTAGATAGAATGTTTATGAAGAGAAATACACACTGGCAGCGAGCTGGTTACCGAAGGGTCTTTTAAAATATTTTTAGAGGAAAGTTTTACCTTTTTTGAACCCAGGAATGAGCTCTTGAATTTTGGAAACACACTTTATAATCGTTGTATATACTTAATCTTCAAATGCCAATCTTCAAGATATGGGCGAATACATTTAAGGCCGTATCTTCCATTGAAAGTGTTACTATAGCCTTATGACAATTAAACCTCAGATGTCATCACCTTTTTCTTTCAAAATTTATTGTATTCTTATTGGGAACCAGGTAGTTTTTAAGGCGGATAGAATTTAATTGTACATATAATATTAAATATACCTTTACGTTTTGCTTATTTCATATTTATAAATAGCTCAAAACTAACTTTTTTCAGTTAATTAAAAGAAAGATTTTGTATCACAAATTTGTATGTAAAAACTTTTTTTTTTTTTTTTTTTTTTTTATCAACAAATTATTTCTTGTTCAAACACTAATTACGATAGGAAGTGTTTCCACCCAAACAGTTCAATACAATATACCTTAGATAATATTATTTAAATATTATAAAATGTTTTGCATTGAATTGCTGATTTTACTTCTTGAAAAACTGTTCATAGCTCTCGTACAGTCATTCACAGTTAACAGGATGTGAGTTTTTCAGTGGAATGATTTACTTTAGTCCCATGTAAATGTAATGAAGTTAAACCATCTTTAGTAGCAGATCTCACTAAAACTCAATATCACTGTATGTGTATGAGCGGGTGGGTGGGTCAATACCACTGTTCGTACTCTAAATTTTAATGGAACAAGATTTAAATTCAGATTTAACTGTGTGTGTGTGCGCGCGCGCGCGCGCGTGTGTGTGTGTGTGTGTGTGTGTGTGTGTGTGTGTGTGTGTGTGTGTGTGCGTGCGTGCGTGCGTGCGTGCGTGCGTGCGTGCGTGCGTGCGTGCGTGCGCGCGCGTGTGCGTGTGAGTGAGTGTATGTTTTATTTAATTTTTAGCCTTCTTTAAGAAACAAAATGTTGTTTGTTATAGTACATAAAAAACTGGTTTTTTTTATCAACAAATTATTTCTTGTTCAAACACTAATTACGATAGGAAGTGTTTCCACTCAAACAGTTTAATACAATATAGCTTAGATAATATTATTATAATATTATAACATTTTTTGCATTGAATTGCTGATTTTACTTCTTGAAAAACTGTTCATAGCTCTCGTACAGTTAACAGGATGTGAGTTTTTCAGTGGAATGATTTACTTTAGTCCCATGTCAATGTAATGAAGAAACCATCTTTAGTAGCAGATCTCACTAAAACTCACCAAAGTACTATCAAAGATACTCCTTTTACATGAAATATCTATTTGTAAGGATGAATATACTGTATAATCAAGACTCGTACGAAAAATAGCAATGAAATGGGTTTAGATCGATAGTTTCGATCTGTAAAGTTATTGATCTAAATTTCAATTATAATGTACCAAATATAAAGATATCGAACACACACATTGATAATAAAGTTCGATTACAAAAATATAATTTTAAAAATGTTCGGTCATACATATATCGATCAGGGAGTTATCAATCATTAAGTTCGAATAATACGGTATTTATCGTTAAGTTAGTGATCATAAAGATATCGATCACAAATATAGCGATTGGGAAATGATAGTTTATTTTGGTTATACAAAGGCTAAAATATTATATGCCGAGTGAAACTTACATGTGATAACGATGTTACTTATTTGATGTATTCACGCTCCAAGAAATAGAATGTGTTTGTGCAAGGTATACATGTCACGTGCGGTTACCTGACTTGTTGACTTTGTGTCTTCGTAGGTGCAAGGGAAGGTATATCGTCTTAATGAGTTCCCATCTCCCATGGCAGGGAGTTCGAAAGGAAATTGGAAACTACGGTTCAATATCATTGACTCGAAGGAAAAATAATACATAGTAAATTATGCATAAGTCAATTTTTTTGTTTAGGTATATTTATTTTGTCTAATTTATCAATGGTAGATAATGGTTACTTTAACTACCCGTACTTTGTTGTAATATAATAAAGGAATACTCTAAAAATTCCCTGACATTATTTACCCCATCAAATCCTTTTTATTAGCATTATAATAAATATGTTAATGTCCATATAAGTATTATAACTAAACAAGTCTTCAGAGATATTAAACTCGGATGGACAATAAATTTTGCATCTTAAAGACAAAATTGATTTTCCTTCCAACCACTCTAAGTAAACAATGATTTACAACCCGCCTTCCCACCTACACTACATTACTGACACTTTATGGTCCTATATTACGACTGGGAGGGTTCCGACGTCATCATAAGTTAACGGCGTCAAGCAAAATTGAGCGTGGTCGTTCTTTGGGTGGGTGACCGTCTGAGGGATCCTGTTCATGTACGCAGTCCGCCTGCCCGGTCACTGGTGGTTCGGAAGTCACCCACGCAGGTTAACGTCAGAGAGGGCTTCTTAACCCTAACTTCGCCAGGTAAATAAGATATCCTTTAACTTGGATCTTTCCATCCCACTGAGATACAACTGAGGATGCCACATCACAGCATGGGTGAAACGTTGGTGATTTAAGTGATATAAATAATAAATAAAATTTAAGTTGACGCGGTCGTTACTGGAAGCTTTAGTTATTAGCAGTTTAGTTATACACAAGTCCTGAGAGTTCCTCCATACCTCACTGAAACTTCCTTGGTCAATGACAGGAATATGTGTTGCCTTATTATTCTTAAAATAATAATTTTTTTAATATAGGATTTATCTAATTATAAATCTTTTATTTGGTGTTCAGCACTATTAATAGTATAATGAAAAATATTTCACGAATTTAAAATAATTACTTATATGAAAAAAAAGCTTTATTTACATAATAACTATTACTTATTATTCTTATTTTAAATTGTTTATCCAATTGAACAATTGTGTCCTTAACTTTCAAATGAAATCTTTAATTATTTGACAAAAATACCGTGTGAATAACTTTGTTTTTGTCAAATAAAGAAGGAAGTTTTCTAATTTTACGCAGTGATTTCTTGCTTAGTATTTTTGAAAATCTTAATAATTCTTATTCATAACTAGTGATGAATACAAGTTTTCAACCAAATTCATTCCATAACTACGGTTCAAAGAGCCATGCAACATTTGTGAAATTTGTATGACTTTTTTGAACAATGTATAGCAAAATATAATGTAAAATTGAAATATTTATACTTAGATAAAATTGTCTTTGAGTTTTATTTGACATTAATCATCCTGTTAGTAGTAAAATAAAGGACCATGTCGACCTTACAGCAGGGAGAGTGTCGTGTTAGGGGTTGTCCCTCCCAGCCCTTGTTCAGATGAGTACTTCCAGAAGACCCGCGACCATGTAGCTCCCTACATTTACATATATATCACATCCACTCCTCTCCGGCTACCTAACTATCATTGCTCTTGTAAACATGATTGCAACATGTCCTCTGTACTGGAGGATGGGAGGAGGGGGGGGGTGAATTCCGAGAATAGTAGTACTACATTCTAATGAAAGGTCCCTTACTTCTTAATAATCCTGCACCCTGAATAGTGCACAGTTTATTTCCTTTCCTCCTTTACAATGTTATTACTAATTTTAATTTTATGAGAATGTCAAGAAAATGGAACCGTTAGATTCATAAAGCAAATTGTAGAATTTTATGAAAATCTAAATAGGAACAAAAGAGAATCAACTATACAATAAAATAAGACATCAAAGCAGCAAGTATAACATAAAATGACATTTTAAACACAAGACGTTCATGCAAAACACTTTTGATTGGTAGATGGTCTAATGGTCTAATGGTCTAATGGTGTCTGGGAAAAAATTGGATCTTCCTGTGAGTATTTAGTAAAACGATTCCAGTGTTTTTGAAATAAAACAAAAACGATTAATATACTTCACGTTGTCTGACTGGTCGCACGTGAATAATAGTAATAATAGGCTGTTAATTAATGTTTAATCCCAAAAAAAGTAAGTTGTTATAAATTTAAGTTGTAATAAATCAAAATAAGTAAATTACTGGTGTGCCGTGGCCTTGAAAATGTACAATTACTGATATTACTTCTTAAAAGTAGTTCAATGTCCGATCTCAATCTTCACTAACTAAATTTAATATGAGCGCACTGGCCAAAATAAAGTAATCTAGTAATGAACAGTTTTATTATATTACTAAGCAAAGTTTATAAAAAAATATTAAATTTTTTGTGTTCGATTCTATAACATCAGATGTTGGTTTACGTTTTATAAAAGTTCTTTTAATTTTTGATCCAGATTTAAGGATGTTACAGAATATAGTCAAAAAAATAAATGGAATGTTAGATAGGTTGATATTTTTAGTGGTTTCCAATAGGCAAAAATGTTAATCCTTTGGAAGAATAAGTGTATTTCAATTGCATCTTTATGATTACTGTCTATAGACACAAAGCTTGATCTCGTATGACTACCTAACGCATGACTACATTTCATGAACCTCCTACCTTAAGAATTCACACCACGTTTTCTTGGCCATCTTTAATCTTGGTCATCATTAATTTTAACACCCTAATTGTTTCTGATAATTTATACAAAAGGAATAATTAAGATGCCTAGCTTGAAAATATGCAACGAATCCACACAAAGCATAACGCTTTTGCTAAAGCTTAACCTGACTCATGGTAATGAGACTTTCCATGTATTTGATTATCGAAATTTATTTAGTTTAAATTCAACAAGTGTTATTATTTTCTTGATGATTATATTTACATTGCGGCTTTTAAATCTCTTTAGCAGAACTGCTATTTAAGAGATAAACTAAATAAAATAAAATAAATACGAGATGTAACAACAACGAAGTTTAACAGTAACAAACAATAATAATTTCAATAATATAAATATATTCAATAAATAAATCAAGTACTCTCAAAGATCATAAAAAATATCATTATTGATAAATAAATGAAGGGAGGACAAAGGAAATTTACAGTTAATTTAACAGATTATTTAAATATTAAGTAAATAAATAAATCAGATTGTAGAAGAAGGAACAACTTTTGTTTTTCGTTTTATATACTTCCTCCTTTAAATTTAATATAAACTTTAGTTTTTTAAATATCCGGATACTTTTAGCACTATTTAGGCTTTCTTCTTCATTTATAGTTCGTCTTATAAATGAACTAGTCTCGTGTTTTCTTCTTTTTTTTTCTTTTACTACGGCAAATAAATTGTTATAACGGGCTATTTGTCAACGGGCCAATGGCCATAACAATTACGAGACCTATAGCTTATCATATAATATAAACCATGTTGTATAGTTTGTGATTTGTGGATTTCTGATAAGCTCGATACTGAGTTCTCTCTCTTGCAAAACATCCAAATATTGGCTAAAATCCAAACAGATACATCAAACTTCTCTCGTTGTGTCAACACTGATAGCAACAATTGAACGAAGGCCATGTCGGTTCAAAGATGACGATATGTGGATATTGTAGTAGATGTTCTATTTATGCACTTGGCCACCAAGTACAACAGCTAGAATGACTTATTCATATTATTATTGCTATATTATGCCTTATTCCTTAATTAGATATACTTTACATAAGGTAGAAAAAAGATTTTAATGACTTATCACCCTATGAGTTCATATTTCTTCAGAATTATTCCTACTCTATGACATTTTATGACCATACTACCCTTAGAATTCACTTTCCTTCATATTTTTTCTTTCATATTTTTCATATTTTTCGTACTCTACGACATTTAATGATCTTTCTACGCCATTATTTACATCTATTCACGCCTTTTTCCACCCTTATGACATTTATTAACCTCTCAATCTATGAATTCACAATTATTCATACCTTATTCCTACTCTAAGATAATTAATTATCTTCGTAATATATGAATTCACATCTCTTCACACCTTATTGCTACTCTACGATATTTAATTATCTTCGTAATATATGAATTCACATCTCTTCACACCTTATTCCTACTCTACTATATTTAATTATCTTCGTAATATATGAATTCACATCTCTTCATACCTTATTGCTACTCTACGATATTTAATTATCTTCGTAATATATGAATTCACATCTCTTCACACCTTATTCCTACTCTACGATATTTAATTATCTTCGTAATATATGAATTCACATCTCTTCACACCTTATTGCTACTCTACGATATTTAATTATCTTCGTAATATATGAATTCACATCTCTTCACACCTTATTGCTACTCTACGATATTTAATTATCTTCGTAATATATGAATTCACATCTCTTCACACCTTATTGCTACTCTACGATATTTAATTATCTTCGTAATATATGAATTCACATCTCTTCACACCTTATTGCTACTCTACGATATTTAATTATCTTCGTAATATATGAATTCACATCTCTTCACACCTTATTCCTATTCTACGATATTTAATTATCTTCTTAATACAGTAATTCACTTCTCTTCACACCTTTCTCCTACTCTACGATATTTAATTATCTTCGTAATATTTGAATTCACATATCTTCATACCTTTTTCCTACTTTACGATATTTTATGATCTTCTCAATCTATGAATTCACATCTCTTCACACCTTATTCGTACACTACGACATTTTATGGCCTTCTTAATCAATGAATTCACATTTCTTCACACCTTATTCCTACACTACGACATTTAATGACCTTCTTAATCTATGAATTCACATCTCTTTACACGTATTCCTACTCTACGATATTGAATGATCTTTTTAATCTATGAATTCACATTTCTTCACACCTTATTCCTACTCTACGACATTTAATGATCTTTTTAATCAGTGAATTCACATCTCTTCACATCTTATTCCTACACTACGACATTTAATGACCTACTTAATCTATGAATTGATATTTCTTTACACATATTCCTACTCTACGATTTTGAATGATCTTTTTAATCTATGAATTCACATCTCTTCACTCCTTTTTCCTACACTACGACATTTAATGACCTTTTTAATCTATGAATTCACATCTCTTTACACATATTCCTACTCTACGATATTGAATGATCTTTTTAATCTATGAATTCACATCTCTTCACACCTTTTTCCTACACTACGACATTTAATGACCTTTTTACTCTACGAATTCACATCTCTTCACACCTTTCTCCTATTCTACGATATTTAATAACATTCCTACTCCATGAATTCATAAAATCCTCAGAATAAAATATTATTCCTTTTTACATAGTTTTGACATTCACTGACCGCCTACTCTATTCACATCCCCACATGATATATTCCTTCTCTAAACATAAATGTAGCCTTGAACGACGATCCTAACCTGCCAGTTGTCTAAAAAATCCTCCAGATAATTAGGAGTAATGATCAAGTATTTAACATGCATGTTTAATGATTTGTTCATGTATTGTAAATTCATACATAGCCAGACTGATCCGCCATTAGATCTAGATCATGCTGTCCTCCATGTGATACATTTCCAATTACACAATTGTCGTCTTTTGATTAATCTCTCCTACTATGCATGAATAAAATAATATATACAATTAATCACTTTGGAATTTGCCACTCATATTTTATCACCAATCAAAATGTGAATGTATAATTAAAATTATAATTGACTTTCAATACAATTAGTGTTAAATATACAAAGGGTGTTGCCAAATTCTAATACAAATTGAAAATACATAATTTATAATTAAATATGATTAGGAGACATATTATCTGCCTCAATGAGCTTAAATTTACGTCATTTATTACATCAAAAGCTAATATTTAAAACTCCCTAAGCAGCACTTAAACTAACCTTTACGCATTTAATAAAGTTTCTATGTCAACAAATTAGCCTTTAATTATTTAATGATTAATGGTTTCAATGTAACCTTTTCCATAGTTCACTAAAGCTTTCTATCCATAAATATAATACGTTTTAATATATCAGTATTTAAGTTGTGTCTTATATTATATAATTTTTTCTGTCATAACCATAATTTAAAGTTTTAACTTTACTCACTTGCAAAATTAAATATCAAAAATATTTAGTATTTGTTTCTAAGTATTATTTCTATTAAATTACTGATTTCATCTCTTCTCATAAAGTTATTTAATAGTTCAGTAGAGTGTGATGAATCATTTTGATACTTTGAATATATACACCTAGTTTTAAAAAAACAGGTGAAAATAAAAACTTCAAACTAACAGTTTTTATATTTTTTCTAAAACACAAACTGGGAATTTGCTATGCAATTCCAACGCGCATAATCATTCTTGATCAAATTAAATTTTGTTGGAAACAAACCATTTAGAAATAACTGTTTAGTTTGGATACACGTAATCGTATTTCCGATTGGAAAATAATATTGTTCTTATGGAATTTAAACCAACATGGCCGACAACTTCCGACAGTCTCTGCAGACTCTTAACTAAAGATTGTACTAATTATCTAGTAAGAACCTCTAACTGTAAAAAATTTTGTTATAGTTACAATTGATTCTCGTTTCCTTGTGAAGTGATTAAATTATGTTGTTGAGAAACAAGTTTTCTCTGAAACCATACCACAATTATTTTATAACGTTATATAATAATGCATTGTAAAATAAATGGTTTAAATCTTACTTGAACCATACTTATGCAATACTGGTATTCTCAAAGAACGTTCTAAAAGTCCCCAAAATATATAAAATTCAAGTAATGAGATAAATTTACGTGAAGAACGTTAATTAAGATAAACTCTGATTGAAATATATGCTCGTAAATTGAATGCAATACAAGTGAACATCACACAACACAAATCCACCACAGTATAAGTACAAAATGTCCAAATATAATGGTGATTGATCGGTAAACAATCTTACCATCCTCAGACCACAAAAACTCACAAAGGAAGGGTCATAATTTAATTCCACCTCTAACAATCCTTTGATGAGATGGTTCCACTTTTCAGGTTAATTAGTGAAGGAAGTATGTTGTATATTGTCCAGCAATAAATTTAAAAGTTACTAATCCTTTCTGAACCCAGACAGAATGAGAATATGGTAATCGGCGCGGGATCATTTGATAAATACCGCGTCTGGAACCGGTTGTGGAAGATTTGCTACTGAATGCCGGCTAAATAAACTATCTCGTAGGTTCTATTTGGAACGCCACTTAAAGAAGGAGTCGTCGACATCTTCCAGCGGCACCTGGCAAAACTATAATGAATGGATTTCAATAAATCTGAACAACCACATATTTAGGAGTTATACATTAGCCTTGATGCTACGTTATTTTTAGGCAAATGAATGTAACCACATTTGGCCATCGGCGTGGACACTTCTAAAGAAATGGTGGGGGTCCATGTTGGATGATATTCGGATGTTATTTAGGGCAGAAAAATTCGTCTCAGGCTTGTCAATAAGTTGAAAATCAAATAAATACTTTGTGGTTAGAATTCCACATAAAACTGTAGGTCACTTACTTGCCCTGGCTATTGGGCTGTTAATAAGTGGCTCTCCTATGGAACAGTCGGCCTTAGTTAGTTACAATGACTACACTCCCTCATATAGACTTTCCTGGAAACGATTTTTGTTTAATGTCAATTCATTAACCCCCCATATTCGGCCATTTCTCTATTTATTTATTTATAAGACGCCGATCGTCAAGATATGGGTGAATATGGATTTCGAATGAGTGTTATGATTGTAGAAGAGCGAATGTAGTCATTGTTACAAACTCTACGTTTTTTATAATGAATAACAATAATAATATGATGTTAATGATACTTTTAACTGTTTAGATATACTTTTTTCAATGTAAACAGAACACAAAAATAATGTAAATTAAAAAGGTTTAATTTAGTATTGAAACACTTATTTTGCGTTGAATCAAACAATTAAGTTCTCTTTCAATAAAAATTCGAGTGACGGTTAATTTTTTTTTTACTTCACTCGCCAGTTCACATGGGCATGCAATAACGAACTTTATTCAACGAAAGAATTACCGACCGTTGGCTCAGTGGGGATTCGAACCTCGGAAATTGCCCTCCTCAGTCCGCAGCCTTAGCCACTGAGCCACCACGCCGGCAATAAAAACCTTATGCTAATCTTTAAATCAAAGTTAGCTTAAATGACTTCGGATTATAAAGTAAACTGGAGGGGGCAAGAATTGAAATGGTTTGCCGATATTTTTGACAATGCCAACTGTTGTGGAGATTATAGGCGATATTCTCTCTACACAGACAAAGTATCAATAAGATGACCGTTTAAAGATCACCACCAGCGTGGACACTTCTGGCCAAGTCAACTATGTCTTTGTTGTTGGACTTTGATGTATTTTAAAAGTTAGCTATATAATAAAAACACTTTCCAAAAGGATATCTACGAACATGCTCTAAAACATAAAATATTACACGAGAATATCAGGACATACAGTATTCTATCGTATACAGTTAATTACACAATTACAAGCACCGAAAGACTGTAAAATGTAATAAACTGTAGGAGCGTATGTTGAATGAGAGCAAAACAAACTTTCTAAATGAGATGTGATACTCCTAAATTAAATTCTCTCGCAGAATTCCTCGCAATAAAGGTCATTTTCGTGAGTAATTTATTGCTTCAAGGTGGAAACAGCTTTATAAAATAAGCTAAAATTAAGCCTTTCGCTACTTCGCTGTTTACTCCATCCCGGCTAATTACATATTTACTCAAGGCGCTTACTTTGTGGTACTTAACAAATACATAGCTTTGGACAAGTGATTGTTTCTTAACATTATTACAAATTATATAATTTGAGAAATTAGAAGATAAGAGAGAGAGCGAAAAAACTGAAACAGAAATGACGCATATACCATACAGAAGTGATACTCTGAAAAAAATAAGAGTGATAGTTGGGAGCATACTAAACATATTAGGTTTCCAGGTTAGTATATATAACAATTTTTAATAATATGGGAATATTTAATCATTTTAACAGATAGGCTTAAAGCTTTTAGTAAGTTATCGTAAATCACTAGGAATTTATGATGGTTACCTAAAATAATACTAAGTGTTGTTTATTAATTATCATACTACGTTCCGACAGAAATATAAAATAATTGAACGTAACAGAACACAAATTTATTACAGTTAAGTACAGAATATACAAATATTACCAAGGCCGATTTCGGTAAACCACGTTTACCATTCTCAGACCTAAGGGATTAGTAAAGGAATGATTCCAAGAGTTGTACAACACATATATTTATTGTAAATATATCAATAATTGTAAATAACGTCAATATGATACAATAAATAACAAATATGTAAATATATTTACTCGTTTCCTATAATGTCACATAATATTTTACGTACGAAAAAGTTAATATTGTTCCTGTATTTGTTTCTTTATTAATTTACAAATAAATTAAATTACAGGGTATATCAAACATTTCCACCGTAGATTGCTAAGAAAAGAGATAAATAAGTTTTCAAAATAATGCTGCAGCTTGATTCTAAGAATTTAAAAATGTAAAGTATAGTCTTTGACTTGTAACATTAAAGGTTACGAAAGTGTATTCTACATCATGCTATACTAACAACACGCCTCGAGTTTGAGCCCCAATCTCGGTTCATAATTAACCCACCATAAACGTCAATGGATGATTTACACTCGTAGAAAGTGTGTGCGTGAGGTCTTAATCCACGGCATGGCTGTTTTTATCGCTGCCCCAAGTGTTGCCATATACGGTTTATAGAGGGGTGTGTCTGTGTCATTCCGTGGACAACGAACTCGCACCCAAGGGCGTGATGAAATCAAAGAAATGAAGACGCGTGCAATCATACCACTGTGTGGCAATTTACAGAAAGCCCAAAGAAATCATTTATTTATAATTTTAAACAAATTTTTTCCTCAGTGAATAACATGGTTACAGTAAAAAGGAGCTATTATTATTATTATGCACTTTTGGGCCCAATTAGATCACGAGAAGCATTCAACACAGCTTTTTTGTGCACACACTTATTTAACTCTTCCATTTTTAATTGAGCTCTCTTTAATTCACTAGACAGGTTGTATCGGTTTTTTCATTTAATCCTCTAACCAACTTATAAATCAAATATCATTTTTATGATTGATTCCTGTTTGAAGTGTCAGTTTGTGTTATTCCTGTTACTTTAAGGTCTTCTTTTATCACTCCAATCCATTTATCATTTCTATTTTAGTCTTACTTAGATAACACTTTAAAATTAGCTTCGTTAACCTAGTAAATTACATTACCTTTAAATATTGACGCTCATTGAATTTTAGTCTTTTCACATTTCAGGCAATATCATTATTAAAATACCTTCTTAAAAGTATTTAACGAAAACAAATGGACCCTAAAATCTTCATTCTCTCATTTCATTTTGAAAATGTATTTCCGTTGTGAATATAGGCCAACTACATTAATAATGAATCAGAGAAATAAGTTTCTCCATTTTAAAATAGGTTTATAAGACGTTCCTAAGTTTTAATGTTGTGCAACAATAATTTTGTTTAAAAATAAATAAGGAAACTATAACAATTCATCAACAGAAAAAGGGCGAAAGGTTTCGAGGCCCCAGATACCTGGCCACCGGCCAATATATAAGGCTCCGGAGTTTTGGACTAAGGCCAAACCGCTTCGGTGACGATAGACTTAACGAGTCTTGATTGTCTGCCCCACTTCAAAATAGGTTGTAAATGGTGTTAAAACCATATTAATGACTTACCTTAATTACAGACCTAATGTCTGTCAGGTGTCATTTCTCGAAGAAAACTATAGCTCTGCAAATTCACAGCACGTGCTCCATTTGCAAGTTTGAACATGAATTGCGTAATTTTAAATTAAATCCAAGTCCAAACTTGCAAATCAGGTACTTGACTTGAATTTTCAGATATATAGTCAAGCATACAGGGTAAATGTATTTGAAAAATAAATAATATACAGATTAAAATTGGCTATACACGTTTAAATACGTCTAAAGTGTAAAACAATAATACTTAAACACGTAAGCTACCATTTCTCTGCTTGGAGTACAATTTGACTAAATTATGTATATTCAATAAAAATATTTTAATATTTTTTGAATTTACTGGAAAAAGTAATGGTCTTCTTTACGTAGTAAAAATGTGTTGAGGAAAAAATTTTTTTGCGTAGAGATATGACTATATGAAGTGGCTAATTTGGCCTTTGTAAGTACATTAATAAACAGTGTGAAATATTTTATTAAAATATGGATAATATAGTAGAAAAAAAAGTTACTAACCAATCTAGAGTAAAACCCTAGTAAAACTTAAAAATAATAATTTGTTTAAGGTGTAAAAAATTCATTTTCTATATTTTAAATTTTGATTTGAAATTTAAACATATGTATACTACATAATTACATTTATAATTGACTGAAAGAGAAAATCGTTAATAATAGCATTTTCTTTGCTACAGTTTGCTATAAATGAGTGAACTGTGTAACTTTGCGGGGTGGGGCTACCTGAGACAGTGAGGGAGAGATAGGAGAACACGTTGTGTGTGTGTGTGTTAGTGAGACTCTTTGCTACTCCTAGTGACATTAGCGATAAAATCTATAACTAAATTCCTTGAAGCGCTCAATTAGGCACCTTGAACACTATTAACCTAAAAGAACTATTCTTGCAGACCAACATGTCCAAACGACTACTTCTGCACATCCTAAACATAATTTGACTATATTGAATAAAAATAACGTTTAACAGTGTAAATTTTTGTTTTATTTTTTATTTATTTTATTTTTACTTCATTCGTCAGTTCACATGGGCCTGCATGTTTGTTCGTGAACTTTATTCAACGAGTGAAGTACCGACCGTTGGTTCAGTGAGGATTTGAACCTTGGACCTTGTTCTTCGCAGTCCGAAGCATTCATTAGTCAGTGAGCCACCACCCATCAGCATAAATGCATTAACAGCTCTAAGTGATGAAAATTGTATCTCATCGCTTGAATTTCATATTTTTTGGGGACTTTTATAATGTACTTTGAGAATACCAGCATTAGTATGGTTCGATTAAGATTTTAACTGTTTGTTTTATTATGTATTATTGTATAACGTAATAAATTAATTGTGGTATAGTTTCAGAAAAAAATCTTGTTTGTAAACAAAATAATTGAATCACCTTAATAAGAAAACTTGAGTCGACTGTAATTCTAACACTAGATCATTAGAACAAGCTTTATTTAAGAATCTGCAGAGACTGTCGGCCATGTTGGTTTTAATTCCATAAGAACAATGTTATTTTCGAAACGGACATACGATTACCCATTTCCAAACTAAACTGTTATATTTCAACGGATTTTTTCGAAACAAATTTAATTTGATCAAGGATTAGTTTACGCGTTAGAATTTCATTACAAATTCCCAATTAGTTTTGTAGAAAAAATAAAGAAAATGTTGAGTTTGAAGATTTTTTCACCTGTTTTTTTAAACTAGGTGTATGTATTCAAAATATTAAAACAAAAGCCAATGCGCAATATGATAAGGTTTAAAATGACACTTCACACACAACTTTTGGTCAATAAAGAACGAAAAGAATGGGCTCGCAAAGAACATTTCTCTTATGGCATTTAAACCTACATGACCGACAGCCACAGCAAACTCTTTAGAATAGTTTTCAATTTATACTAATCATGCATTATTGAGCTTATTACACGGACTAGAAAATCTTCAGGAATTAAAAGCAATGTTGTATTTATATTTTAAAAACCACGACAGCAAAGATTGTGTTTTTTTTAAATTTTTCTGTTTTATAATTAATTTGCCTATAGGAATACTTGTTACTGAGTGGATTATTTTAATAAATGCATAATGCATCAAACTTAACCATCAAGAAGGTTGGGAATGCATTTGCATTTAAGTATACGTCACTAAAAGGCGTTTAACTCAACGTAACCTCAATCCCATAATGGCGGATGATGACTCCCGCCAAAAGACGGATCAACTGTTCGCTGGTCTCAGCTGATTAATGCCCACTAATTACACACTCGTCTGGCCACAACCTAGCTTATCTCGCTGGCACCCGGTCAGATCAAAGTTGTGACGTGTCTGACACGATATTAAAACAAGGTAGTTTATGTTTGGATTATTTTCAGCTTGGTCCATCCTGACTCTCCCAGAGAATTGTCTACAAACTTGCATAATATATTGACAATCTGCACAATCATTTGTTCAGACCAAAATTAATGTGAGTTTTGACTTAATTTATATTCATACGCACAGGAGGTTATTACACATCCGCGTGGGGTTTAGTTATTAAACTGGCAAATATAAGGAAAAGTGGTAAGACCAAGCATTGAAAATGTCCATTAAACAATCAGGAACTTTTCCGGTAATTCACTACCACTACTTTTTTTATTTCCGTTAATTCTCTACTGCTTGATACATACATATTGTATTACTCTAAAAACTGTTCCCCAATTATTTTTACGTCCACTGTGATATTCCTTAACTGCTAAGAATCCAATATGACTGGCCTTATCTTATCGCTTTCCAAGAACTTACACATGGAGAGCGCTATCTGCGATAAGTCAGTCATTGGATTTACCAGTATGTGATCACATTTAGGAGCCACTTAACCTCACCTGACCTATCCTAATCGTAATTACGATAAAAAAAGTAGTGGTAGTGAAGTAACGGAATACGAAGTGATATTGAATTAACGGAAAAGGTCCAACAATCCTACTATACAAAAGTTATGCTATCATTTTCATGGGAAAGACACAAGTGTTTATTGTCTGGGAAAACAGCACAATGTGCTATGTGCATAAGATTATCATCAGAAATACCCTTTTCTAGAAGCCTTTTCCACACATCTTCGCAAAAAACATAAATTTAGTGGTAGAAACACGATTTTAATTAGCACACCAGTTGCATCTAAAATAACACTCTCGGTATCCCACCCAACCCCCTTACAAACAAGGATTTCTGGTGGCCCTCTTAACTCCTTACAAACAATAGGTTAGATGACCCAATTAGCCTCCGGACGGACCTACCTTCTAGTGGCTTACTCAACTTCCTCACAAACACAACATCTAGTGACCTACTTAGCCTCCGGAAGAACCTGCCTTCTTGTAGCTTACTTAACTTCCTTACAAACACAACATCTAGTGGCCTACTTAGCCTCCGGAAGAACCTGCCTTCTAGTGGTTTACTCAACCTTCTTACAAACACAACGTCTAAAGGGCCACTTACCCTCCGGACGGATCTGCCTTATAGTAGCTTACTTAACTTCCTTACAAACACAACATCTAGTGGCCTACTTAGCCTCCGGAAGAACCTGCCTTCTTGTGGCTTACTCAACTTCCTCACAAACACAACATCTAGTGACCCAATTAGCCTCCGGACGGACCTACCTTCTAGTGGCTTACTCAACTTCCTCACAAACACAACATCTAGTGACCTACTTAGCCTCCGGAAGAACCTGCCTTCTTGTGGCTTACTCAACCTCCTCACAAACACAACATCTAGTGACCTACTTAGCCTCCGGAAGAACCTGCCTTCTTGTGGCTTACTCAACCTCCTCACAAACACAACGTCTAGTGGCCCACTCAACCTGATTACAAGCAAAACTTCTACAGTCGCACTTAGCTTCCGAATGAACAAGAGCAGTCTAGAACGAACGAACGCGAATGAACACGAACAGAAGTTACCTACATCTACCGACTCATATTGCTTTTAAAAATAAGTTCTATGGGTTTGGCTGATTATTCCATAGAAATTATTTTTTAATCATTATGGTAAAATAGTAATCTTAAGTCATACAATTAATTGTATAAATAAGTAATAATTTATACTTTAGTGAGATGTTATTAATTTGTTTCATAATGTCTAAGTTATGATAATGGACTTTATTCTTGACGAATTAGAAATTTCCATTTGAAGATGTAATTTATTTTAAAAGTTTTCCAATTTGAATTGAATTATTAAGGTAAAGAAGAAGCCAACTAACGGTGAGAAATGTATAGACTCCTGACCTATTTTCAGTCGAGCTTGTACAAGTTTTTATGCATCTAAAGTTTTCCATATAAATACTTGTAGTTACTACGACAGTAATAGCGTCACTTAAGTTATTTAACAAGTAGGTTACTAATATTTTATGCTGGACAGATTTCTAACTCCAAACGATAATTAAATTACAGTTTCACTAACTATGTTTGTGTACCATCAACGTATTTGTATCTTTTTAAAAGCAACTTCTACCATTAAAATACAATTTTACGATGTGAAATAAATTACGCGAAGGAGAACTGGAGTTTTTACCATATTACAGCTTGAAGTGGATAAATGCAAAATGCAGTCGTTCTATTTGATCAGTGTACAGAATTTGTGAGTAGCAATAGTTTGTTAAATCACAGGTGAAAGTTTTAATCCAATGTGAGCCAAGTTAATTTTAAAAAGAAAATGTTCATTTGTCATTTTACTATTAATCAATGATATTGTTTAAGGTCAAGTCCACTTTGGTTTTAAAGGTATCGCTATTTTACATCCTCATTTGTCACATACGGCATATTCATTCCTATCTTGAAAATTAGTATATTTTCAATAAGGAAATAAAGTGTATAGTAAAAAAGTCAAAGGAGGTTTTATTCTATCGGGCAAAGTTATGTACATAAATGCATTCTTAATATCTAAAGGTCCAACACCTTAAAGGCGATTTTCGAACCACCAAAAGTGTGACGGTCAGGTGTGCTGCATCGAAAGACGGGATCGCTCACTGGTCACCCATCCAAGGAATCTTGCGATGGCGTATGAACACTCCGATCAAGGCAATTGGAAATAATTATTTAGCTAGTAGAATGGAAAAATATATCCATGACTTACCATTTGACTAATCTCAATATCTTATTTCAGAGCAAATTAAATATTTAACCTGACCAACAGCTTTAATTGAAATATATATTCTTGTACTCTCATATTAAACCTATTAAAATCAACTAGTTGTGTATTTTTTCAGATGATGTTGCACAGGACGGGCCTGCCAGGACACAGGACGTAGCTCACCCTCACCCTTAAATGCAAGGGTAAGTTTTCCTTGTGTAACTGTAATAATTCTTTCTGCCCATATGGCTGTTTTAGTGTTTGGTTTTGAATATTTTAGGGTTTATGAAGTTTATTATTAGGATTGTTACTATTTAAAATTAAAATGTCTTGTTTTTTATTTTGTTTTTATATTTTATTTTGTTATAGTTCAATTTAGTTTCCTGTTAGTTCCCATGACAGGTAACTATAAATTACGTTTCAATTCTTAGCTTTTTTGGGTGTTGGTTGACCGTTATTCCCGAAAGTCTTCGGCTGTATTTTATATTTTGTATGAACCTTGCAGACGTAGTAATTCAAAGATAGTGTCTAATACATTTCTTTTAATCTTGTAATTTAACTCGTGTCATATGACGTTCACTTGTTTTTAATTATGTTTAACTCGTGTCATGTGACGTTCACTTGTTTTTAATTATGTTTAACTCGTGTTATGTGATGTTAAATTGTTTGTAATTATGTTTAACTCGTGTTATGTGATGTTAAATTGTTTGTAATTATATTAAACTAGTTTTGTGTGACATTCACTTTTTCAATTGTGTTTAACTAGTGTTTTGTATGATTTTCATTTGTTTCTACTTATATTTAACTAGTGTTGTATGACATTCACTTGTACTTTTTTTAGCTCGTATTGTGTGACTTTCGTGTTTTTAATTTTTTTATTTATTTTTATTTATTTTTTTTTTTTACTTATCCTATTGTACAGTATATCCATTTTTATAGGTTTTAGTGTTAGTTGTGTTTCATTTAGTGTTGTTAATTATCTGAACAGTTTTTTAGCACAGCAAGCTCTAATACGATAGTATAAAAGTGGCATTGATTCCTCAGATAAGCCTAATTGGTAATCCCTTTCCAGTTCATCGTAACTCATTACAGTTTTAAGCTCCTGTATGGACGGACGTACGCTAGTCTACCGCGTTGTCACCGTCCAGACCACCTATACTCTCCGGTCTGTAGCGTGATTTACAAGTTGCAAGAAGTCGATCCGGTCAGCTTACGGAAAATCGAGTTGAGTTATCGATTTCAAATCGACTTGCCGTGCTAATGCTGTACTCTGACCTAAGCCGTTTAAGCGAGACCGACCGCAGTTCACAAAGTCCGTCTCAGACCGGCCAGGACGATGGCGTTTTTTTGTCTCTACAATTCTGCCAGACCGGGCGAGTTTCAAACTAGATGTTCTCCTTAATTAATTTCTGTAACTCTCCACCAAGGGGCTTAGCCGATAAATTTTGTTTGCCTTGAATAATCAATGATTGAACGGACAAATTCACTTGGAATGTTAATGGGTTAACAAGCCACATATAACAGGAATGAAAGTCAAGGTGATTCGTTCAGGCCTTTGAACTTAAATCTTTAAAGGAAAATTCTATGTATTGCAGAGGAACATTTCAAATTGTGTACAAAATGCCTAATTATACACGTGCAATGTTAAAATCTCTTCTTAAACAAAGTTTTGTAATGTATTGTTCATTAACTTGATTGAGCTGTATTGTTAAAACATTTAGAGATTTTCAATCGATGTTTAATGCAATCATGCACGAGTAATAGTATGGTTCGAAAATATTTAAAAGAAGATATTACAGCTGTTTATGTAAAAGTGATTCTCTTCGGCGTGGGTATTCCGGTCATTGATTATAGAGCGTGTCCAGTTTCGACTGTCCCATGTTTTACGACATTGCTTGCCAGGTCAAAACAAGCAAATAATGCTTATGACATTCCTCATATCTCGATCCTTTTTCTATCTGTTTATACAATCCTTTTTGTCATTTTTACAAGTATCTAACTATCTCAAACACGTTTTGATATATAATACTGAATTCAGTATGAGAGATTATATTACAAATCTAAGTTTTACTAAGAAAGCCTAAGAATACTTGTTTCTAAATGGTGGCTGTCTACAGATTTCAAATTTAAATATGAGAAAAACATGTTACAACAACAAAATTTAAAGATACAAAATTGAGGGACTATTTTACAATACATCTAATTGCATGTAATTTTTAAACAATGAATGATAAATAACAGAGAAAACTACAATTTAGTGACCGAAAGTATTTAAATTTTCAAAGAGATACGATGGTGAACTGTTCCTGGATTTTAGAATGCTGTATGTACAGTATTAAAAGGCCAAGACTAATTTGTTTAATTTTGTCACAGTAAATGGTTTTTTTATACCTTAGTTATCATCATCCAAGTATTTATATCTTACGCAGAGAATTAAAAAAGACCGAAAATACGTAGAATATACATTGATAAGAAAATATTACATTAAATAAACCTGAAGAAAACTGGTTACTATTGAAATATGAAAAATTGTAGTATTTATAGTTCAAAGCCAAAGTATGTATGTTTTAAAATGAAATTGTATACTTTCATATCTTAGTAGTTGATTTTGGACTTTAAAAATGTTTTTATTCTTTGATATTGGGCCTTTCATCCACTAATATTGAACTCTATACACATATCAGCTGTTTAATAGTACCACTAACAGGTGTTGTTTAGTTATGTGGTTGTTTATTCGCCAACAATACGCTATTATGACTAGTTATTGAACAATACGGGATATTCTGGCTTATTAAACCTGACGTACTTTACTCGAAAAAATCTCAAAATTGGGAATCTTGCTCTCCCAACCATCTAAAACTAATGCCTTGCATGGCAATACAATTTACGTACGTCATAAAGAATGTAAAATAGTAAATACAATATTTAAAAAGTAACAATAAAGTTTTAAAGATTTTAATGAAACTCTATCAAGGTTATTTTTGCGTTGTAGGGTACCAACCTGAAACACTATTATTTTACGCGTTGCTAAAACAAATAAAAACACGTGAGGAATTCGTGTAATTTTATTTGTTCTAAACAAAATATTTACTTGCAATAGTTATTTTCATGTTATTTTATATATCTGTTAAAATTATTTTTATTTAATTATTATTTTATGTTTATTGTTTAACATTGTGATGAAAAATAATGATAGTAAGATTCATTTACTTTTTCTTAGAAGTAATAGTTTTAAATTATGGGATGAAAATAAATTATATCTTCCTCTAACTGTTTATTGGGTTTATAAACTAAACTATATAATATTTTTGTGTGGAAAGTATAATTTATTTTGAATATTTACGAAAAATGGCACCTATAATGTTTCATAATGATGATGGCGTTTTAATTTACTAGAATTATTAATTGAATATCTCACCCAAAACACAAACACGTAAAATAATAATAAATAATGTCTGCACAGACACGATGTTTCAATGAGATCGCCCTGCGACATCGACACGAGTGTGTTTTGCATGTGCCCACGATAAAGATTGCCTCCATGTGCTTCCCATCCAACACGGACACTTTGGAGACATTAAGGCGAAGTTTAGAGTACCTTGTTCATCTGTTTGTGCTTACTGGCATTAGAACTCTGGGAATCTTTACTGAGCCACTTTCGTATTTCCATTAATCTTGGCCACCCAAAAACATCTAATCGCCAGTTGAATGTGGTAACAGTTTTATGGCTTTGTTAACTGTTTTATGGCTTTGTTAACCATTACTATAAACCTTTCAAATTCCTCTCCCCTTTACTCATTCTGGAGGGCATGTTTTTTAATGCTTAAGATCATCATATACTTGACTCAATGTGCCCTGATATTTAAAACGTATTTAACATCCTTCGTTGTAAGGCTATCTTATGTCAGCTCAATTATTATGCCATTATTCATGTCCTTTTTATGGTAAGTGTGATGTATGACATTTACGTTCTACGATGGTTGGGGTAAATGTCAAAATTGTGCACTTGTTAGGATGGGTGGGATAGCTATCATTACACATAATTACAATGGTGGTCCATAAACAGGGTGTCCACCTTCGACTGCGGCATATTTTAGAGGATTGTTTGTCAGGTAAATTCAAGTAACATGTGTACTATCTCGTTTTCTGTCTGTGTGTCTTTATGTGTTTTTTACAAAAATTTGAATATCTCATTAACCGTTTGAGATACAATACTGAATTTTCGTATGGAAGTTGATGCTAAAAATACACATTTGATATAAAAAATGGCTGAATGTCTAAGATTATCAGTTACAAAATGGTGGTTGTATAAAAATGTCAAAGTCAAATATCAAAAATACTACACTTTTTACCCAAACATGTTAAGACACAATATTTCTAGACTATGTCATGCCAAAATTCAACGATATGTCAATTTTAAAGATCGGTTGATAAATAACAGAAAAACTTATTTCATGTGACTGAAAGCATTGTTTTCTGAGCACTCTTTACCAGAAAGAACAATGCTCTCAGTCACAAAAAAAATAAGTTTTCCTTGTTATTTATTGGCCGATCTTTGAAATTGGCATATCATTGAATTTAGCACAACGTAGTATACAACTACTTCATTTTAACACTTTTGGATAAAATGTGTAGTATTTTTTTAAATTTGACTTTGAAATGTTTAGATAGCCACCATGTTTTAACTGATAATCTTAGACATTTAGTCTTTTTATATAAAATGTGTATTTTCAAGATCAACTCCCATAAGAAAATTCAGTATTGTATGTCAAACCGTTTTTTAGATATTTAAATTGTTGTTAAAAACACATTTTTTCTTTATTACGTTGACAATATAAATGATATTGTAAAAGTCAATATTTGTTTAAAACATTTTCATTATATTATACTAAACCTTTCTCATTCATACATACAAAGGCGTTCTCATTAAGACATACATTCAACGTGTTCTCATTAATTCATCAATTGTTCCCACTTCCATTAACGGTGTCAGTTTTCCAATTGGGCGGTCTCCCAGAACACCAAAAACTCGTCCACACTGTAAAATGCCTGTGACGCTAAGAATTGTTTAAGGCGAGTTTTCAACGACTGGAGTGTCGTAGCGTTTTTCATTGCGTGGGGGATTTTGTTAAATAAAGCGAGCACCTTCTTGGGAGGCATGTGCTCGTACGTTGTTCTATGCTTCCCAATTCGGTAGCGCTCTCTCTCTCTCTCTCTCTCTCTCTCTCTCTCTCTCTCTCTCTCTCTCTCTCTCTCTCTCTCTCTCTCTCTCTCTCTCTCTCTCTCTCTCTCTCTCTCTCTCTCTCTCTCTCTCTCTCTCTCTCTCTCTCTCTCTCTCTCTCTCTCTCTCTCTCTCTCTCTCTCTCTCTCTCTCTCTCTCTCTCTCTCTCTCTCTCTCTCTCTCTCTCTCTCTCTCTCTCTCTCTCTCTCTCTCTCTCACACACACACACACACACACACACACACACACACACACACACACACACACACACACACACACACACACACACACACACACACACACACACACACACACACACACACACACACACACACACACACACACACACACACACACACACACACACACACACACACACACACACACACACACACACACACACACACACACACACACACACACACACACACACACACACACACACACACACACACACACACACACACACACACACACACACACACACACACACACACACACACACACACACACACACACACACACACACACACACACACACACACACACACACACACACACACACACACACACACACACACACACACACACACACACACACACACACACACACACACACACACACACACACACACACACACACACACACACACACACACACACACACACACACACACACACACACACACACACACACACACACACACACACACACACACACACACACACACACACACACACACACACACACACACACACACACACACACACACACACACACACACACACACACACACACACACACACACACACACACACACACACACACACACACACACACACACACACACACACACACACACACACACACACACACACACACACACACACACACACACACACACACACACACACACACACACACACACACACACACACACACACACACACACACACACACACACACACACACACACACACACACACACACACACACACACACACACACACACACACACACACACACACACACACACACACACACACACACACACACACACACACACACACACACACACACACACACACACCACACACACACACACACACACACACACACACACACACACACACACACACACACACACACACACACACACACACACACACACACACACACACACACACACACACACACACACACACACACACACACACACACACACACACACACACACACACACACACACACACACACACACACACACACACACACACACACACACACACACACACACACACTCTGCCATTAGTTTCATAATTATGTTCGTCTCTACCACGAGTTAGAGCACATATTGACAAACAATACATAGTAGTTTCTAGGTCATAGAGGCTAGTTAATGTTAAAATTTGTAATGCTATAAAAGTTGGTTTGCATGAGTCTCTTAAATTAATTTGAGCAATTATACGAACCGCTTGCTTTTTTAATCTAAATACTCTTAAAAATTGATTGTTTGATCAAGTTGCCCACGACATCAACCCGTAGGAAAGTTGTGGGTAGATTAAGCCATAATACGCCGTCATCAGTACCTGAGTTGGGCAGTATTTTGCTAAAGATCTCATAGCAAAAATTCCGGATGTTAATGGTTTGCCATGGAGCTCAATTATTGCATTATGAACGCTGGTTTTTTGATTAAACTCAAAAATATTGTTTGATCAACGTGCCACAACATTCACGTAGGAAAGTTGTGGTGGATTAACATAATTAAGGCCAAGTCTCAAATTACCTGTAAATTGAAAGAGATTGTTGGTTCCAACATTCCGGATTGTTTTTCACAAAAGCAGATGAGCGGTTATGCAATCCATTACGTGTATTCTAGCATGTAGTTCAACCATGACTATGACGGTGGACACCGATGTATGTGTGATTTACAATGTAATTGAAAGTTAATCATTGTATGCCCTGGATATCATATTACTAAATTAGGAAAAGAACCGAACTGAGAATTCATCCCTGGGGAACACCGTAACACAGATCAGCTAGACTAGAAAAATCATTTGTAATTTGAACTTCTTGCGTACTATGTTTTATATATGATCTAAGCCATGTTAAAGGCACACCACGGATGCCATGAGATTTCAACCTGTCAAGCAGTATACGACAGACAGTCAATAGTCAACACAGTCGAATGCTTTTGATAAGTCGAGGAATCACTGTAAGTGGATTTTCGACATTCTAACCCCTCTACAACCAAATCCATTAGATTCGCAACTGTGTCTATGGTCAATTTGCCCGTCCTAAAACCAAATTGGTTTACTGAGAGCTGGTTGTGTATAGTTAAAAATTCAAGCATTCTTATTAAAAACTGTTTTTTCAAATAGTTTGCTCAAACCGGGCAAAATTGAGACAGGCCTGTAATTATTGACTGAATTCGGATCGTCTTCCTTGACTATTGGAATTACTTAGGCAACTTTCAGGAGAGAGGGGAAAACTCCTGTTTCAAAAGACCTATTAACTAATCGTGTTAATGGGCCGAGAAGGTAATTTGAGACTTTTTTATAAGCCACATAGAAACAAAGCTAATATCATTTGACGTTTTGGCTGGGAGCTTTTAATGATTCTGGCGATTTCATCCTCAGTGGCAGGTGCTAACACCATGGATACTACTGGGGTATACCTAAGATTACGGAAAACTTGAGGCTGGGATGAACGAGGACACTGCTGACTGGCAACAGAAGCAAAACATATGTTTAATTCATCAGCAACCCTAGCCCCATCAGTAACAAGTTTATCCCCAAACTTAATTTTAATTTGTTTTCCCTGATTATTTTTACAATCGGTGTTAACGATTTCCCAAACAGTTTTAGAAATAGTTTTAGATCAAATAATCGATTTTGAGACGTCATACGCTTTAGCTGCTTGAATTACCTTTCGATAAATTTGTTTGTATCTTTTGAAAAAGTGTTTAAGTTTGTTATTTTGACGTCGTTTTCTTTATTTATGAAAAGAATCGTAACTTTTCTCTGAAAACAAGAATTCCTGTTGTAATATATATATATATTTTTTTTTTCTTGATCACACACATTTTGATACTTTTTATTGGGCAGCATGACTAAATTGTTTTAATTGTATGTGTGTACTTTGATTCCGGCTGCTTCGAAGTCTTTTTCCTCAGCTTGATCAACTTTATAAGAATCACAAGAGAAGTGTGACTTAAGAAAGATGGCCACTGGCCACACAATCTCCTTTGGATTGCTGTCGGCAGAATTAATTTGCCAGTTTAAAATTTGGTAACTGGCCAAATTCTAAGTTTCTATTGTTAAACCCATTTTCGGTTATGACAAGCATATCTGTACTCAAGTCTTCACACATGAGTTGAAGTTCTTTCAGTTTGTTGGTAGCAATTTGATCATTTTTGTGGAGTAGATTTAGTGTTCTGATTTTGAATAGTCGAGTTTGTTTGTTTCTTGGTCCCTAAAAAACAGTTTTATTGATATGTGTTGTCGTCTGTGAGTCTGTCATTTTTCAGCCAATGTGTTGATGAGAGATGTAGGTCTAATTGTCTTCTGGCCAGGATGAAGAGTTGTGGGTGTTCTTGAGACTGCAGCTGAGTAGGATTCGTATTGCTGGATGATTGGTTGTTGGGGCTCAGACTGAGAGAAGGCGACGGACGCAGGTTGCGCAGTGGCTGGTCGAAGCCGTGGTGTCATCAGGGCCAACTTCTCCACTATGAGTCAAGCCAGGAGTTTCTTCCCCGAGGCACGCAGGTGAAGTCCATGGGACATGAAATGCTGTCTACCGATGCCGTTTATCTCTAATAAGTCTACGCCTTCGTGCCGTTTGCAAAGCTTTGTCATGAAATTATTGACAAGAGCGTCAGTATGATGTAGGGGGCTGTTGAGAGGGAGATTATGCCTTGGTAGTATATGCAGCAGAAGAACTCTGGAGGTTGACTTACACTGTTTTATGACGCTCTCTAGGCCCCTAATATTACATTTTTTTCTTCTTGCGGCGGTATCGTTTGTCCCTGCTATCAATACGTAGCAATTTCCAGGTGAAGGGACAGACGTAGGTGCGATGTTGAGCAGGCCAGCTCCCGGTTTGCACATGCCTCTGACCTTAGTCGCAGGTTGTATTGCGGGTTGTTCGAGAGAGGCGAGGTGGCGGGCGTGGCTATCACCAATAATTGAAACATTGTTGAGTGGAATATTAATGTTTGTTTTAATATTGATAAGCGTCTTTCTTTTCTCTCTTTTTCGTAATTTCCCAATTTTGTAAACTGGGTTATTTTTGTTTACCATTTTCTTTTTTTCTCCTTCTGTTTTCATATTATAGTAAAAACTAGGCTATCTTCGATTTCGCTGTCTTCTGGACTTAGCATTGCTTTGAATCTGTTTTTTTCTTCTTTTTTTTAGAGGTACCTGTGTCCCAGAGGGGTTTCACATATCTGCTGCGAATCTAGATTGGAGATGTGAAGGGGCTTTTAAACTTTCAATTTCCTTCTCTAAACATCTAATTGACTGAATCATGTTTTTGTCTCTTCAACCAGAATAGTACAAAGGTTACAAGGAGTACTAAGGGTGGCAATTAATTTTTCTTGGTTCTTGATTTTTTTTCTTGAGGGCTCTCAATATTTTTTTTTTTTTTTTAGTATTTCATTGTTGGAGCTTAGTTTGTTCACAATTTCACTGTGGGTTATATTATATTCTAGGGGTTCTGTCTGTGTGGATTGTCATTACATTTAAATTATTAGTGCAGGAGACAATTAACATAGTATTGCACAAGTCATTAGATATTATATCTCAAATTTAGACATTCATTCACATCAAAGACACTTACAAACGTACAATTATTGATCATCCACTCACTCTCGCAATCATCGGTCAACAATTTTCTCCCACTTCCAGCTCTGGGATCAGTCTTCTATTAGCTGTTAAACGTATTTGACGCTAGAAAGCGTCTAAGGCGAGTTTTAAACACCTTAGGTGTTCTGGAATTCTTAATTGACAGTGGCAATCTGTTGATTAGGCGACCACCTGCCAGTCCGATAATTTTCTCTGCCTCTTGTCTCGTACCTGTGTACGTTACAGCCTCTGGTTTAGGCACACTGGTAAGACAATGCAGAGTCAACAGTTGCACATTTTTTAAATTAGCCCTGCACGACTCTCTGCTGCTCAATTTCGCGATAGTTTGGATCGCCTTTTTTGTAATTTTATTACTCTTAAAAAATGAATGTTTGCTCTGGCTCCCCATAACACCACTCCATAGGAAAGATTGGATAAACCATACCATAATACGCTGTAATCAGTACCTGACAAAGGCAGTATTTGGCCAAAGATCTTAAAACAAATATCCCCGAGGACAATTTGGCGCAAACATAGTCAATATGACAGTACCATGTCAAACCTCGATCAAGGTATATTCCATGGAACTTTGAGGAATTGCCTTCCTCTAGAATGGAGTCTGCCACCATGACGGTAATTCACCCCTCAGATTCTGTAAAGTGTAATGAAAATTTTAGAACATTCGATTTTGATAGGTTTATTTGAAGATTGAGTCTGTTAAATTATTCTTGAACGCTGTTGTTTACGTCAACAAAAGATGTTGCCTCCAAATTTAGTGTTGAGCTTTCTTTAAAATAGAAAGTTGTGTCATCAGCGTACTGCACCAGTTTTCCGTGCAGAAGTGATGAACCTATGTCACTGACATAAACCAGGAAGAGAATAGGACTGGGAAATGAACCCTAGGGAACTCCATATCTGACTGGAGTTTGTTTTGAACAATGATTTGCAATCTTGACAACTTGTGTTCTATATCTTCAAAACGAACTAAGTCATAAAAGCGGACGCCTCGAATGCCATGGGATTGTAATTTTTCAAGCAGTATTTCGTGTTCAACGTAGTCGAATGTTTTAGAAAGGTCAAGAAACACGCCTAAAGTGTGATTATGACCTTATATCCCATCCACAATCGAATCTCACAACTGCTTCAATCGTTGATTTGCCCTTTCTGAACCCAAATTGGTATATCTGTTTAAAAAATAAAGCATTCTAGAAAGAAACAGTTTTTCAAATATCTTGCTCGGAGCTGGCAAGATGCAGACAGGCCTAGAATTATTAATTGAGTGAGGATTATCTTTTTTAAATATTGGATGAACTTTATCAGTTTTCAGGAGAGAGTTAAACACTCCTGTATGAAAAGACAAATTGACGAAATGCGTTAGTGGTCTCACAATATACTTTAGGCAGTTTTTTATGAGCTACATAGATACCAAGTTAATATTCTTATTAGGAAATTGTTTAATAATTCGTTCGAGCTATTCCTCAACTGCAGGGGCCAGTGTTATTGAGTGTACTGGACTCTGCTTGCGCGTGAGATTTCCTTGCAGTGGTGATGTACGAGGGCCTTGCTGACATGCAACAGACGAGAAAAATCTGTTAAACTCATCCGCAACATCGGAAGGATCACTGACTAGGGTATTCCCAATTTCAATTTTTATTTGTCGGTGAACTGCAGTTTTATTGTTAATGATGCCCCAGACAGTATTTGAAATATTTTTCGAGAGAAGAATTGATTTTGAGACATCATATTCCTTTGCTGCTTGAGTCACCTTTCTGTAGGTTCTTTTGTAATTCCTAAAATAAATGTTAATTTCTTCATTTTTTGTGTTTTTGTTGATTTTGGAGAGGAACTAAAGTTTCTCTCTCGAGATCCGAACACCCTTCGTGAACCAATTATTTATTTCTTGTGTTATTCCAATATTGACTGTTTTTGTAGTGCAGCAGGTATTGATATAAAAGGTTAAATAATCGTTAAACATTTTAAATTGCTGCTCTTCAGGTTGATTTAAATTTAGAAAATTTCACTTTTCATTTGAAAGGTTAGCATTGAGGAGAGCAATGTGTTCAGGCCTTGTGTCTCTTATACTTGTTCTATTTTTCTATTGTTTTTCGATCTGTTTTCCACCAGTAATAGCCTTTTGGCCATAGTGGTTCAGAATTGCTGTGTTGATCACTGATACTGCGACATTAGACACATTTGAGATAATTTTATCAATTGCTGATTCAGTATTAGCCGTCACTCTCGTTGGAGCTTTGACTAAAGGTACCAGGCCAAACGATCTTAATAAATCGATAAACCGTTTGGAAGACGAGTGATTGCCGTTTAGCACGTTTATGTTGAAATCCCCCAGCAACATGAATTCTATTATAGTTGATAAGATCTGTCAGTAAAGATTCAAATTTTGAAAAAAAAGTCATCATTTCCACTGGGAAACCTGTAAATTCCCACTAAAACTAGTTTTGACTTGACCATGTGAATTTCGATACCAACTGCTTCGAAATCTTTTTCAGCTGTTTCTTTAATTGAGAAATTTCCAAAATAAATTGTTTGCTTTAAGAATACATCGACACCACTTCCTTTTGAGACATGCCAACAGTATGAGTTTGCCAATTTATAGTTTGGAATTTTGCAAAGATCTATGTTTTTGTCGTTAAAACCGTTTTCGGTTACAACGAGTACTGTAGGTCCGATTGGAGCTCTTCGAACATAAATTGTATTTCTTGTAATTTTTGGTTGCAAATTGAGCATTTTGATGAAGCAGACGGAAGGAATTTTGGTGTTTCAATTTTGAAATTGTTGATTTGTATGATTTTAAGTGTGTTAATTTTGGCTTTTGCTTGGAGGTGGATTCCCTAAAAAATATAAATCACTATTATTAGTATGTTGAAAGTCAGTCTATCGTATACTCAATGGACTGGAGATAGAATGCTGTATCACCCTGTCTATGGGTGTGGTCCTGTTCATAGCATGTGATCTTTGAGGTGACGCTGGAATCCTCCATACCGAGACTCCGCCAGCTGCCTGAGATGTTCGGGATGCCGCTTCAGCGTATGTCTCATAGGCTAAGGTGGTGGAGTTTGGTTGCTGGATTGTTGACTTGAGAAATGGCATCAATCTGGCAGAAGCAGGTGGAGGAAGTGGAAATATCTCGGCCAGCCTTTCCATGATGAGTTCAACCAGAAGTCACTTGCCAGATGCCCTCAGATGCAAGCCCTAAAATGCTATCGAGTGATGCTTCTGATGTTCAGAAATTCCACACCCCTAAGGCGGTCGCAGAGCTCAGTCATGTAGTGGTTGGTGAGAGCTACGGTGCGATGAATGGGGCTGTCTTTAGGGAGGTCGTGTCTAGGTGGTAGGGGCACAAGTAGTACTCTTGATGATAGGCTACACCACTCTATTATACCCTCTAGGCAGTTAAATATTATGTCCTCTCTCCCAGCAGCAACATCGTTGGTCCCCGCAAGTAGAATATAGATGTGGTTGGATGGAGGGGCTGATGACGGTGCAATATTAAGCAAGCCGGCGCCTGGCTTGCATATTGCACTCACCTTTGTCTCTGGTTGCACATTATCCTTAAGGAGTACTGCGAGGTGACGAGCCTGACTGTCTCCAGCCAGGGTTACATTGCGGAATGGTATGCTTATTTTGTTGCTAGGTCTATTTCCTTTTGACCGCTTTATTTCTGGTTTACGAGTTGTCTAATTGTGTTTCTTTTTCTCTTACTAGTAACTGTAATAAAGGTGTTTTGTTCGGGTTCAATAATTCTGTCTGAGAGGGTAAGCACTTCTATTTTTAAGGCTAATAGTGCAGTGGGCTTCTTATAGTATTTCCACAGACCGGGTCGGCTGGTGAGTATTTCTTATGGTTTTTATCTCTTCTTCCAACTGTCTAATTGAATTTATCATGCTGGTAGATTCTTCATGATGAATTTTGCAACGATTGCAGGTCGTAGATAGGTTTTTGATATTTTGTTTCAGGTTTTTTTATGATTCTGTGCATTTTCCATCTCACATTTAAGCACCTCGTCACTACAATTTGCTTGATTCAAGGTTTCGTTAATTTTTTTTAAGTTACATCGTACATGTGCTCTGTCTAAGTGCCTTTTTCGCCCATGAGGGTCATTAAAGGAAGCTGATTCTCGACCTTAGCACCACTGTTTGTTATGAAAACTTCATCCATGTACTGCATGAGACGCTCGTCAGATTCAACGGAATGATCTAGAATTGTTTTTACTTAGGCACGGAGCTTAACTATTTCTTTTTTTAACTCGGCATTCTCGTTCTGAAGGTTAGGGTGCAAAGTGGTTAACTGAGATGATGGAATTATCGTCAGAGGTAGTTGTTTGTGCGAAGTGTTTGCTGCAGGAGAAGAAAGTAGAGATGGCGTGGAGTAGTAGTAGCGGTTACTGATCTGCTAAGGTTGACGTTGCTGTCGGTACATCGTACTGAGCCTATCCCGAGACGGACGGATGGTGTGTCTTTAGCCAGGGTGGATAGTGGCATGTCTGAGGATGCATCAAAGAAGAGAGTAGCAACTTCAGCTACAGGAGTGTCTGCTTGTGAGTAACGTCCTGACTGAGTTGGGGGATTTGGAGTACAATTTCTCATTGTCAAGGTATGTGGTCCAGTATGTGATTCCAGAATAGATGATAGTGTTTCTCCATTGGTTCTTACTGACGCCTTGCACGTCTTCCCCAAACAACGCCAGACCACATCACCGTTTTTAAATGGGTAGCATTCTCTGTACTTTCTATTATTGAATAAAATCCTATCTTTTCCATTTTTAACCGCTTCCAGTACGAAAGACACAATAAATTAGGATGGCTAGTTGTATATATTATAACATCAACAAAGCACTAAGACAATTATGAAACAATAAATACAATCCTGGTGTTTCAATGGAGTTATATGGACTCGTCTGCAATGTGGCACTGGCAATCTTATCTTGAGTAGCATATGAAAAGGTATGCGGTACACGGTCAGGTGCTATTGTCCTCAATTATTGTCTTGGTCTATTGACCTCTCGACAGTTGTCACGCTCTCTACTCAACATCAGGAAGTTTGATGTAACTTTAAAGGTAAAATTGACTTTATTGTGTTGGCAGGCATTGTTTGAAGTGCGCATGTGCTAACCAGTGAACCTTGGAGAATCTGACAACAATCCTTGACTAATTTCGTTTTTAGTCTAAACTAGCATGTAGATATTATTTAAATACCACATAATAAGTCTGCTCACTCAGAATCCAATGCTTCAGAAATATATGTTTACACTTCGCGTAAATGTTTCACTAGGTCACTTATTAAAATATGGGATATAAACTATGATTAATTTAAAAAAAAAAAAACTGAAGACTGAATTACTGCTGGGGTAAGCCAGGCCTACCAACCTCTTGTAACGATCTCTCTTTTTTTGTCTCTTATGCTTTTTGGATGCAAAAACACTTCGTCTGTATATTGCAGGTGTCTTTGATCGGATTCGATTGAGTGGTCAAGAACAGCTTGTCTCTCAATACGAAGCTTTGTCAGTTCTTCTTTTACAGCCGAGTTTTCATCGAGGATATCTGATATTGATTTACTCAAAAGCGGAGTGTTTTGTGAATCCTGAGGCTGATTTATAATTGAATCAGATGTAGAGGACTGTGTAAGTGGAAGGATGGGCGTGCTCGCCAATGTGGAGTCTTGGGGTGAATTCATCTCAATAAAGGGTGCCTCGGTGGGAGAACAGTGTCTTTGCCGGGGAGGAGCTGGAGTATGGGCCCTATTGGTCACAGGATGTAGCCCACTGTGTGTCTCAGTGACATAGAAAATTGCCGTCTTATCCTTATTTGTTCTGACGGATGCCGTACAACTTCTTCCTAGGCAACGCCAGGCGATGTCACCACTTTTAATTGGGTAGCTCTCACGGTATTTTTGATTGTTAAACAAAACAACATCTTTGCCGTTTTTACTTACAACATCTTTGCCGTTACATACGGATACACAGACAGAAAATGAATCGAGATAGGACACATGTTAAATGGCATTATTTGCTTGTATTGACCTGACAAACGATCTTCTAAAATAAGCAACAGTCGAAGCTGGAGACCCTGTATAGAGTGAGTAAATGGTCACACCGATATTTTGCACTAAAATTCAGGTAGTCGCTGATTTTGCGCACTTTGTCGGGAGGCCACTCTCCGGGCTCAACGATACTGCGTAAACTGTACTTTTTAAAGAAATCTCATGAGTGGTTAAATAAAGGTAAAAATAAATTACAACTAGTTTGCTAAGAACCATTTATTAAAATTAAATAGGTGAATAACCTAACCTTACTTAACCCAACCTAACTTAACCTAACCTAACTGTGGCACATACCATTATGGCGGACACTGAGAGTACTCAGGTACCTGCTGCATCAGGTGCGCCACTACGGCGAGGTGATTAAGGAGTCGTTTAGGGATTAATAATACTATAAGTATTGGGACTAGTTTCAAAATAGTTCAACACCACTGAACGTGTATGGGACAGAGGGTGAGCCAACACAACTGAACGTGTATGGGAGAGCGGGTGGGCCAACACCACTGAACGTATATGGGAGAGCGGGTGGACCAACACCACTGAGCGTGTATTGGAGGGTGGGTGAGCCAACACCACTGAACGTGTATGGTAGAACACCACTGAAGCTATGGGGGTTATAGCCAAATAATTGAGGACTTTGTCATGCCAGTTGAAAGTAGAAAAAAACCAATGTACCATGAAAGTTTAAGAACAGCTAAAAAACTAATGCTGTTAAACGATATTTTATATATTTTTGTTAAATATATTAAATGAAGATGTAAATATTTGTTAAAAGTGTACATAAAATATGTAAATCACAATGGCAGGTATTTTGAGAAAACGGAAACAATCTAAGAAAGTTGAGTACTGCATAAGTTTGATACCCATCACTGTACGTGTATGGGTGGGCGGGTGGGTCTATACCACAGTACGTAAGTGGGGGGGGTGGGGTGGGTCGATAACACTGTACGTGTGTGGGTGGGCGTGTGGGTCGATACCGCTGTACGTGTATGGGCGGGCGGGTGGTTCGATACACACTGTACGTGTATGGGCGGGCGGGTGGGTCGATACCACTGTACGTGTGTGGGTAGGTGGGTGGGTCGATACCACTGTACGTGTATGGGTGGGCGGGTGGGTCAATACCAATGTACGTGTGTGGGTGGGTGGGTGGGTCGATACCATTTTACGTGTATGGGTGAGCAGGTGGGTCGATACCACTCTACGTGTATGGGTGGGTGGGTGGGTCAATACTCCTGTACGTGTGTGGGTGAGCGAGTGGGTCGATACCACTGTACGAGTATGGGCGGGCGGGTGGATCGATACAACTGTACGTGTGTGAGTGGGCGGGTGGGTCGATACCACTGTACGTGTGTGGGTGGACGGGTGGGTCAATACCACTGTACGTGTGTGGGTGAGCGAGTGGGTCGATACCACTGTACGAGTATGGGCGGGCGGGTGGATCGATACCACTGTACGTGTGTGGGTGGGTCAATACCATTGTACGTGTATGGGTGGGCGGGTGGGTCAATACTACTGTGCGTGTATGGGTGGGCGGGTGGGTCGATACCACTGTACGTGTGTACGGGCGGGCGGGTGGGTCAATACCACTGTACGTGTGTTTGGGCGGGCAGTTGGGTCACTACCACTGTAAGTGTGTATAGGTGGGCTGGTGGGTCAATACCACTGTACGTGTTTATGGGCGGGTGGGTGGGTCAATAGCGGGTGGGTGGGAAAACATATTCAAATAGCGGTAATTTCGCCATTTTGCTTGGTATGCAAGGCTCATACTCACTGTACGTGTATGGGTGGGCGGATGGGTCAATACCACTGTACATGTATGGGTGGGCGGGTGGGTCAATACCACTGTACGTGTGTGGGTGGGCGTGTGGGTCGATACCACCGTACGTGTTATGGTGGGTGGGTGGGTACTATTGTACGTGTGTGGTTGGGTCATTACTATTGTACGTGTGTTGGTGGACGGGTGGGTCAGTACTATTGTACGTGTGTGGGTGGACGGGTGGGTCAGTACTATTGTACGTGTGTAGGTGGGTGGGTGGGTCAGTACTATTGTACTGTGTGGGTGGGTGGGTAGGTCAGTACTCTTGTACGTGTGTGGGTGGGTGGGTAGGTCAGTACTATTGTACGTGTGTGGGTTTTAGGTTAATACTATTGTACGTGTATGGGCGGGCGGGTGGGTCGATACCACTGTACTTGTGTGGGTGGGCGGTTGGGTCGATATCCACCGTAATGAGTGTTTCGGTTTTGGCTCATTACACTAAAATACCCGTGCGGGGATACCATGGGTAGGTGAGTGGGTCGATACCAGCAATTGCTAAAAATCATATTGGGAATTAAACTGGTAATTTTCAAAGTTTTTATTTTTTAGTGTTTAATTTGGGAAATGTTTGTGCCAATTATTTGGAACCATTTACTTTGGTTCTGTTTCTTTTTATCTGTGGTTTAACGAATGCTCTCGTGACCCACACGAATGGAGTTGATAATTATCTATTACTAATGCAATATGGAATATGTACCACATGGAGGAGGGTTGGTTTTACTGTCACTTAATACCTTGAAAGTTACTTCTACTATGTGTGAACACTGCCCTTCAAAATTGAATCACATACACGACTGTATTAATGGAGAACGCAGAATGAACTTTCAGCCAACTTGAATGAGCAGCGCCTTCTCTAAACACTTTAACTAACACGTAACGACACTGCAAGTAAAGGGGACATGACTGAACAAGTTCAACAACACTGCCCTTTATGAGGTAACAAGTTACCAACTATCGCATGTCTTGTAAATTGGTGTCCTCAATCTTGTCACTTACGGTCGTTACCCGTTCGAAGACCCCTGACCTAGGCTAGCTCCAGTGGCTTGCGAGTTAGGCGCCGCCACTCACATCAATCTCTCATTGACAGATGTCATTGGTCACACAAATCATTAGTTTTAATCACCGACGTTTGCAGTTGACCGAACACTGCAGCGCTAACATGGAGTAATGACTTAGTGGACTTTTAGACGATTTACTCCAGTTGTCTTTGAAGGTGGTTTAGACACGTTTACTATATTAATAATGAAAGTAACTATGTTGGTGGCCTTTTTCTCTATGTTCCAAACAAGTTAATTGACCACGTTTATAATATTTCTATTAATATATGTCAGATAGATTTACTTAAATGTTGTTAAATACATTATCCTAATTAGTACCATATATTAAGTTATATCAAAGATTGTAAAACTAAAGACTATAATCTTTGGTCTAGCTTATCGTAGTCATTTTGTTTTCTAGTAATCATACAACACTGAATAGTATTTTGAAGTTGTACTATCAATTATATTATTTTTTAACTTGTTGATTTTCAAAACATACAGGCTAGGCCTACCAGTTTGTTTTTTCTTAATTTTTATTTATTTTTTTATTCCAGTGGAACAAGTGGTGTCGTCTGGTTTAAGACATCAAGACTTTGAGTCTGAGTTAGAGATACCACAATTACGTATTTCTAATCCGGCCTGAACTTGAAGTATTTATCATCAATCTAGAGTACCTTGTACTGAACTGGTATTGTTGGGAATGTACAGAGTAGGGTTAAAAAAAACCTATCCTTAATGGAAAAGAAAATAACACATAATTTTGTTTACAATTAAACTACTAAATTGATTCATTATCACAAAGTTAAAATAATTATTATGTATTTGGAATAAAATAATAAAGATAATAAAATAATTTACTGTAATTAAAATTAAAATATTTGCTAGTTAGGTATTTTTATAAAACGAGGAATACAAAAATATATACAGGGAAAGAAACAATAAAAAAATTATAGCGTAAAAAGGAATTTTTGTTCAAAACAAACTCTTAATTATATAAAAGAACATGTTAAAGATAATTTAAAATATTAAGTTCGTTCATTAATTTGCCCCAATTTCTTTTCTGAATAATTAATGCTCACAAACCTAATTACTATATCTCAAATGTCGATAATGCAAAGACCTCGTTAGGAGTTGATAAGTTTTTGAGTGCTCACCGGATCTGAGTGAATAGGGAGAAATCCATTGATGCCAGCTGATATTGTCGAATTCCCATGCAAATCAATCACAAGTGTATTACCGTCAATGCCACGGCAATCAGAGATCACAACTTCCACTCGTCGGTAATTCTATCTGATTGATTCCATTCTAGGCGACAAACTCGATCGCACTTTTCTCACGTGTTCTGCTGCACAAAAACCTGTCTACGAACGTAATCAGGAGCCGTTCCATGCCTCCAAATGTTAATGCAAACGCCATGACTCCGTAAGCTGCACGTAATCCTTCTTAACTGACGAAGGGATGTAATGAAAAAACACCCTCTTACTGAAAAACTCCAAAGGATAATCCGAATAGTTTTAACTTTAGTATTATTGGCATGCAAATCAAGTTATTTAATGCTTATATACAGTGGATGTTGAAGTATTATAAATTTAAATAACTAGCAAGTGTTTTTATTTATTTATTATTTTTCGAAGATATTGACATCGAACTACTTTCAAAGGCTTCAGACCAGACAACAACGATTTTATTCCATTAAAAAAGTGTTTTTTATTAGTTTAATGAAGCAGTTTTTAGAAATAAAAAAAAGTTAAATGAAGTGTCCACTACATCTACGATATAAAAGAGCTCCTGGAGTTATAACTACAGGATGTGCTGTTATTTGAACAGTTCAAAAATAATACAACGAAATATGTTATTCTTACAATGTGTTATATAATAGAATAAGTTATTTGCATAATGAGTTAAATAAAATAATCTGGCAGTCATCCAATATTTAATATAACAGAATAAGTTATTCGCCAATACGGTGTACAAGAAAATCTGCTATTGATTCAGAACAAGAAAGCCAGATCATTGAGTATGACAATCTACTTTTCAGCCAGATCATTGAGTATGACAATCTGCTATTAAGCCAGATCATTGAGTATGATAGTTTGCTATTAAGCCAGATCATTGAGTATGACAATCTACTATTAAGCCAGATCATTGAGTATGACAATCTACTATTAAGCCAGATCATTGAGTATGACAATCTGGTATTAAGCCAGATCATTGAATATGACAATCTGTTATTAAGCTAGATCATTGATAATGACAATCTGTTATTAAGCCAGATCATTTAATATGACAATCTGCTATTAAGCCAGATCATTGAATGTGACAATCTGTTATTAAGCTAGATCATTGAGTGTGACAATCTGTTATTAAGCCAGATCATTGAGTATGACAATCTTTCTATTAAGTCAGATCATTGAGTATGACAATCTGCTATTAAGCCAGATCATTGAGTATGACAATATGCTATTAAGCCAGGTCATTCAGTATGACAGTCTGTTATTAAGCCAGATAATTGAGTATGACAATCTGCTACTAAGCCAGAACATTGAGTATGACAATCTGCTATTAAGCCAGATCATAGAGTATGACAATCTGTTATTCACCCAATTTTTCATTAATAAATATCGTAGTATGAGTCCCTATTTCTATTATTTTAGAATAAGACTACAAATAATAATATAAATGATAATATAAATATAATATAAATGATAATCTACATTCGAAGGATAATTTGTAGCATTCTGAAGAAGTTCGCGTGTAAACAGACTGGATTGGATTGGAAGATCATTAAGAAAGAGAGTAAAATAATGCTGATACAATAAAAATTGGTTAACAAAAACTTCAACTTTATCTACTTCTCCATAAAGAATCGCTTAAGCTAAAACATGTCTAAATTGCATTTATATTGTAGTGCAGGAAATGTCCAAACTTGAAAAAGACGATTCTGTGGGTAAAAGGAAACAGTGTTGACATTGCGTAGAAAGATGTTTACAAATTTATTACATTTTATGCGTGATTACAGTAGTTACGTTGGTAAACGTTGCTAAAACCATCGTCAAATAAATATTTTCATATAAATGAAAACGTATTTTTAAAACATCTTCAACCTGGGGCTTTGTGCACGTAATAACAGTTACGTTATAGTAGGTTATGTTAAGTAATGTTAGGTTAGGTTAACATTCTAACTTCTAACCTAAGTTAGGTTAGTTTAGAATAGTTGTCAAATTCCAGGTGTAAGTTGGGAAATCTGTCACCATCGTACATGACTAATAAACTCAATGTAGCTTAAACATATTTAAAAGTTAAAGGAGATATTGTTTTTTACCAGGCGAATTTTAGTGCAAAGAATCCCTCTCTAACGCTTAACCTGGGGCTCAACGGCTTAAATGTACCTTCCGAATCACCACCAGTTACCAGGTAGGAGGGCTGCGTGTAAGGTCTCCCATCCAAGGAACAGCCACGTTTTATAAACATATGTATGTTTGTTTTCCATATTAGTCGTTTTTCTTTCATGACATTTAGAGTCGATTCTCTCAGTTTACAAATTAATTTGTGCAGTGTGTATAGTATACGGATATATAATGTTTTGAATCATTAAAATTTATAAACAATATTTAAAAGCCGGACTGTTCAGGATGAAGCAAGGACTGATATAAAAATGTTTATTTTACAATACTTTAGGTGGACAAGTTTATATCTCGGAAATAAAAAAGATTAGAGTATTAAATTGCGTGCATTAAATATTTTAAATGGAATGAGATTTTCCTAAAATGAAATCTGGTTTCACTCTTACACAGATTTTATGTTTGGACAGCTAAAGCAATTTATTTGGATAATCCTCAGCTAGTTTACGTTTTTTTGTAAATGGAGGTAAATGCCAAATTACGTATTATATTTAGCCTAATTAGGGTCGGCTGAGATCCGAGACAGCCAAGCTTGTACATCATTTGAATGCGTAATAAGGTTGTCTTATCAGGAGCGAAATTGGATATTAAGCTTTAGGAAGCTGCAGATTCATTGCTGCTAAGGCATTACAACCCCCTCCCTTCGTCTTATCCACATGCCCCACCCTGTATTGCCCGTAACCAAATTCAATCGCGGAATAATCCCTGATAATCCGTTTACGCAAGATTGGGTTTGTGCTCACAACAAAGCTACTTGGTAAGTCAATTTCGCGCGGTGAATCCAAAATAGAAGGCTTTGCATGGTGATCTTTTCTCCTAAACTAAACAATTGCTGATTTAAATTCTTCTAGTTAATTAGAGAGTGAATTAAATGTAAGATGAACGTATGTAACATTTATATTTCAGAAAATATACTGCCAAACTATTACAGTCCTTCAAATTTACACGTATATATCATTAAATAAATTGAATTAATACCTATAACAATTTAAAATTTAAATATTTTGAGGTTAACTTGATAGACATTTCAATATCTATTGTGTACCATTATACGTCAATAATATTGGTACTTATCTTGGCACTATTAAAATTTCGCTTAATCTACGTACATATATAAAAAACAAATACCACTGACTCACTCACTCACTCTTCACTAAATCTAAAAATCCACCAAATGTATTTACACGAATGTTTAAGGGAAGTTAGCTTTAGAACCGAAAGAACCCACTGAGAAAGGATTTTTCGAAATTCCATTCTTGAGGGGTACAAACAGCCCCAAAAAATTTCCGTTTTCTAAAAGAATAACATTGGGTTTATTTTAGTAAATTAATGGCAGCTGTTTTGTAAATCATTAAATATGTTTATTTTGTATGTTTGACATTACCATATTGATGCATTAAGAGTTTAATCTTTAGCTGTTGAAAAAAACAAATTAAATAAACACAATGCCCTATACTAATAAATAGGCAGCAACGCAAGTAGTGTGAGTGAGATACTGTAAATAAATTTAATATTGTGATTTTACGTTATACAAATAAAATACTATGACAGCGGGGCAGCAAAGTAAGTTGGCTTCAAACAACGTAACTTAAAGTCCAAGGTTTGAATCAACCCCCCCCCCCCCAACAGAGCAACAGATTGCCGTTGAATAGAGTTCATTCGCAGACCTCCAGCCTATGTAAGCTGACGAATGAAGTTTAAAAATAGGAAAAATATAAACAAGAAGTGAAAAATTGTCACTGAAATATTTGTACAGATATCGAGAGGTAGTTTATAACACATAAAAACGGAAATAACAGTTATGGCCCCCGTTTGATTGTAAGCAGTGTTTATTTCAATTTTATTTTTCAATTCAATAGTTATTTGAACAAGCTATCAATATTTGCTTTTGAAGTTTATTAATTTTTAGCTTTTTCTTGCAAAAATGTTTAAAATACAGGTATTTTAAACGAATAAAGGGATCATATTCTATTTTGCATAAAAATATTATTTCATTGATCCGAAATGTGGGTTTGTACAACATTTCGAATCAATCAATAAGGCAGCTCCAGATATATATACATTTATATATTTTTTTTTAATATATAAAAAGAGATATATTTCTAAATGAACGTGCTCTGGGTCATCAGAATCATAGGAACATTTTTTTATATTTTTAAACGTTTTAAATGTCAGTTATACATCCAGTCCGAGTCTATCACACTATACTTTCGAGGAACTATACAGATAGGCATATGAAAAAAAATAAAATGAAGAAGGACATGCTTAACAGCGTATGTTGCAGGATGTTCGTTTGGGTGCCTAGTTTAGCGCTCTAAGGAATTTTGTTCTAGATTTTATCGCAACTGCCGCTAAGAGTAGTAAAGATCCTGACTCACTAACGAAGACACTGACCTTTTTTAGCTAACGATTTTTTAAACTCAAAATTTGAACAAATATTATTTACAGAAAAATAATTGGTAACACTTTTAAAAATGTATTTATTTATTTATTTTATTTGCTATATACCAAGTTGATTAGTACCTTTTGTCCACTATATTCTCAAAATGTTAATAAATTATATCACACGGTTTGTTCATGAGTTATGCACCAAAAAGGCCAAATTAGTTACACTGGCAGCCATATCTCCATAAAGAAAATTTTTAGAATGTTTTACCGTAACACATTAGTTAGCTACACGGATACTAAAAATTTTTATTTTTTTTTATTTCAAAAATTATTTTCGATCGAACGCCCTTAGTAATACAGTGTAACTCGTTGTACGTGTTATTAAATACTGGATCCATGTGGCCAATCATACTCTAAACTTTATTTTCCCATATTACTGGATTAAACCTTATATCAGGAGGTAATATTTGCTGAATCGGTCTTCAATAAGTGAAAAATCAACAACGCGGAGCCGGCAAAGCACTCGGCCAAACCCCTGGGGTAGACGCAATCCCCCAGAGTTCAGCAGGCTGGTAACTGAATCACCCTTACTATGTGCTGATTAAACCGTAATATATTGCTGGCTATTCCGTTTGTTCTCGTTTACACTTGTTACAAGATTTAGAATTCTGTTTTAGCCATAATTTCTTTTTCGGGCATTTTTCGGAGCCTAAAAATTGTGACTTCTCACTACGCACTACTTTAATTAATCCGGGTTTTTTATTTATCTATGTAATTTTTATGGACGGCTAATCTCTTAAAACCGGAGCACAATTAATCATGTGCTCGCGGAGTCTAAGTTCATAGTTCTAACCATGGATCAATCACGCAGTTGATTTATTGTAACCTAAACGGGGCAAATCGAAATAACTAGATTCAATTTAACCAAAGTGTTGTAAAATTAATTTAACATTTGTATACAGTATGTATTTATACCGAAAAATAAAAAGTTCCTCCTGCAATAAAATAATTGCACCGCCACTACCCTCTCGCTACCCGTCTTCACTAACTTAGATATGCAGTATTCTTCAGGTTTTATGTTTATTTTGCAATTCGTTTAATTTTATTACTTTTATTTAAATTAATCTATTTATTAATGCTATATATTTATATTATTTTGTCTATTTAAAACAAACTTTTAAACCTTATATCCTTCCCTCACCTTTCATGTATTACATAAAAAAACTAATAAAATACTAATAACGATATCATCCTTTTTTTATTTTTCTTTAATGAAAAGTAAATATCCCAAGTTATTACTAAAAAAAATGCCATCATGCTCAGGCTTTCGCCCATGCATGCCTTTTCCCAATGGCTAATACGTTAACTAGGACAATATGTTGTATTTAGTTTCATTTATTTTATATTTCTACTCATGTTACGTATAATATAGTTTGGAAATAAGTATTAGTAAATTGCACTTATTTCTTTGTGTTCTGTTCTGGGAAATAAATCAAATTTTTCATTCCATTTCAAAATTCTAAAAGACAATCAAGCATATAAATTGCTCTAAAATTCTACTTAAATAATACTTAACACAGTTCTAAAATTATGTTATTCGGTTGGTCACTAAAGTTGCGATATAATAAGTTAGTAGTGGAACTGTAAAGAAATGAGGTTGTATAGCAATTTATTTTCCAACATATTGCAAAGCTCTTGCCAAAGCATCGATCACATCAACACACGTGGATTCTGTTTTAATCCATTAGACGATGGCAGCCTACAGTCTCTCTAATGTACAATGAATTATTCATTCTATATCAGAAACACAAAAATACAATCTAGGTTAGCTAATTTTACAGTTGAATGAACAACATTATTAAGCTTTTAGCAAACTGATAAAACTAAACGAGGACAATTCGCACAGATATTAGTTAACGAAAACTGCAAAATGGACAAAGGTGTAGACGAAACTTACACAACCGATAAATCAATCTATGAATAAAATATAGGAAGTCAGGACAAATTTTAGCTTATTTGGTGTTGAAAAGTGGAAGGCTGTTGTAGAGACTGGCATGGGTGGCGCCTACTTGAAAGTGTTTTGGCGGCAAACTAACAGCTGATTGATTGATTGCGCGCGAAAATATTCACGACCAGCCACTTACGACTAGATTGATCGCCATTTCTTATCACAAGTAGTTCAATTGGTTTTTTTGGAAATCTGAAGGAAGGGATTTTTATTAATGGTGTCTGGATGGAATTAGCACGGTGTATTTTGAGATTTTTAGATCAGTGCATTCTGATCACTTGGGATGTCTGCTAGACATCCAAAGTGTTTCCACGTATAGTTCAGGTGTAAAACATCATCTAAATTTAATATTGTATGAATTATAGTTTCCTAATATGTCGTTTGCGTGTAATTTTACTACTTACATAAATTACTAAATATAAGACTAGCCTTTAAAAATTACGAAAATAAAGTAGCAATGAATTGTTAGAAACAATAATAAGTAAAACTTCAACAATAAGTTGCCATAATAAGAACAATAATTATTTTCTTATTAAAAAACAATATAAATTGTCTTATCAAGAAACAGTATAAATTTATACGGAAATAAGTCAATTAACAACATAACTAAAAATCTAAACTTTTTAAAATGACAAATTAAAACATATTAAAATATCCGCAAGAAAGCTACTGAGTTGAAACTTGAAGACTTGAGATGAAGTTCCAGTTATGATTTTTTTTTAAATAAACTAATTTTATTCTTGACTCTTGACAACTATTTAGTACAATTTGTTAATTGCATTATATTAAAATTAATATATATTTATAAAACATTTTTCGTAGCCTAATCTTTAAGCTCTTTTCGAGCTATAGCCATTTTTATTTCTTTAGTTAATTCATAACCTTGATAATATTAAATTGCACCTTTGTATCTAACATAACTTTTCACAAATCTTTTTAATGTATTTATAAACCTTGTATAATTTTTTACATAAAAAGTATTAAATGAGAAGTTATTGATAACTTAGTTATTATTGATAAGGTAGGTAAATTAGTGAAATGATTGGAACTATTTATAAAAACACTTATTAATGGCAATATTGAACCTAATTTACGTAAATGGGGTTCTATAAATAGCTTGTTAGTGAAATGAATGTTCCCTCATTAACAGTTATTAATGCATTTTATTAAAATAAATAAATATTTTTAACATTTAAATATGTACTGATACAGTTTACCCTAGATCGTGCTTAGAAAGAGCACGATGTAAATTTATTGTTTGTTTATTGTATGTCCCGACTTGACTTCATCCCACTCGTCCAGCAAATGCTGAAACTAAGAGGAGTTTGGGAATGTACAACCAATGGCGTGACGATGTAAGCCAACCGTAACTATAGCAACGCCTTTACCTCTTGCATTGCTGCCACGTTTCAGTTCTCTAAATGCGCCTAACTTACAACCTAATTGTTTGATATTATGAATTTGAGTTTCAGTACATACTATGATCATAGTCTTTTTAATTGTTAATTGTTTATATTGTCTTTTACATTCCCCCTCCCCCCCATTATTTATATATTGTTCATATCAGATTATTTATATGTTGTTCTATTGTATTACTGTGTTGGGGCGCGAAAGGGTGCACTTAGTCTTTTCCCGCTTCTTTTCCTAAAGAGTGGGGGAGTCTAAAAAACAACCCCTTTCGGTCAGTCGCATCGTACCGGCCGATGGACTCAGACGTACATTTTACAACACATTCTTTCTGTACACACAGTACGCCGGCATTATCAGTTACATTATTTCACAGTCATATTTGTATCACATAGTTACAATAAACATTACATTTTCTTCAAGTACATACTTAGTGATTATTCTGCCCGCACCTAATACCTCACCTAATACCTCACCTAATACCTCACCTAATACCTCACCTAATACCTCACCTAATACCTCACCTAATACCTCACCTAATACCTCACCTAATACCTCACCTAACACCTCAACAACAAAAATTTGGTGTGCGTCGGACCACACGGTGGAAGTTATACTTCTTTGGCCATTCTCATACACCCACTCACGCACACAAACAGACAGGATAAATGAAATATAAGACATTTTTCAATATTATTCAATATATTTATCTTCAATATATTATACGTGACTTCATTATTATATTATACACCTATATTATCATTATCAGTAATTTCTTCGATTAACAATCGATTAACCGATAGTTCTTAAAAATTTGTTCTTACTTTTCAGCGTGACGCGGTTTCTCGACCAACATCCCATCCCAAAGTGTCTAACGGGCGCAAAGAAGTATAACTTCAAAAACGCGTTAAGGACACACCGGCGCGTACAACTGTTTGAACCAATTAACAATGCCTCTTCAAGTGGGTTTCCACCTCGACAATAAATTATTGTCTGTCGTATGTCAAATGCAGTACTCTTAGCAACATCACGCGTCAGAGATTCACTCATATAATGTGAATTTTACATTCATGAACACGTACAGTAAATTCATTCTTAAACGTGCAATTACGTGATTGCACTTGTTTGTACAATTAATATTAATAAATGTTCAGATAGTGCATCTTAAGTTAAATAGAATATGTATATTGAACTTATTTTCTGTGTGCAAATCATGCAGACGTACTTTAAACTCTAGATCTGAAGTTACAAAAATTTAAAATAATATTTTAAAATATGTTTAAATTAAATCATAAATGTAAGACATAGATTAATTGATATAATCAGTGAATTAACTTCTAATAAGTGATTTTATTATGACGTTTACCTTTTAGGGTTATCTATAATTGTTTGAAAAGATTTTACCTAAAAATCAGGACTTTTTCAGGTATTCAAATTCAAATAAAGTTTATTTTTAGAAGATACAACAAAACACGCCTTAAGTTACGAGAAAAAAAAACAAAAGAATGATCTTGGCATCACAAAAATATACAAAATTCGTTATTTGGAGTAATAAAATAAATCAACTAACATTAATACAATAACGTTCTTAGTAACGTTTTCAAACACCTTCATATATGAAAATACCAAAAATTAATCGTAAAAATTTGTAATAGATTATTGATTAGAAAAGATTAGTAGCATTTCTGGAAACAATACGGAAGGACAAGAGAATCAAGTTCCCTGGTTGTGCGCCGAAGCCAACAGCTGAACCGAGAAGCAGTACTTAATGCAAAGAAAAATATCAAAAAAGGAACATACACAACAAAAAATAAAACAAGAACTGTAGTTTCTGATTGGTTGCAGAAATTAAAAATTAAACATAAAAAAGAAACATGCAGACATAGCATTTTATAGTTTGTTATTGAATAAACAAATGTAAGGTAAGAAAACACTTACAAAAAAAAAAGAACAATATGTATTAAGATTATTATTTTTATGATTAAGGTGTATTCTTTTTATGATTATCATATAAATATCTGTTTAGTTTTCTTCAGTAGCCTAAAAAACTACTGAGCTTAACAAATATAAATACGCCAAATATTGGCACATATATTCAGTACATCACCAACGAAACCAGTGCCGAAATTGTATTGTAGAGCCAAGGAACTCGTTACTTATGGAAAACCAAGGATGAGATGTTTAATAGACACCCACCATTAGACAGCTTGACATCCACTATTAAACATCTTGACACCCACTATTAAACATCTTGACACCCACTATTAACCATCTTGACACTCACTATTAGACAGCTTGACACCCACTATTAGACAGCTCGACAGCTATTATTACACAGCTTGACACCCACTATTAAACATCTTGACACCCATTATTAAACATCTTGACACCCACTATTAACCATCTTGACACTCACTATTAGACAGCTTGACACCCACTATTAGACAGCTCGACAGCTATTATTACACAGCTTGACACCCACTATTAGACAGCTCGACAGCTATTATTACACAGCTTGACACCCACTATTAAACATCTTGACACCCACTATTAGACAGCTTGACACCCACTATTAGACAGCTTGACACCCCACTATTAGACAGCTCGACAGCTATTATTACACAGCTTGACACCCACTATTAAACATCTTGACACCCACTATTAGACAGCTTGACACCCACTATTAGACAGCTCGACAGCTATTATTACACAGCTTGACACCCACTATTGAACATCTTGACACCCACTATTAGACAGCTTGACACCCACTATTAGACAGCTCGACAGCTATTATTACACAGCTTGACACCCACTATTACACAGCTTGACACCCACTATTAGACAGCTTGACACCCACTATTAGACAGCTCGACAGCTATTATTACACAGCTTGACACCCACTATTAACCATCTTGACACTATTAGACAGCTTGACACCCACTATTAGACAGCTCGACAGCTATTATTACACAGCTTGACACCCACTATTACACAGCTTGACACCCACTATTAAATAGCTTGACACCCACTATCAGATGTTGTATAAAAACTATATCAGTGATGGCTAATAACTAGAAAACATGATTCTTATCCTTAAAAAGAAATTTTAATAAGGAATATGTTCAATTTGTATGTAAAAATATAACCCAAATAAAATGCATACACATATGATTTATTGTACTATATTCCTAATGAGACGCTAATCGTCACATGTGTGAATAAGGATGGAGAACGATTGCCGTGAGTGTAGTCATTGTTACTAACAAAGGTTGACTATTCCTTCGAAAGGGCAATAGCCAAGGCAACTACCGACTGCTTAGCATGGAATTCGAAATACTTTGTATTTATCTGATTTTTTGCTGAAAATTCCCGATGACTGACAGTTTACTTTCTTTCACAACACTTTTTTTAAGTTAACTTCACTCGCCAGTTCACATGGGCCTACAAGCACGTGCATAAATTTTATTCAAGAATTGAAGTACCGACCGTTGGCTGAATGGGGATTCAATCGAACTTTGGACCTTGCCCTCCTCAGTCCGAAGCTTTAGCCACTGAGCCACTACACCGGTACAACACCTGAATCCTGGCAACACTCTCAAACGGCCACCCCAGACGAAATGTCTAGGTCGATGGGAAATATTTAGATGATTATAAATAGCTGGGTCACAGCACTACGCCATATTACCTGGTAAAAATACACTAAATAGTCTTATTATTACTGAAAAATCAGTTTTATTTAGATATATCTCTATTTTCAATCTAATTTACATATATTATATCAAGAACAGCTTAAAAGTTTCCCATTTGAAAACCTCTTGCAGTAAATACAAGGTTGCCCAAAAAGTATTTAGGGGAAGCCCAGTGTATTAGGAGTTGACCGGTTCAATATCAATCTGAACCAGACGAGAATCAGTTGATGGCCTGGCTTCATTTGTCCTTGAACTGTTAGTTAATGGCGTCTAAGGGCAGTTAAACGTAAGTTTGGACCATTAGTTCACTCATCAGTACTGAACAAACTCCATATAGATCATATTACTTATTATAATAAATAGTCACAAAAACATTGTTCTAGAACAAGCAACATTTCCCTGTAACAGATAAATATTGGCCTAAAAACGAATATATTACAATGGAACACATAAACATTACTATATAAACTCATAAACATTGTTCTATAACATTTACAGTTTACCTTATAATACGTAATCATTACCCCGTAAACACAAACATTGACCTAGTAACACACGAACTTTACCCTTAGAACACGGAAAAATTACACTAGAACACATTAACAATGCTCTACAAACGAAATACTATACTACAACACATAAACATTACCCTAAACTAAAAAAAAAGAACTATAGAACATGTAAGCATAGCCCTATAATATGAAACCCCACAGAACATGAAAACACTACCATAGAACAAGGAAACATTGCCTTGAATACATAAACAACATTTTAGAACACGTAACTATTATCCTACAACACGTAAAGATAACCCTACAACACATAAACATTAGCTTAGAACACGTAATTACTCGTATTATCCTACAACACGTAAAGATAACCCTACAACACATAAACATTACCTTAGAACACGTAATTATTATCGTAGAACATGTAAAATTACCCTTTAAAACGTAAACATTACTCTAAAACACATAATAATTACCCTATAATATGAAAATCCCTCTTACATGAAAACATTGCCCAAGAACATGTAAACACTACCCTATAGTATGGAAAACTCCCAGAACACGGAAACATTACCTTAGAACACGTAAACATGACCCTATAACAATTGGGTAATGGTTGTTTTCCCTCATATTAATACATGGTTACCACTTTATATTCTAATAGAACAAATTTTCTCCAACATACAGTGTTAAACTTTATCTTCTTAGTTCTTCCGTATTTTATCACATATATTCTATTTCGATATAACTAGTTGTACAGAATTATAATCAACTTGTTAATTTAATTGCTAAAATAGTTTAAATATTTTAAACGTAAGTTCTTTGGTTATGAATAAATCAAATTTGAACCAAGTATTCCTTGCCGTTGAACATTACCTTGGAAGTAATATTACACACTTTTGAAAAAAGTAGCCTATATTACATACAGCCTACATTTATTTACCTATGTACTAAAAATAACACCAATGCTAACTAGACATTTTTCTTAGTTATTAAATATAAAACATAATCTTAAATAAATATAAGAACAAATCCTTTCGAAACCCGAACCCCTATCAAAATGAAATTATGTTCAAGCGGATTAGGGGTTGGCGATTTGAGAGCGTTACAAGTGAAATTCTCCTGTCGGGAGTGAAAGCAGAAAATTCATTCCTGCTCAGGGAAATCCGCCTTACACATCCATCCCTAGGCTTTCACCCCTCCCCACCTCCATCACTGTGTAAACTCAATCGTAAAATAATCCCTATTATGTCAGATTGGGCTTGCAGTCACTGCGAGTACTTTGTCGATGGATTTTGATAACAAAATTTAATATTTTTTATTATAAATTGCAGATATATTATTCATGACATTTCTTTTAGGATAAACTTTTATTTTAATGAAAAAAACGTTGTGAAGAAATGTACGTTACATAAAAATTAAATGGATGTATTGTGACTTTATTATACACATTTCACTTTTTGTACCATTCAGTATATACAAGAACTGCAAACAAGTATATGACGAGACTATTTTTGGGTAGGATTATTATAATTTTATATTTAAAATCGTGAATTTTATTCTTTTATGTTTTAATGATTTTTGTGTAAGACTATTACTTATAATCTTTACTTATAATCGTAAATTTATTTTGTTGTATGTTTATAATGATTTTTGTGTACAACTATTAGACAGTGTGGATCTTTACCGTAAATTCACTACCACTACTTTTTTCTGCTAATTCGCTACCACTTTATAAATATTCTACTGCTCTAAAAACTTTTTCCCAATCGTTTTTACGTCCACTGTGGTATTCCTTATCCGATAGGAATCCGATGTCGCTGGTCTTACCTTGTCGCTTTCCAAGAACTTACAACGGAGAGCGCATTCGGCGGTAAGTCAATCATTGGATTTACCAGTTTGTGAAAAACTTTAGTAGCCACCTAACCTAACCTAACCGTAAATTCGATTAAAAAAGTAGTGGTAGTGAATTGACATAAAAGGTCCAACAGTTTTATTTATAATTATTAATTTGTTTTCTGGTATATTTATAGAGATGAACATTTTATGTGTGAATATTAGACTTATGTATTTATAATTTTAATTATATTCTTGTTAGATTTAAAGATATGATTTTGCAGTAGGTCTTAAGAGTTCTACGTATGATTGTGAATTTTTGTGACACTTTTATAAATAATTTTGGTGTATTATTTGGAGTATTAGAAAGTTTGTATTATAATTGGTGATACATCAAAATAAAAATCTTCAATATTTGAAATGTTATTATTCATACATTTCAATGTGACATGAAAGTCCTGACTCTCACTCAACCCCTTCTGCAAAAAGGTATACTGCGACTATTGGACACAAAACAAATTGGTGTCATGCAAAATTGCTACATAAACATTGCAGACATTCAAACACTGTTGATTTCATTTGCAGCTTTGTTTTATGTATTGATGAAGCTGGAGGAGTCTTCTCTCAGTGCTTAAGCTTCTAAATTGCTAAAGTGAGCCTCATACGCTACTTTATATTACTTGGCAATACGAGACAGTTTGCAGCTTGTAAGTAAGAAATAGCTACGATTAGTGAGGTTACAATTATTCATGTTTGTGGGAGATTAAAAGTAAAGCTTTCTTTACAAGTTTTTTTTTCACTGATAGCTTAGACGTGGTTGAAAAAAATTGAACACTTAAATGTTTGTCCGATTTCAGCTGAATTGTAGACCATATCGTAACAAGCATACCGTTACAACATTTTGTAAGATTAAAGTCCCCTTAAGAAACAACTTTCAGCTTGTAACAGGTCCACCAAATTGATAAATAAATTAATTAATATAAATAAATAATAAATTATTACATTAAAGAAGGGGATATATTTAATTGGAATAACCAATGCATGTTCAAATTATATTCGAGAAGTGTTGTGAGTAAATCACCAGTTAGATAGAAAAGCAAGCAGAAATATTTATCCCAAACAGACGCATGAAGCAGTAAACACATTCCTTTCTTTTGTGACCAATTCAGACATGGGTTGGGTCATTCCAGGAAAATATCGCAGTAAACAGATGTTGAACTCGTCTGGGTGGCACCAGTTGACAAAACAAACGAATACTTTCAAACTATGCGTTAGTGTCAGGGAGGCTCGTTTGGGGCAGCACATGATAGTGATTGAAAACGAATAACAAACGATGTTGTGGTGAACCTTAAAAAAAAGGAAGCACGCTATAGGCTGACTGAGTGGAGGAGAGGGAAAAAGCCACTCGGTTCACTAACGGAAGCGAGTCGAGACCCTCGTTCACTCTGTTCTGATCTATCACAAAGGCAACTATGTTGAAGTCCCCAGGACTCCAACTTGTTGCAGAAAGTATCATTTTATTTATCTAAATTCTTTCTCTGTAGTGAATACATAAAAAGTCATATCAAGAATTTAGTTGTGCGATTTTAATTTGGTTTTAAATTAACAAAAACAAAGGAAGATTATCGAGATATTTATCCAATACTGCAAGATAGCCAGATAAGTTTAGCTATAAGTATTTTATTGAAAATTGTTCTAATAATAATTTTTTTGTTCAATCATTTAATTAAAATAAAAAAGTTCATGTCATAACTAAATTTGTTTGAGAGTAAAATAGAGTCATGTTTAAGGTAATGTTAATAAAAATGATTTTGTAAAGTAAATTTTGAGTTCTTGAATTATACAGCTCCACCAATTTACCCGTTTAAGACCCTGAGATAGAATCAAATAAAATAAAATAAATAATAATTTAATGAATACTTAAATTAAATTAATTAAGAGATTTGAATAAATGTAATGACCTCTTAAAGGGCGTACGTTACAAGCTATTACAGCAAACTACTTTAATTTTAAAACAGTGTTAATTTTTTGCTGTAACACTCACTGTATCGAAATAAAATAAGTGAACGTCACACGACACAAAGTTAATACAGTATAAGCACTTTTATATACTGTAATATGTTTGTGTTGTGTGACGTTCACTTGTACTGTATATGTACCAACACGTATTACACTAATAAAAAAACTAATATAAGCATAAATCCTTTGTGTATCACTTTGGACTGAGGATGGTAAACATCGTTAACAGAAGTTGATCATCATGATTTGTACATTTTGTAGTTCCAATGTAATAAATATATGTTGAGTGGCGTTCACTTGCTTTGTATTCTGCCAAAGCGTAATGCCCCAACTAACAATTGTTCTGAATACAATGCGAAAGTTATAGTCAAACTAGGAATCGAATTTCACAAAAAATATCTGCAACGTCATCAACCAAACAATTCAAAAGCAAATATGCCATTAGGAAGTGTAACACTACTTTTATAAAATAATATCTCTCTTAGACGAATTCGATCAACTTGGGCTACGTTTGGATTTAAAATAAACACTGAAAATAGAAATGATTTGTGTGATAATGTTTGCCTGTAAAAGCAATGCGTCACAGCATGTAAAAGCAATATCATCTTGTTCCGATGGAAATTACGTAGTTGAGACAACCTTTGAGGTTTCTCGCGGTAAAGTATATTTAACCAATTAGAACTTTGATGCTGTCAATAAACACATTCATGCTTAATATATAGCAACCGACTGATATATAATATTAATAATAAATATTTTGTTATAAACAAGTTTTTATATATACATAACTTTATCGTTATTGAGTAGTTTTAACTTGAAACTACTAACAAAAAATCATAAACTCTTATTATCAAACGATCACGTAGAATGCATACATCCCGCATATAATATACTATATAATTTCATATGTGTGTGGGACGTAGTCAGTATCAGCCACTTAAGTAACGTTTTCACAAAAAGTAAAGTAAATTGAAATAAAAAACAACTAAAACATATGTACGTAATAAAATCATTACCGATTAGTTGGAAGATTTTTTTATTGATATTCTAGTATTGAAATTGATCTCTGACCTACATTTTGAAATATTTGTACTAAATTTTGGAAGAAACATTAAAGTATGTTATGATATTAACACTATAGCATAATAAAATAATTGCTTTAAACATATGAGAAGCTTGCTTCTTAAATTAAATTGGTGAATTAATCCATAGTTAATAATCAACTAACTAGTTAGTCGAACTTCTTAGGCTTTTTGTAAGATATAGTATTTCTAGCCTTAGCAAGGTACAGAGAGAGGTGTGGCGTTCTAAACCTACAAATGACTTTCATTTTATGATGGCTAAATGACTAAATATAAAACCTAACTATTATTAGTCGGAGCTTTTCCGTTACTTCACTACCACAACTTTTTATCCCAATTACTGCTAGGTCAGGTCATGTTAGGTTAGCTTAGGTGAGGTGGCTACTTAAGTTGATCAGAAACTGGTAAATCCAATTATTGACTTGCCGCCGAATGCGCTCTCCGTGTGTAAGTTCTTGATAAGCGATAAGATAAGGTCAGCGATATCGGATTCCTAGAGGATAAGGAATACCACAGTAAACGTAAAAATGATTGGGGAACAGTTTATAGAGCAATAGAATATTTATCAAGTGGTAGTGAAGTAACGGAAAAAATCCCATTAGTCAATTTTACTTTTGACTAGTTTTTAGCTTTTAATCAGACAGGCTCATCACAGTTTTATCAAAAGCTATCTTTTTTTACCAAACACTATCTATAGTTTTAGCCCATGAATCTTGGCACAAATATTTGTTATATGCTCTAGATGCGTTCTAAGAAATGCCTTTAAAATGTTTCCTCTCAAAGAGCTAAAATAAGGTACGTAATTAATAATCCGACACCAGCCAATCAGAGCCTTTAGTAAACATACGAATGAGAGAGCTTAGAACTTGATATAAAAGGTGATTTTTTTAACAATGCAAGCGTGCAATGTTAATTAAAGAAACAAAATTACTCGAAGGAAGTAGCACTAGTGTAGTGAATTACAGGGTTGACACACGAAGCGTGCAGGGGTCCTTAAGTCTAACATATTAATATAATCGTAACAAGTGTTCTATATACATTTTGAAATTAAAACGCAACCATTCGAAACACTGTGTCCAAAGTATACCGGAAGCAGTATTTATGTGCATGCCCTCACTTGACTAACGTGGTTAGTTATAAATAGTTTCCACTCAGCAAATCCTGTTCATTGATAAATCTGCATGTACAAGTAGTCAAGCGCATCCGGTAACAAGCGCCAGTGACAGTCAGGGGGCGTGCAGAAGCAAGTCATCCAGATGGTGGTATGGATAACAAACTGCATTATCACCGTCACTCATGCATGTCATTCGACTTGGGGATAAATGGATTTGCTTATGAACAGTTCAAATGTTACATGTGTGTAGAAATATCAATTGTGAAAGAGCGTCTTCAAACGAATATCACACTGTCGGTCAAAATCCTTTAGCTGCCCACTCCCTCCCCCCCCCCAACTCAAGCTATTTTCTATAGCAATAACTACCTAGATAACTTAGGTATTCAGCTATTTTGAACGTAAGTATCATCAATGCCTTTTTCTTGTTTGATCGCGAAAACAGAATGTCATGCCTCACTGCTTTCTCCAGTACGACTTCTTTGTTTTTTTTAAGAACAACAAGCCGATTAATGCTCAAGTATAGGTTAAGTTACGTAACGTTAGATATTTGATTACTTTCCATTAATGTAATATTTCTTCCGAAAATTGTTTGAGTTTTGAGAGACAGCTACAGGAATTTGACCAAATTGTCCAGTTGTAACTATAGAGGTTTGTTTACATTTTAGTTTTCTATTGCGTTCTTCTTTCCTTCAAGTGGATGTTCCCAAGCTGCCAAGTTACCGCTAGAAAGTCACAGCTTCAGAAAGCCATACTATTGTTATAAGTAATAATAAACTCTTTATGATTATTAAACTAGTACTGACAGTCTACCTCATAAGATTAGAATTTTTCAAGTTATAGACGTACACCCATACACATACAGTGGTATTGACCTACCCGCCCACCCATACACGTACAGTGGTATTGACCTACCCACCCACCCATACACGTACAGTGGTATTGACATACCCGCCCACCCATACACGTACAGTGGTATTATTGACCTACCCGCCCACCCATACACGTACAGTGGTATTGACCCACCCGCCCAACCATACACGTAGTGGTATTGACCCAGCCGCCCAACCATACACGTAGTGGTATTGACCTACCCGCCCATCCATACACGTAGGCTACAGTGGTATTTACCCATCCGCCCGACCATTCACGTACATTAGTATTGACCCACCCGCTCACCCATACACGTACAGTGGTATTAACTCACTCACCTGCCCACCCATACACGTACAGTAGTATTGACCCACCCGCCTACCTATACACGTACAGTAGTATTGATCCACCAGCCCACCTATACACGTAAAGTGGTATTGAACCAACCGCCCACCCATTCACGTACAGTAGTATTGACCCACCCGCCCACATATACACGTACAGTAGTATTGACCCACCCGCCCACCTATACACGAACAGTGGTATTGACCAACCCGCACACCCATACACGAATAGCTTAAACGATTCTTTATGGTGAGTTAGATAAAGTTGAAGTTTTCGTCAACGCATTTTTTTTTTTTTTTTTTTTTTTTTTGTATCAGCATATTTTACTCCCTTTTTAAATGAAACCAATCTTCAGTCTTTTTCACGCGAACTTCTTCAGAATGCTACAAATTATCCTTCAAATATAGATTTATCATTTGTAGTCTTATTCTAAAATAATTGAAATAGAGACTCATACTAAGATATTTATTAATGAAAAATTGGGTGAATAACAGATTGTCATACTCAATGATCTGGCTTAATAACAGACTGTCTTACTCAATGATCTGACTTAATAGCAGATTGTCAAACTTAATCAACTGGCTTAATAACAGAGTTTCATATTCAATGATCTGGCTTAATAGCAGATTGTCATACTGAATGATCTGGCTTAATAGCAGATTGTCATACTCAATGATCTGACTTAATAGCAGACTGTCATACTCAATGAGCTGGCTTAATAACAACAGATTGTCATACTCAATGAGCTGGCTTAATAACAGATTTTCTTGTACACTGTATTGGCGAATAACTTATCCTGTTATATTAAATATTGGATAACCACCAGGTTATTTTATTTAACTCATTAGGCAAATAACTTATTCTATTATATAACACATTGGAAGAATAACAGATACTATTGTATTATTTTTGATCTCTTCAAATAACAGCAGATCCTGTAGTTATAACTCCAGGAGTTCTTTTATATAGTTGATATAGTGAACACTTCATTTAACATTTTTTATTTATAAAAACTGCTTAAAAACGCGTAACAAATAAAAACATCACTTCATTAAACAAATAAAAAACATTTTTTTAATGGAATAAAATCGTTGCTGTCTGGTCTGAAGCCCTCGAAAGTAGTTCGATGTCTATATCTTCGAAAAGGAATAAATAAATAAAAACACTTGCTAGTTATAAACATGTATAATACTTCAAAATCCACTGTATATAAGCATTAAATAACTTGATTTGCATTCCAATAATACTAAAGTTAAAACTATTCAGATTATCCTTCGGAGTTTTTCAGTAAAAGGGTATTTTTCCATTATATCCCTTCGTCAGTTAATGATTACGTGCAGTTTACAGAGACATGGCGTTTGCATTAACATTTGGAAAGGCTCCTGGTTATGTTTGTAGATAGGTTTTTGTGCAGCAGAACACGTGAGAAAAGTGCGATCGAGTTTGTCACCTAGAATGGAATCAATCAGATAGAATTACCGACGAGTGGAAGTTGTGATCTCTGATTGCCGTGGCATTGACGGTAATACACTTGTGATTGATTTGCATGGGAATTCGACAATATCAGCTGGCATCAATGGATTTCTCCCTATTCACTCAGATCCGGTGAGCACTAAAAAACTTATCAGCTCCTAACGAGGTCTTTGCATTATCGACATTTGAGATATAGTAATTAGGTTTGTGATCATTAATTATAAGGAAAATATTTGGGCAAATTAATGAACGAACTTAATATTTTAAATTATCTGTAATATGTTCTTTCATATAATTAAGAGGTTGTTTGTAGAAAAAAAAACAATTTTTATGAAATAATTTTTCATTGTTTCTTTCCCTCTAATACTATATTTTTTTGTATTCGTCGTTTTATAAAAATACCTGACTAGCAAATACTTTTATTTTAATTACAGTAAATTATTTTAACATTTTAATTATTGTATTCCAAATACATAATAATTATTTTAACTTTGTGATATTGAACCAATTTAGTAATTTAATTGTAAACAAAATTATGTGTTATTTTTTTCCTTTAAGGATAGGATTTTGTAACCCTACTCTGTACATTCCCAACAGTACCAGTTCAGTACAAGGTAGGCCTACTGTAGATTGATGATAAATACTTCAAGTTCAGGCAGGATTAGAAATAATTGTGGTATCTCTAACTCAGACTCAAAGTCTTGATATCTTAAACCAGACGACACCACTTGTTCCACTGGAATAAAAATTAAATAAATAAAAATAAAAAAAAAAAACAAACAAACTGGTAGGCTTATATATTTTGAAAATCAACAAGTTAAAAATAATATAATTGATAGTACATCTTCAAAATACTATTCAGTGTTGTATGATTACTAGAAAACAAAATGACTACGATAAGCTAGACCAAAGATTATAGTCTTTAGTTTTACAATCTTTGATATAACTTAATATATGGTACTAATTAGGATAATGTATTTAACAACATTTAAGTAAATCTATCTGACATAAATTAATAGAAATATTATAAACGCGGTCAATTACCTTGTTTGGAACATAGAGAAAAAGGCCACCAACTTAGTTACTTTCATTACTAATATAGTAAACGTGTCTAAACCACCTTCAAAGACAACTGGAGTAAATCGTGCTAACAGTCTACTAAGTCATTACTCCATGTTAGCGCCATCTAGTGGACCATAAGTTGACTTAATGAGTTTTTTTATATATATAATGGTCAAGAATCCCTTTCAAGTATCACATAGTTGAAAAGTAACTTATCGTCCAGTAAAATTGTTCTTCAGTGACACTTCAAATGTTGCAGTATGATCATTATTACGGGCCGAATCGTTGAAATAGAAACCCGTGTTTTTGGCGTTTATCGAGAAGCGAACCGGCCCCTTAAATTATATTATACTTTTATTTATGTTGTCTATTTACAATAGACGTAATCTTACCTTTTTTTAATTGTATGGTAGTTTTTATTTGTCAATTGAATTACTTTTTATATGTGTAAAAAGTACCGTACTATAAATAAGTTTTGGGTTAATTTCATTACATTTGGATATGTTTTTTTATGGGGGAGGGGGTCTAAATGGTATCAGAAGAGAGAAATGGGGTTGGGGATGACTTGATAGTCCTAACTTAATGCCAAAATAAAATAAACGCTTTTTTTTCATTTCATTTATATCCACAAATCTTAAATTGCTCATTACAATTAAAGGACAAAAACTAGAATTAAAATAATTAAATAGATAAATACAGTAAAATAAAAAGAATACGTTAAGTTGTTTTACTACTTAACTAAAACCATACTATTGTGTTATTTAAAAATATTATGTACATATATGTTCAGCTCGTAAATAACTATTTGACCGCATATTTGTAGTGAGATAAACGACTGTAATTTTAGCCAGATAAATCCAGAATATAATAATTAACTAATTTGAGGGACGATTACATGAAACAGTTTAATTGTAATGGCGAATATGCAAATTATTTTTCAAATTGAGTTTTAAATAACGTATTTGAGTTTTTTTAATTTTCAAGTTGTATTGAATTTAATTTTATTTTAAGCTAATGAATCATTAAGAAGACGCTTTTTATGCATTATTTTCATTTTGTGAGATTTATTTATGGTACAATTATAAAGGTGTGCTCCTGATGTTCCCCGTTAACTTAATTAGTCAGACGGAAATTTCGATGAAGAACTAAAATGTAATATGTTAACTCGTTTTAATAATTATTTACAAGATAGACTTAAAGAGAATTTAATGTTTTTAAAGGAATAAGACGTCAAGAGGTTGATGTCAACTAATCAAACACTATACAAGTGAATGTCACACAACACAAATGTATTCCAATATTTCTACAAAATGTAAAAATATTTTGGTGCTCGATATCTTTCGGTAAGCCACGTCAGGTCAGAGGAATTCACAAAGGAATTTAAACAGAGTCTTAATTTATGAGTCCCAACAGTGTGTGGAAGGTAAACAAGCTTTGCCAAAATCGATCACCATAAATGTACATATATACTATACATATATAAATACATTGTGTTGTATGACGTTCACTCGTATTGTATTACTACCATAAATGTACATATGTACTTATATTGTAATACATTGTGTTGTATGACGTTCACTCGTATTGTATTACTACCAAAAAGTAATACTCGTACACTGATTAAGAAACTCTAATCAAGGTAATAATTAGTGATACCTATTTCATAAGGGTTTTCAATATCTATACAGTTCCCAAACGTTTCGTCCATGATTCCATAGGACATCGTCAATGGAAGGTCGAGATTAAAAAATGCTGTATTATCTTTCTATTTAAGAAAGTGGGTTAATAGCTGTGCAGTTGTATTTATTCCTTTGTTCCACGCATGGAATTTCTTGATAAAGGCGAGAAACCACTGTTTCTTTAACTCCTACTGTTTTAATATATTACATATCTCAAGAGTTTTTATATAAATTTGAAGAACTCTTTCTTCCTAATCTAGGCCGTAATATTGTTTCCCCACGAGTGGAGACCATTGAGCTAAATATATAAGTTGAGTGTATCGGCACGTTGAGCAAGTCTGAGTGACAGCCGCTTGGACTGAGACCAACACTTTCGCACACGATCAAAGAATTCTTCTTTTTGTTCGTTTCGGAATGCAGTCCAATTTGTAGTAAGCTAAAGCATCCTACTTTGTACCGTAATTCTTTACACCTTGATAAAACTGTATCGGTCGGGAAAATAGAGGAATAAGTTAAAAATAATGTTCAGTAGGACATTTTTTTCCTCTTCATAAGTAAAAAAGTAATATACAAAGTTACTCTTACTCTTACATATGAGACGCCGACACAACGTTGATGGTATTTTAAGGCGAATATGAATGGTTATATGAGTGTAGTATGAGTGCGGATGAGTGTAGTCTGGTTACTAACTGAGTTTAACTTTCCTCAGAAAGGGCAATTTATTAATAGCCCAACAGCCAGGGTAACTAAAGGACCTAAAGATTTACGTGGAATCCGAACCACATAGTGCTGGTCTGATTTTAAGCTAATTGACAAGCCTGATATACTCAGTTATCTCCCCCCACACAATGATCACCACCCAACATGGACACCCCAGACTTCTCTAGTAGTGTCCATGCCGATAGCAACCATCAAGCGGACGCCATGTTACTACATTATTTTAAGAGTACATTGTTATTAAATAGTTACAAGTCTTTATTTGCAGATCAACTCTTTCACATGTCATGTGTAACTTCATACGATAATAAAACAATAAAATAAAGAGCTTTCATTTATCAATTTATTTGTAATCAAGACCAAGTGCTAAGCATATTTGAGAAAGCAGCCGTTTTTGTATAGCTTATCCACCATATATAGTGCTTCGTCTTACGAAAATCAACAGGCACTTGTAGTAGCCCATTGGCTGGTAAGATGGAATCGATGGATGATTTAGGAAGAATTTCACCGGCATGAATAACGTAGTTCAAATAGTGAATTCTATGTAAATTTAGTAATAATTTATAATTTAATATATCATAAACAATAGATAATAATATAAAAATATCTTATTTGTCACGTGATTAATACAACGCCTATTAGTTGTTATGCGTTTTTTTCAATGTAGTTTAGTAAACATTTTGGGATTGTTTTATATTTATTTTCATTCTAAATGCTTAAGAGGTATATTTTTACAGTTAAATCGACTATATTGTTTACGGAAAATATAACTGGTCAGATATTGGAAAACAATATAAAAAACAGATATGACGCACACACATTTTTGTATCTATTTTAAGGTAATATAATTGATTTTATACACAAATAGATTTCCCATCCAATGTTAAATTTTGAATTTCAAAATTTCAGCTGTTTTTGTGGTCCATTGTGGATCGATAGTATAGTTCTAAGTAAATGTAATGCAGTTTAAACCAGCTGTGGTTGCGGGCCTCACTAACTAACAAAATTACTGCCACAAATATTCCTATTAGATGGTTTATGTATTGTAGGTTTATATAATCAATGGTAGTATTAACAAAATGGTTAAACTATAAACTGTTTCTTCCTCAGGCAAATTGCATGTTCAAACAGCTGCGAAATGGCACCGCTACAATGAGCTGTTATTTACATATCTGCGTATCAGGGCATCAGTTTGTCAAAACTACAAGTCCAGTATTGGATCCAACATGTCAACTTTGTGTTAGCCCATGACATAACTGTCCTAACTGTCACGCCCATTACTGGCCGAACAGCTGCGAAAAGGCAACACCCCAATCAGGTGTTATTTACATATCTGCATTGAAAGCTATTAATTTTCACATTGCTACACGAAGAATATTAGATCCGACAAGTCAAACGTGCGTCAGCCGGTAACTGTTTTGACTGCCACGCCCGTTATTTGTCAAATAGCTGTGAAAAGGCATCTCTCCGATCAGCTGATATTTTCATATCTGCTTTGCAAGCCATTAATTTTCAATTCTAAATGTCCAATATTAGATTCGGCAAGTCAAGCAGACGCCAGCTTGTGATATATCTGTCATCACAGCCACGCCCATTATGAGTCAAACAGCTGTGAAAAGGCACCTCTCCAATCAGCTGATATTTATATATCTGCTTTGTAAGTCATTAATTTTAAATTCTAAATGTCCAATATTAGATCCGGCAAGTCAAGCAGTCGCCAGCTTGTGATATATCTGTCATCACAGCCACGCCCATTATGAGTCAAACAGCTGTGAAAAGGCACCTCTCCAATCAGCTGATATTTATATATCTGCTTTGTAAGTCATTAATTTTCAATTCTACATGTACAATATTAGATCTGACAAGTCAAGCAGACGCCAGCTTATGATTTAACTGACACGTCTGTATATACTTTACAAGTAAGCGGTGATAATTAATGACGATTTTCTTCAACATGCCTCATACCTCTCATATTTATACATGGCTCAAATTAATATTGCACTTTCCACCTTATTCAAATCTTCAATGCGGTGTTAAAACTTGATTCTAACGTATTTTGAAAGTAACCTTAAATTTTCACTTTTTTATAACTTTTAATGCTATAATTACATTATAAGCACAAAATGCACAAATATATTACAATATAAGTACAAAACGCATAAATATTATGGTGATCGATACGTTGAACCACGCTCAACTTCCTTAGACCAGAGTGATTCACAAAAGAATGCTTTGTGAAGGAATTTTTTTGTGAATCCCTCTGGTCTAAGGAAGTTGAGCGTGGTTCACCGAAATCGATCACCATAATATTTATGCATCTTGTGCATGTATTGTAATATATTTGTGAATTTTGTGCTTAGATTGTAATAAATTTGTGTTGTGTGACGTTTACTTGTACTGTGTATATACCAACCCGTATTACGCTAGTTAAAAAACTATTTTTTTATGATTATGTACTTTCACATGTAAATAAACTGAAATGAATTTTAATTTTATACATATGCTCGTTCACATTCATATAAACCGTCTCATCATACATATAAAACTGTGATATATTTTAAACTACCATACTATAAATATGAGCTTTAAGTTATGAATAATCTTAAATAAAAGTGTTATATTTGTGTATAAGAGCTGTCTTATATTTATAAACTGTTATATTATAAATTTGAAATGGTACATATAAATAAACTGTAAATTACATGTATACTTTCATATCTTCTTAGACTGTTATGTAATAAATATGAACTATCACAAATAAATAAAACTAAAAAAGTGAATTTTATGTGTGAACTTTAATTTATTTATGTCCACCACATCATCATGTACATCCTCTGTTGGTTGTCGTCGTAGATACTACTAGTTTCGTGGCAACCTACCACATCATCAGGTACATCCTCTGTTGGTTGTCGTCGTAGATACTACTATTTTCGTGGCAACCTACCACATCATCAGGTACATCCTCTGTTGGTTCTCGTCGTAGATACTACTAGTTTCGTGGCAACCTACCACATCATCAGGTACAACCTCTGTTGGTTGTCGTCGTAGGTACTACTAGTTTCGTGGCAACCTACCACATCAACAGGTACACCCTCTGTAGGTTGTAGTCAAAGATACTACTAGTTTCGTGGCAACCTACCACATCATCAGGTACATTCTCTGTTGGTTGTCGTCGTAGGTACTACTAGTTTCGTGGCAACCTACCAAATCATCAGGTACATTCTCTGTTGATTGTCGTCGTAGGTACTACTAGTTTCGTGGCAACCTACCAAATCATCAGGTACATCCTCTGTTGGTTGTCGTCGTAGGTACTACTAGTTTCGTGGCAACCTACCAAATCATCAGGTACATCCTCTGTTGGTTCTCGTCGTAGGTACTACTAGTTTCGTGGCAACCTACCAAATCATCAGGTACATCCTCTGTTGGTTGTCGTCGTAGGTATCACTAGTTTCGTGGCAAACTACCAAATCATCAGGTACATCCTCTGTTGGTTGTCGTCGTAGGTATCACTAGTTTCGTAGCAACCTACCACATCATCATGTATATCCTCTGTTGGTTGTCGTCGTAGGTACTACCGGTTTCGTGGCAACCTGCCACATCATCAGGTACATCCTCTGTTGGTTGTCGTCGTAGGTACTACCGGTTTCGTGGCAACCTGCCACATCATCATGTATATCCTCTGTTGAGCGTTTTGTGTTAATGTGTCTATCAATTTAATTCTACGACAAATCCCAACATAGGATGTACCTGATGATGTGGTAGGTTGCCACGAAACTAGTAGTATCTACGACGACAACCAACAGAGGATGTACCTGATGATGTGGTAGGTTGCCACGAAACTAGTAGTACCTAAGACGACAACCAACAGAGAATGTACCTGATGATGTGGTAGGTTGCCACGAAACTAGTAGTATCTACGACGACAACCAACAGAGGATGTGCCTGTTAATATGGTAGGTTGCCACGAAACCGGTAATACCTACGACGACAACCAACAGAGGATGTACCTGACGATGTGGTAGGTTACCACGAAACTAGTAGTATTTACGTCGACAACCAACATAGGATGTACTTGAAGATGTGGTAGGTTGCTACTAAACTAGTAGAATCTACGACGACAACCAACAGAGGATGTACCTGATGATGTGGTAGGTTGCCACGAAACTAGTTGTACCTACGACTACAACCAACAGAGAATGTACCTGTTGATGTGGTAGGTTGCCACTAAACTAGTAGTACCTACGACGACAACCAACAGAGGATGTACCTATTGATGTGGTAAGTTGCCATGAAACTAGTAGTATCTATGACGACAACCTACAGAGGGTGTACCTGTTGATGTGGTAGGTTGCCATGAAACTAGTAGTATCTATGACGACAACCTACAGAGAGTGTACCTGTTGATGTGGTAGGTTGCCACGAAACTAGTAGTACCTAAGACGACAACCAACAGAGGATGTACCTATTGATATTATAGGTTGCCCCGAAACTAGTAGTACCTACGACGACAACCAAAAGAGGATGTACCTGTTGATGTGGTAGGTTGCCACGAAACTAGTAGTACCTACGACGACAACCAACAGAGGATGTACCTGTTGATGTGGTAGGTAGCCATGAAACTAGTATTATCTATGACGACAAGGTATAGAGTACCTGTTGATGTGGTAGGTTGCCATGAAACTAGTAGTACCTAAGACGACAACCAACAGAGGATGTACCTGTTAATATTGTAGGTTGCCACGAAACTAGTAGTATCTACGACGACAACCAACAGAGGATGTACCTGATGATGTTGTAGGTTGCCATGAAACTAGTAGTATCTTTGACTAAAACCTACAGAGTTCGTACCTGTTGATGTGGTAGGTTGCCACGAGACTATTAGTACCTAAGACGACACCAACAGATGATTTACCTGATGATGTGGTAGGTTACCACGAAACTAGTAGTGCCTACGATAACAATTTTTTTATTTTTTATTTATTTATTTATTTATTCATAAGACGCCGATCGTCAAGATATGGGCGAATATGGATTTCGAATGAGTATGATGAGTGTAGATGAGCGAATGTAACGACGACAACCAACAGAGAATGTACCTGTTGATGTGTTAGGTTGCCACGAAACTAGTAGTACCTAAGACGACACCAACAGATGATTTACCTGATGATGTGGTAGGTTGCCACGAAACTAGTAGTACGTACGACGACAACCAACAGAGGATGTACCTGATGATGTGGTAGGTTGCCACGAAACTAGTAGTGCCTACGACGACAATCAACAGAGGATGTACCTGTTGATGTGGTAGGTTGCCACGAAACTAATAGTACCTATATACTTTATACACTTAGTGTAAAGTTGGTAGTTTTAATTTCTTACTACTTTATAGTTGATACGTTTTAAAGAATTATTATAAAAATATAATTTCTACAGGTATGTGAGGCACTAAAGTAAATATTAGGACGATATAACGTTATTTTGATAATTTTTTTGATCGCAGATAAGAATATACAGCACAAAATCACAAGTTGTCACCGTTCAGATTATTTCAAATATCCATATAAGCTAAACTTTAAAATGTTACATTTATTTTTTAAAACTTTAGCGCTTTATGATTGATCGCCATTCAAATCTATCAAGTGTGACTAAAATGTGTATGTCATCGAATAGCATAACATGCGTTTGTATACTGAATATGTATATCATTGAATACACATGAATGTGTAATAGTGTATATTCATACTTTATACTCGCCCCTAACACTAAGTACATCAACGGAAAGCCAGACCTGAGTAGTTTTTTTCAAGTTCTGTATATATGATAACTTATTTCTTAATCCAATAAAAATAATAAATCGTTCTTCAATTGAAATCTTTAAAAAATTTACAATAAACAACTGGTATAAAACCGGCTAGCTAAAAAAGTAGTAATTATGGTATGTCGGCACTGGTAATTAATTACAATATAATTGCATTAGAAAGTCTAAAGCAAAAACTTTGACACGACGGGCCTCCTGCGGCGTGTGCTAACCTTCTTTGGAATTGCACTTATACTGAATTGACAAATAAAAAGTATTGCACTTAAATTGTTAAAATTGATACACGTACTCATTATTCTAGAATTATAATAAATATACAGAATAAAATGTGACAATTAAGATGCATTAATTAAGAGTTTCTTATAAAAATCTTTTTTATTCTATAAATTTTAAACAGTATTGTTTCCATTCGCTAAAAAAATTAATTTATGTTTATTAATTATATTAATATTTTCATAAGGTCGTCTAAATTCTCCATACCAAATTAAACTGCTTTAACTTGTGGAGAAACCGTTTTTCATCTATTATCCATTTAATATTTTGTGGTAGTTCATTAAACGTTTTCGGCCCTAAAGGATTCGTTAAAGTGTGGCCTGTTCACTTTTTGCCTCTTTACAAAACCTTGAGTCACACCTCTTTTATGACAATAAATGATAAAAATACAAACTAGTACATCACTGGTTGAAATAGGCACTTGATGAAAAATTATAAATCGGTTAAAACTTTCTTCCACGTGCATAATGTTCACTATTCTACTTTGTATTCCGTACCTCTAGGCAGAAAGTTTAGGACGAGCCGGTGGCCTAGAGGTCTAAGGCGTCTTTGAACTTGGGTTAGAGATTACGGCCTGGACTGGAAGAATTATCAGTAATATTCGCCTTCTGTACTGTTTCTCTCACTTACTCTATCTGAATAAGTTCCTCGCACAGATCAATAGTCTGTGTGGAATAGGCAGAGTAAGGTTAAGGAGGAGATCTCTTTTTAAAATTAAAAAAAGTTTCCAGCACAGTTCTTAAGTGAAAACTAATAATTTTTCCTTTTGCAAAATTTAAATTGAAGCTTCCCTGAGGTTTTATGTTATTTTCTAGCTTTCTTTAAAAAGTATAAATAAGTCCATAATGGTTTTAGAGGGTGGATTTAGACTTGTCTTGGTTGATAGAACAGAACGTTTCAAATGACTAAATTAAAAACAACGCTAACGTCCGATCAGTAGTTTCCAAGTTTCATTAGACTTTACTTCTCGAAATTTGATATGATAAATTGTATTTACTTTTTATATCACCATAATTTGAGAACCACTCATTGGATATTAATTATCAAGCGATTACTTTTGTTTGGACGTTTTTTATTGTTTGAATTGTGTCTGGTCTTATTCCACTAACTTTTACTTTTTGGGAGTTACTCAAAAAACTGAAGGTTGGGTGCAAGAGGGAAAAAGTCTTAATTTTTTCTGTTTACTTTGATCCTGAGATGCAAATGAATCGATTTAAATAAAATCTTTTTTAACGCATCAATGTATTTTTTCTTTTTCATTTTTTAAAGGTCTTTAAACGATATTTATTCTTTATTGGCCATATCGCATATTACAAACAGTTGATGTAATCGGAAGCACGTTAGATAAACATAAGTGATTATGTAAGGCTTGTCAATATATAAGGCCGATTCACAGTGGCACCCAATCAACGGAGATTAAAGGGCGAATATACGCGATCTCTGACCGTAGAATGTAGTTTTGATTGATCCTCCGATCGCATGTGAACCGACAATTTCTGATGGCTGTTAGGGATTATTGACACTGATTGAAATCTGTAATGTAAATGGCTAAACATGAATACTTTACATATTAACATTTTTACTAACTGCTGATAATAATAGGGCTACACATAAGTAATTTAATACTGTGTATACATTTAAGGTGTTTTTTATATCATCTTAAAATATCTAAAACATGTTCAAATCTTGTAATTTTCGAACATAACGTTAAAATTTGTCAAATTGTTCTATGAGAACGGCATTTGGTAGCAGATTTATGACTTCAACATTTTAGATATAAGTTTTTTTTAATGTAATGTTACATTACGGTTAATATTACAGCATAATTATATAATATTCTTGAATTACAGTCTTGCTAGTTTCTAATTTTTCGTTGATTACATTTTTTGTGCGTTGTTATATTATTTTGTATATTTGAATTTATGCTTATTTAGAGCTGGCAATAAGGTAAAATATAAAGGTTATAAATTAATATATATATATATATATATATATATATATATATATATATATAAATATATATGTATATCTCACTTAGGCCCCTTACTACTCTAATGCTTAGCACTTCTGTGTCCAAAGCAGTTGGTCATGGGTTCAAGCCCCATGATGTTCAGTGCTGATTTGCTAAAGGGGTTTGGACCACTGTCCCTATACTAATTTTAAAATGTCACGGTGACCTATATAGACTATGAAAAGCGTTAATTTAAATATACATAAGGCCCTTTGCAAGAATTGACACCTCGTTTTTAAACATTCTTAAAAAAGTACCCATTGATGTTTTGAAAAATTAGTGGTAAAATATAATACCACTAGGAAAAACAGAATTTTACCTACAAAAACGTGTGTGGATTAAATTGTTATTTATGTTTTTTGCCCTCTTCCCCCCTGTTGGTGGTACTTTGAATAGAAGGAATGACTAAGTAAAGTAGTGTTAGCCAACCGAAGTATTGTGCTCGTACATTTGCGCACTTCATAGATGTTGCAACGCTAAGTAGGTACTTGATTATGTAAATGTACATTTACATATTGCTATGTATTGCAATTTCAGTCTCGCATCCCATTGGTGCTCCTTGACATGTGGTTGAGACCAATAGAGTTGAAGTAAACACAATAGTTGGCATCACTGCCTACATGTAATCCCAGTTATTCATTATTGTAAATAAGCCAATTCGTATTTTATGAACAATAAATATTGATATCATCAACAGGTCTTTCTGTGACTAAAGTTAAGGTGACATCACTGTCATAAATTTGTTTAGTAAAAATAAATTCAGTAATTGAAAAAAAGTTGGAGAGTAATTAAAAGTTATGTTAATACTTGTGTACTGTTCTGAGATCTGGGGTAAATTAAATGTTTAAGTAAATAAATTCCTAATTAAATAAATAAATGGTAGTGTGATTTATTATCTTGTATTTTAATATTTTATCTATGCATATCTCTCTCTCTCTCTCTCTCTCTCTCTCTCTCTCTCTCTCTCTCTCTCTCTCTCTCTCTCTCTCTCTCTCTCTCTCTCTCTCTCTCTCTCTCTCTCTCTCTCTCTCTCTCTCTCTCTCTCTCTCTCTCTCTCTCTCTCTCTCTCTCTCTCTCTCTCTCTCTCTCTCTCTCTCTCTCTCTCTCTCTCTCTCTCTCTCTCTCTCTCTCTCTCTCTCTCTCTCTCTCTCTCTCTCTCTCTCTCTCTCTCTCTCTCTCTCTCTCTCTCTCTCTCTCTCTCTCTCTCTCTCTCTCTCTCTCTCTCTCTCTCTCTCTCTCTCTCTCTCTCTCTCTCTCTCTCTCTCTCTCTCTCTCTCTCTCTCTCTCTCTCTCTCTCTCTCTCTCTCTCTCTCTCTCTCTCTCTCTCTCTCTCTCTCTCTCTCTCTCTCTCTCTCTCTCTCTCTCTCTCTCTCTCTCTCTCTCTCTCTCTCTCTCTCTCTCTCTCTCTCTCTCTCTCTCTCTCTCTCTCTCTCTCTCTCTCTCTCTCTCTCTCTCTCTCTCTCTCTCTCTCTCTCTCTCTCTCTCTCTCTCTCTCTCTCTCTCTCTCTCTCTCTCTCTCTCTCTCTCTCTCTCTCTCTCTCTCTCTCTCTCTCTCTCTCTCTCTCTCTCTCTCTCTCTCTCTCTCTCTCTCTCTCTCTCTCTCTCTCTCTCTCTCTCTCTCTCTCTCTCTCTCTCTCTCTCTCTCTCTCTCTCTCTCTCTCTCTCTCTCTCTCTCTCTCTCTCTCTCTCTCTCTCTCTCTCTCTCTCTCTCTCTCTCTCTCTCTCTCTCTCTCTCTCTCTCTCTCTCTCTCTCTCTCTCTCTCTCTCTCTCTCTCTCTCTCTCTCTCTCTCTCTCTCTCTCTCTCTCTCTCTCTCTCTCTCTCTCTCTCTCTCTCTCTCTCTCTCTCTCTCTCTCTCTCTCTCTCTCTCTCTCTCTCTCTCTCTCTCTCTCTCTCTCTCTCTCTCTCTCTCTCTCTCTCTCTCTCTCTCTCTCTCTCTCTCTCTCTCTCTCACACACACACACACACACACACACACACACACACACACACACACACACACACACACACACACACACACACTCACTCACACTCACTCACTCACTCACTCACTCACTCACTCACTCACTCACTCACTCTCTCTCTCTCTCTCTCTCTCTCTCTCTCTCTCTCTCTCTCTCTCTCTCTCTCTCTCTCTCTCTCTCTCTCCTCTCCCTCCCTCCCTCCCTCCCTCCCTCTTGGGGATTAAGTGTTAGAGAGGATTTTACAATCCTAATTCCGCCCCTTTAATAAAGGCATTTATTCATTTCATTTCCCTTTCTCTCTCTTTCTTTTTTTTTACTTTTTTGAATAAAAACAGTTCATATAAGATAAGCCATAAGAAAAATCTGGCATATGATGTTATAAGATATGAGAGAGTAAAAAACCAGAGACAAAACTTGTCAAGAGTAAAAATTACTTTAAGCGAATTATCTGTTTTGCACCAAAACCATTAACAAATATATCAAAACGTATGATTTTAAAAGGTGTACAATCAAAACATTTATATACAGTAAGTATTTTTCAAGATACATAAGACAGTGCAGTTAAAACACTCATTTACTAAAATATTTTTATATGCATTAAAAACTTTTACACTTAATACTATAATCAAGATACCATAAAGAATTACAACTACAGCCACATACAACCAACAAAAAATAAATATCTAAAACTAAAAGAAAATGCAGTAAAATGGGAGGAATATTTCTTTAATTTAATATATCACTCAAGGTCGTAATCGATTCAGAGGGTGGAGAAACGCAAAATGTCACGTGGGCAAAGACCTTACCTGTCAAATGGGTTAATTAATTCAAAATGTTACACACATGAAGTTGCCATTTCCATGACTAATATGTTTATTTATCATTGTTGTTTAAAACAAACTGTATCGGACATCTGAGGTTAATGTAAATGTTAAAGTCGTTTTACATTAAAGCGTAGAAAATGGTCAGTTGGTGTTGATATGTGTACGTCTGGCGTCTGGCGTCTGGCGTCTGGTTTAAATTTTTATTATTAACATAAAAAGAAGGAATTAAAGAATTTATCGCCTTCCTTATACAACTTGAGTATGCTTCACAATTGGTTTTTGTTTGAGAATTCCTTCGTAAATAATAGTTAGTTTTGTATTACTTTTAATATTTTATACAGCTCTTCTTTTGTTTTCTTTATTGAAATTAACTTCAGTTGAATGCATCATCATTTGTAAGTGTTGGCAATATGGAAATTAGTTGAAAGATGTGACAGATTTTGAACTTATTTCTTAATGATGCAACATTCATTAGAAAAGTCTCAAATTTCATTAACTAGTTGGAGTTATAAGCACATTGTACTTACAATTTTTCAAATTTGTACTCCAACTTGCTTCAAGATGTAAGTTAATATTTGAGAAGTCTTTCTAAACTTCTCAAAAATTAACTGACTATGTCTTGAATCAAATCTACAACTTTAGAGAAAGTGTAATTTTTATTTCTTAACTATTAACAGTGGTTATTAATAATTTCAAATTGTTTATTTTATTGGTTTATTTGAAAGTATACATTTCTAAATTAAGAAAGCATGGCTGTTGATTAGGTAAGGCTTCAAACAGTTCAAACTAAACAGCGGATCAACAAGTTGAGAAACTCCTGTCAACGTCAGGTGGTACTACTAGTTACTGACTAGTTTCGTACTAACCTTTACTAGTTCAATGTTACTTCGGTGCAAACTAGACATCTAAGAGTAAGTCAAGTCAATTAAACTATCATGACTCAAACAACTAAATACAATTTAAGATTGATTCTGTATATCAACTGCTTCTTGTATTACAAATAATTAGTTGGTACATTTTATTTACTTATTTATTTTTGTACTTTATTATTTCTATAAATGTTAAACTATCTTTGCATTTCCTATCATTATTAAATTCTTTCTTAATAGAAAGTGGCATGCAAGATGAATCAGGGTTTTTTCTTGTTCTTTGTGTCCAGTTAATACTTACGCATTCGTTTTTCGATATCCTACTTTCGTTTTTTGACTATATTTCCTTTATTGCCTTTGCATTGCTTAATTATTATTATTAATTTTGTTTAATACTATTGAATTATTATTTTTGTAAGATATATACAAAAGACGACTCTTTATGTGAAGTTTTAGTTTATAGTTATTTATTAGTTAAGATTGTTTATTTCTTGAAATAATAGGCACATTGGTTTATTATTAGTTTTTATTGCATTGTACGTCAAGGAGGTTTCTGTATGTGCAAAAAAATTCCCTAACTAACGTAGTGACGTTTTAAGATACTTGAAGCGTTGTAAGTTTAACTAATTAATAATTTTGTACTTTCTGTGAATAATTTAATAGCAGAAAATAACTTTCACAACATATTTAAATGTTATAATTTTTTTAGAATTTATGGCTTACAGTAATATAGTTTATTGAAGGCCGAAGTGCTTTACATTTAAAACCTCATTTAGTTGAAAAATACTTCAATACAGGGATTGATTTATTGATAGATTAAATACTCAAACTGGTAACAACAATCAACTAACGAGATTAGACTAGCTCATACTGACCGGCTTCCACCCAAATCAATCTGACGATATTACCATCAATGCAACAACCAGCGGAGATCACAAGTTCCACTCTGCCATAATCCCCGCTGATTGGATTTCGATGGTAAATATTGCAACCGTCTTTTCATAAGCTCTACTAGCATCCGATAAAAGCTGTAAATAATCGATTACTGAATAAAATCTGACAGTACTTATCTAGCAAATAAAATGGGAACTTGATTACTTTTACTATCCATGAACTTATTGCATAATTGATTTTTACTATACTTCAAATCGTTACCAATGATAAAAGATGATAACTAATTTAAAATAATATAAAATAAACATTTACGATCATCATCGATACCAATATGGTATTTAAATCAAAACAAAAACTAATGGAAAACAATATTAAATATACAGGGTATTCTTAAGTAGGCTGTAAAACTATTAAGACTACAGGAGCTTGTCAAAACAAACTAAGAATGTCATTTGAAAATATGGTTTATCTCACTCCGTTTCTGTCTATCTGTCTTTTAGTAATTTATACAAAGAGATCATTATATCAGAAGTTACTTAAGATAAAATCATGAAACTTAGAATTAATCTTGGTCTTAACAATTTACATTTCCTTTAAAATGTCATTTCTGTACACTAGTTCTTTTTTAAATGGTGGCACCAATATCTCCAATATCTCAAAAACTTTAAATTTTTGAAAATCCTGAAAGACTTTTTTCTACATTAGAGTGTAAATATTTTAAATATCTAACAACTATGTACTGACAAATTGAAATTGTTGTATGATAATATCTGAATTCTCAGAACAACATCTTTTTTATTTTATACAAATTTTTATTTTTTAGTTAATTTGATTTAAAAAATATTTATACCATAATGTGTGGAACTAAATTTTTTAATATTGTTCTGTCTAACTTGTTTTTACTAAAATTAAAAATGTTGATATACTTAACTAAAAAACGTTTAAACTACCGCCATTTTAAAAAGAACCGATGTACGGAAATGAAATGTTTGAGGAATATGTAAACTATTAAGACCAACATATACAAACGTATAGACAGAAAATGGAGCGTGATAGACCGTATTTTCACGTGACAATGTTTGTTTGTTTTGATCTTTGGAATGAAACCTTCTGACATTTGGCTGCATACTTACAGGACACCCTGTACAAACCATCTTCTTACCGTAACAGTATAAATTAAGAATAAAAACAAATATTACTTAACGAATAGATTAAGATATCTAAAAGATGATGAAATGAGATTAAAATAAATTATACGAAGAAGATTGCTTGGAAGAGAACTGTAACTACTATTTTACAGCAGGTAAATGTACTGTGGGTTTGAGATGCGCAGACAACAAACAGTTAGATTAATGGGAGGTTATCAGCTTATTACATATAGGGTAATTTATTGGTTTAAATAACCGATGTTTCAAGGTATTCGGTTATTGAGATCTTTTCCGTTAATTCACTATCACTATTTTTTTCCCGTTAATCGACTACCTCTTCATAAATATTCTATTGCTCTAAAAATGTTTCCCCAATCATTTTTACGTCTACTGTGCTATTCCTTATCCTCTAGGAATCCGATATCACTAACCTTATCTTATCTTTTTCCAAGAACTTACACACGGAGAGCGCTTTCGGTGGTAAGTCTATCATTGTATTTACCGGTTTGAATTTGAAGCAACTTTAGTAGCCAGTGGTAGTGAACGGAAAAAGTAGTGGTAGTGAATTAACGGAAAAGGTCCGGTTATTGTAACCACCTAAATATCTGAATAATTTCCAACTAATATTAAACTTTCTATTACTGGACTAAAAATTAGTCTACTCTATCCACAAGTGAATCTAATATTACTTTATACATAACCACGACTAAAATAAAATGAACTGTTGACTACTAAAATATAGTAAATGAAAGTCAGGTTACTATCAGAACCTGCCCTCAACAAAAACTGGTTTGAGCTAGTAATTTAATGAAGTATACTTTGCAAGGACAACATTTTTTTAAACCAACGTAAGTTTTTAAAAGAAACAAAAAACAGCTGATTAAATTCTTAGAAACCAGCCTTAACCTTTTTTCAATGCAGGCCGTTTTCTACCATTTCTTTATTTACTATAAAAATATTAGTTTTGTTCTTTAATTGGTGGACAAAAGTGTTGCACAGTCAGATTAAAGTGGAGAGATGATTGCGAATGTCTGAAAATATTCGACTAAAATAAAAACAAACTATATAGATATTACTTTTTTTTATTGTTGGTTGAATTGTCACTTTCACCCCCTCCCTTTTGTCCCCACCACACTTCACTTCCCCTCTCTTGCTTCACCTGCTGTACGTGAAACAAACACAAACAACAACAAACAAAACAAACACATGTCTTATATAATAGGAATATTTATTCCACTAATTGTATTAGTAAGTGTAATCTCCGATTACAGCTCGTTTAAACTGTATTACATTAGTGTGAGACTGCACTACTGAACTTCACCACTGATGATAATACTATATACTATTTATTGATGATATAGTATTGGATTAGTTAATTGTACCTACAAACGTATTTTAATACAACAAAATCACTTTACCCTTTTTTAAAGACCTACGGATTTTTTTTATTTTTCTGAAATAATACATTTTTGGACTCATAGAATTAATTTTTGTTGTAGAGATTGTACCCTGCAGATAATTCAATGTCAAATGATATGAATTGTCATGCAGGCAGGATAGAACAGGAAGAAAGTTATGTAAGAACCAAAACACGCCTCTCCCCCAGGATTGTGGGTCCCTTAGTGACTGAATTCTAAAGAATGCAACTGGGCTTAATTACTGGAATTTTGTGATATCATGCTTGAAACATTATTAAGTCTCAACGTCTCTCATAACCACTATTGAGTTTGTTGTTGTAACTTCCTACCATCTTGCCACAAGATTTAAATTAACTAAAAATAAAAGAACTATCCATCTTTTATAATGTTAAAACCTATTCTTCATTTAGGCTCTAACATTATATATTATAGTTTATGTAAAAAATATATCTAAAATGTTAGCCTGCTAGTTACAAATTACAAATTGTAGTTAATGTTGGACCTTGCTGACAAGTATGTTTTTTTACTTAGCGAGGCCACAAAAATGTAAAATTAATAAAATAACTATTTTATTCTATTCTAATTGTAGACACTAAATTTAATGAGAAATCTCTCTATATTTATATATAGTCAATGTTTACATTTATAATAACAATAGTAAGAATAGGTCAAAAGTAAAAATAGCAAATAAACAGATAATTTGAAAACACCTGAAATGCGTATTTTAAATATCTTCATCCTCCATTTTTATTTTGTATTTTTGACCTCATTGTTGATCTTTCTAAAACTGAGCTTTAGTTCAAAGTCAGACGTCGAAATTCCATGCTACCCAAAATTGCTTTGAATTGAAAAAAAAAATTTTTGTTCAGTGGTTGTCTTAGAAACTCGGTGAGCAAAAATATTAGTCTATATACTTAGATCATATATTTTATGTGGCTAAAAACTAATTTACCGTTTCCAAATCACGTTGGCGATTCTTTTTAATAGGAAAATCATTAAAGATTCCACAGCACAACTTAAGTTCCTTATCAAATGACTAACATTACTGTACAACCTGAGTGGAACTCATTTCCTGTAATGTTAGACATCAGAGAATTTAATCTGAAACGATTTTTCTTAATTATAGTGTATATGTGCTAAAAACAAGATAATTAAACCTAATATTAGATCCATTTAATAATCCTAATGTTTCAGTTTGAATAAACTGCGGGTACATTTTATCCGATTGAGGTTGATGATATTAAACGCTGATGGCCTGTACAAGTTGATTGAATAAAGTCCAATGTTTGTGTGAACCATTTCTAATTCCATTTAAATGAAAGTCAGCTGTTACTAAACAGACAAATTGTTTAATTAATAACTAAACATTAATGTATTAATGAGTTTTACTGCTAATTTTTATACCAGCAATAGATATTTCGTCTAATAGGAATATTTGGGCCAGTAATTTTATTAGTCAGTGGGGTGTACCATTACTTCATATTTCAACTACATTTTATTTACAAAGTATTCACTAGAGCTCCACTATTAAACCCCAAAATAGCTATTAATAGGAGACTCGAAATAATTTACAATTACGAAAATAAAAAGAAAAAGCTATAAAAACAATATTAATTTTGAATCTATATTAGTCCAGATTCTAACAATTGTAATGTCTTAGATTGAAAGTTCTATTGATGAATGGATTTCCTTAAAGTTCAATATTCAGACGTCCAGTTGAACACTCCATGGAATTTAGTTCTATATTTCACGTGACTGACCATAGGAGTAGCAAAGAGTTTGTATATGCCTCACTAACACACATACAAACTCTTTCACTCCCCTTTCATGCCCAATTGCCCCACCTGCTCCTCTCCGTAAATTGTTCAAAAGTACAGAACTCCCTCGTTTATATTAAACTCTCGTAATGAAGTTTTTATACAATTAATTTACCTGTTTTCCCTTAACCTATACTAATTCAAGTTAAACACTGAAAACTACATGGTTAAAAAACTATGGTTAACTGTTAAGGAAGTCAAGTGTCACTCTCTTTAATGATTACTGTAAAGTAAGTTTTACTTTAAAATAAGTTGGTTTTGTACGATGAACAATCAAAATTTTAATAAAATATATCGCACAGTTCCTTCGAGTTATGGACCTGTAAATGCCGAATTAGACATTTTAGGTAGCCCTATCTCCATAAAGATTTTTTTCAGTTTTTTTCTTTAAACACTTTAACTTATAAGAAGACTAAAACTTAGTCAAAAATGTTAAAAATAATATTTTATCAACGCCCGCAAATTCACCAACCCTCATATAAGTAAGATGGTCTGTAAATAACCCAGCCTGCGGAGTAGTCTCAGTCTATAAGAACTGTGGGTACTACAATTGTAATTAAAATCTACACCAGTCCATTATTTTACCTCGTTTTTATTTTATATGTGAGACTCGTCCTTTTATAAGTTGGGTAGGAAGTTAGTGATGGAAAAATCAGAAAAGTTTGAAATTCATCGATAGTAACTTCAAATATAATGTCGTCATCAGAAACATATAGCTTCCTACAAAGGCTTAAATTTTACGAATCTCAAATTTGAAGAGATTCGTAAAACTCTTATAGCTATGTTCTTTTTTGCACTTCGTGAAGCAATATGAAATCATATTTTATAAAGATATTTGTATTTTATTGGTGTATTATGTTTACTTTTGGCTAACGATTTTCGTCGTGAATTTTTTAATCAAATAATTTAAGAGGCATATGATTTTTTACTTTTGGTTCATAAGAAAATTCCTAATGTAATCTCCAACGTTTTTTACCGTAATTTGTTATCGTCACCGTCCATTGCACATCCTAAAACTGAAAAATACCAAGCAACTGAATAAGATATTTCATGTTTGAAGTTAGTCCTATACAAGAAAGTGCGATCGTCGTCGTTTCATCTCGTTTTACTTCAAATATCTTCGTCCAGAAGCTGCTCTTCAAACATATTGACTTCATGGAAATATGAAAGATGGCAATTCAATTGCAATTTTAAATTGTGTTCAATTAAAACTATAAACTTCGTACAGACACAAATTAACAAGACTAATACTAATCCACTACGTGTAGCAAATTGCGTGTAATATAAGACGGAGTAGATATTGAACAGATAAGAATCCACTTCTGAATAACAACCTTACTCCATGAGCACCGGTTATCTATCCATCTGATGAAATGTAAATGGCGGTGGGTGGGGTTGGCGCCTTCTTGAGATGTTTTGGCGCCAAACTACCAGCTGATTGATTTATTTACGAGTAACTACTTGCATAGGATAATTTTTTGGCTTTTCCGTTAATTCACTATCAGTTTTTTATTGCTTCCGTTAATTCATTACCACTTTATAAATATTCCATTGTTCTAAAAACTGTTCCCCAATCATTTTTACGTCCACTGTGGTATTCCTCATTCACTAGGAATCCGATACCGCTGGCCTTATCTTATCGCTTTCCAAGAACTTACACAAGGAGAGCGCATTCGGCGGTAAGTCAATCATTGGATTTACCAGTTTGTGATCAACTTTGGTAGCCAGCTAACCTAACCTAACCCCAATTGTGATAAAACAAAGTAATGGTAGTGAATTAACGCAAAAGTTCAATGAAGCTGAGATATTGCTTGTAGACCAACTGTACCGATAAAATAAAAGTAAATTAGTAGGAACAAATAATGTCTATACAATATTGATACAAGATACGATGTATACTGCTGAGGTTAAAACGCTCAAAATTGGTAGTGGGGGTTATGATATTATGGAGTTTTATTGAGTAATATTTACAGTGTTTAAAGCTTTAAAAGTGGCAGTATTTTAAATATTTGAAGTAACAATAAATAACTCCAAAAATTAAAGACACACATAAAATTTACAAAGTACAGTTATAATCTTAAAAATTAAAAAATGTTAAATCCAACGAGCCCTTGGTTGTAAAAATTCAATCATAAATAATTTAGATACACATATTTTATCATTGAAAGGTATGCTGTGCTTCAGCGAATGAACGGCTCACGAGTCAATCACAATTAAGTTTTAAAATATTATGTACGACTTCAACTTTTTCAGTAATTGTTTGTAGAAATATTCAAAAGGTTCATTTTTAAATCTTTCATCTAAATTTTGAACATAATAATTGTACAGCATTTAGGTGAAAGATTTAAAAACGAACCTTTTGAATACTTTTACTAACAATTACTCAAAAAGTTGAAGTAAAATTAATAGTTTACCTAATAAATGTAACTAACCTCTATATTTTAATATCAGCAGTTCTTAAGTTACAAAACGTTTTTGTTTGAATACAAAAATAGACAAACAGACGGACAACAACCACATTTTAGAATGTATATACAGAACCTTTTTTCTTAGTTAAAAAAAATATATCCTAAACCTCTGTATAAATAACATTGGTAGTAAATTTTCTATGTGTTGTAAATACATAAATACATAAAGATATGTCGAGAATCAAAATAATATATTAAAAGGAAGGACAAATACTTTTTGTATTTACGAGAGTAATATGAGTTGTGATTTTACTGAACAATATTTTACTGTAATTTCAAGAGATTCGTGCCGGGGTAGTTTGTACATAATTTGAATGTAAAGTAAAGTAAGCTTGCCTTGTCGGAAACGAAATTGGATGTTAAGCTTCACAAGCTGTAGATTCATTGCTGGTAAATCTTTGCCCCCTCCCCACCAAATTCCCTCATCTCTTACAGTACTATTTTAACGTTCCCTTAAATGAATATTGCTGGATAATCTGTGCAAATATTTCAATATTACCTTCAAGAGTCTCTACATTCATCCCTTCGTTAAAATGTGATCATGATATTTGTTTAAGTAATTGAGAAAGTAATTAGCAAATCATATCATTGTATATTTTCTGATTTATTATTTGTTTACATACGGTTTTTTATCTATTTATTGTTATTTGTTTATAGTCATTAATTGTTTTACATAATATTTAGAAAACCCCACTAAACTAAACCTTAATTAAATCTTTTTTATATGTATTGATATTGATTAATTGATTGATTAATTTTACAAACGTTAATAATTACGTTTGTAAAATTATTTTTAATTTGAAAATACTAACCATATATTTCAATGAGGATGTCATTTAAAATGTTTAAAGCCAAACATAAATCGCCGAGTACAGTTGAGACATTAGTAAACTATATATTATACACAAAGTTATTAATTTTCAAATAGTACCAATAAATGTTGTTATCCTTTTGCCTTTGTTGCCTGATGATGTCATTACTGGTAGTGAAAAGCATTACGAAAAATGTATTTATTGGTAATATTTGAAAAGTACGTATTAAGTGTAGAATATAAATTAATTACTTAAATTACAAAGTCATAAAAGTTTAAATATTAACGTTAATTTTAACACCGTAAACATATGATAGCACACTTGTTAAAATTAAAAAATTATAATTGTTAATTTGTTGTTGATTTCGTTTTTTAAATATTCGATAACTATTTGGTTTAGTAATTTATTTAAAATATAAAACATATTTTTACTTTTCCATAGTTTGGTTTTAAAAATAAATAATGGTAATTGGACACTAAGAATCAACTTTTACATATAATGATTCGTTTGGGAATATGAACTCAAATGTTATTTTAATGTAGGCATATGTTTATTTTTCATTTAATAATAATATTTTCTTTCATACCCAATGGTGGTTTCATTTATTAAAAAATTTTTTAATTTAATGACGGTTTTAGTTCAATTTAGTTTACCCCTCGGAAATTGAACTCGTGACTCCTTGCATCGAAGGCTTTATTGAAGACAGTGTAACCTCCTTCTCTCTGGATGAGTTACATTAGATTAGTTTTTATTAATTTGATAAAATATTATTCAAATTAATTTTATTTATAATATCTCAGGGTCGTTTTTATGGGTAAATCGGTGAGGCTGTAAATTACAATGAATATAGTTTGATAAAGCTAATTTATTACATTCTTTTATCTTTAAATTTATATATGAATTTCAATATTACAAAAATGAAAGTTATTTACTTGATTTACTTGATACTGTATACTTAATATTTACTTGATACTGATTACTAGAAACATATTTAACTTAATTACAAACTAGAACTTATCTTTAAGTTTCTTTTCTGTTGCTCCTCGTGGTCGGCTTTCTTCATTGGAACTATTATTTATTTACGTATCGCACACCAGTTATAATGACAGATCTAAACTTGATATTGAATCACTTTTCTAAATAGTTTATAGATATTTTATAATATGTACGGTCACAACATTTTATATTAGTTATTAGGTTTTGGAGTCAAGCGGCCACCCGTGGTAACAACGGAGATGTTCTTCTTACATGAGTCTGAGTTGAAGTGAACGAGGCTGGCTGGCGTGGCTTCAGTCCTCTCTCTCTCTCTCTCTGTCCGTTAGAAACGATAATTTTGGGTTAGAGGCTAACTTCCACCCCGACCATGTGCTTTTTGCCCTGGTTGGTGCTGCCTCTAGCGATCCTTCCGTCAACTAACAATATTTTTTATTTACATTGGACTCGACTGTCACATTCTGTTACACTGACCCCTTTAGATTGACTCGTCCCAGACGACACCAGACTGAACAGGTCTGCCTTATCTGTCTCGACAACAATGCTTGGAATTTTGGTTACTCATCTGTCTCGGAAGACTGCCATGGAATAAATATGCCTACCCAATTCTCTATATTTGTTGGCTATTAATTTACAATGATTTTCGAATACTATTTGAATGTTCGGTATTTGTTTTAATTAAATGTACTTATTTCTTCATTAAACTAATTTATATTTTATTTAATTTAATTAATTTAATCGTCAATTAGGTGGACCTGTTACAACAGTTCCAAAAAGTAGGTCAGCAAGAAGCTTAGATTTAAGGATATTTAGTTTTATGGCCATGCTACAGTCTCATAATATAACTTAAGTTTTATTCACCTATTAATAAAATTGGTAAGTCTAAATGCAAAATAACTAAGCGACTTAGGCCCATAAAGTAGAGAGAATAACAATCGGGTTAGACAAGTAACACAGAATTAATGAGTATGTAATCATTAATTTTATAATCAAGAGTATTGTGTTTAAATATAGTTTGCCAGCATTCTATATTTAAGTTTTTTAGAACCAACTGATTTGATTATTTGTTGTACTTGTTCTTTTCATAAAATTTTGTATATCAGAGGATATTGTATTGTGGTTTAATATTGACGGAGTGGTGGCTCAGTGGCCAAAACTTCGGACTTCAGAGGGCAGTATCCAAGGTTCGAATTCCCATTAAGCCAACTGTCGGTACTTCACTCGTTGAATAAAGTTCACGCACAGACTTGTAGCTCATTTGAATTGGCGAGTGAAATTAAAAAAATTAAATAAAAAAGTAAAAACCTATTACTATAAGGCGTTAGTTTTAATGTTTTAGGATTATTTGGTGCATGATACAGTGGACTAGCGGCCACAGACAAGCTAATGGCTTTGCTTTTCTGAGGCCACTACAGTGGACTAGCGGCCACAGACAAGCTAATGGCTTTGCTTTTCTGAGGCCACTACAGTGGACTAGCGGTCAAAGACAAGCTAATGGCTTTGCTTCCACTACAAGGTTTTATTATTATCTTATCTGCTTTCTCCGTGTCATAATGACAAATTAAATAACCTTTTGAGCTTTTTTAACAATCCTGTAGTGCTGTAATCCAGCTACTTAGCCAATAATTCTGATGAAGATTGTGCATTAAGGTTCTGTTTCTGGTCATCTTAGGATTTGTATGTTGTCGAGGGTTGAAAACTAAGTATAAGGCTTGTCAGTTAGCCGGAAATCAGACAAATCTAATATTTAATGGTTTCGATCCCACGATAGTTTGTAGGTCGCTTAGATGTCCTGGCTGTTGGGCTTCTAATACAGGGTTCTTTCTAAGAATCAGTCAGCCTTAGTGAAAAGGCTATACTTATTTGTCTACACTCATTACACACATTCCCAACCCATAGTCATCCATAACCGTATGATATGTGTCTCAGTGAAAAAAAATGAAAAATTATATCAACTATTTTTAAAACAATCCATTTAAAAACGTTTGAAAACAAAACTTTTTTGCTACAGCTTTCTTGCTACTTTATCTGTTTTGCCTTGTAAATTGGATTCTACAATAATTCTGAAATATAAGTAAGTCTATAGTGACCAATTAAGTTTCACACATAATGTAAATATTTTTTTATGACATAACCATATGTTTAAATCATAAGACTGTCATGTTAAAGAAGCCATCAAAGTCCTTAAACATACCAAAAGTTCATAGCATTTTATGAATAAAGTTTCTCTTTCGTAGTTATATATTTATGTATGATTACATATGTTTATATAACCTGATTATAGTAGTAGGTGGATTTCCACTTTTTTTTAATATTGAGCAACATGTGAGGAGAATGTGTGCTGGGTTAGTTTATAAACCTGTTTGATGTAATGAAATGAGATATTTCAAAATCCCATGACATTCCTTATGGAGTTGCTCTAGTAAGTGGATTATACACTTGTTTATTTAAATCGATTACCATACCATTGATACAATACGAAAGTACAGTGGTATTGACCCGCCCGCCCAGCCATACACATTGTGTAGCATGGAATTTCAGATTTTTTGTATATTTCAATACTTATTCTAGATTTTGTGCAATAATTTAACTTGCAATTTTTAGTTATACTATTCGTAATGGTATCGTAAAATAATTTACACTCCGAACTATTTTCTGACTAAGACAACGCTCTGCCAACTGCCAGTATACAAACCCTGTTTCCAACATGTCACAGTCGTACAACCGGTCATACATATCACAGCGACAGTCAGTAGGTGTGACTTCGAGTGACGGTGAAGCGTGAAATCCTGGCGAGGGGCTGCGCCTGTCACGCCGTATAAATTACTGGACATAAACGTCATAAGAATGGAACGCATTACAACTAGTAACTCTATAAGGTCAATAAGTTGTTTTTTATTGGCCTATAATGTAACAGTCCCTCGAATAAAAATATAACTTTCTAATGGTTGGAAGTCCACTCCATCCTTTGCTACCTTGTATTTGACCTTGGCCCGGCCTTTATATTCCCACCACTAAGATAATTTATCTTCACTAGTTGGTCTTTCTCAACCAATTTGTAAATATTGTGAATAAACGTACAGTGGCATAGACCCACCCACGCAATCATACACGTACAGTCATATTTACCAACCCATACTTTAATTAATAGCTAAATTAAAAATTATAAAATTCTGTATTGTCTAGACAATATTGCGGATTAATTTTCATTTATCAATTATCGTTTTATGAAAGCAGCATTATTGACTTCAACGTAACGTCAACTTAATACGTAGAACGGGTCTTCAACTTACCAAAGTTGAACGACATCAGTATCTATCTAACATTTAGAATTCCAAAACACCATCTTTCTATGGAACTTAATAATTACATCAACAAATCAAATCAAATTTTTTTAGTTCAGCCGAGACCAAAACATTTCATTTAGAATCTCTTTGAGTCTCCGTAGTAAGAACTTCTTTTGGAAGTATAGTTATACAAAATACTTGCGATTATGCTTTCCTAGAATGCAACAAAAATTATTATAGTGATGAAATTGACTTAGTGATTAGAAACGAACCTTGTCTAACTATCAGACAAATAAGGACTGCATTTTATTGACCACGTCTAGCTAAGAATATTTTATATAGAATAGGTAACCTTACGAGAGGGAAAGTGAAGTGGTGGGGACGTAGGGAGGTGAAGGCTAACCAATAGTAATGCGACAAATAATCGATATTTCGGTTTTTGTCCAGTTCAATTCAATCGATTGTTTTAACTATTTACATTTGCAATTATCTCTCCATTATGACTATGCAACCCCTTTCGTTTGATAATCAAAAGAAAAAGCTAATAAGCTTCTAATCGTATTTTTCCGTGTACAGAGTTAAAACCAGACAAGACTCTGCAACTAACAAATACACAGTACAAAACAACCATGTATCCCAGTGCAGTACTTATGGACTCTAATGAACTGAATCAGCAAGATATATTCAGCCTTAACTAAATTATTAGAGTAAACAGTTTTTAATTCTACAGGTTCTAATTGTAAACTGGTTTTCAATCACCTTACTCGTATTGTAGTCGTTGTAATGAATTAACTTATATTAGTCTCAGTTGCCGAAATACTAGACATTATTAAATCAGCAGTCCAATATTAGTTGGATATTATTCGGTTATTTAGTTGAATAATAAATCGAATAGTCGGGATGGTTGGTTACTCGATAATGCTACCAATAATCACTTGCCAGTGGATTTGACCAGAATGTCCCAACATTATCGCAAGATAACGGCGTCAAGAACATCGAGCGTGGCTGTTCCTTGGATGGGTGACTTGTAGAGACCTCTTTCTTACACACAACCTTCTCAGTCACTGTTAGTGGTTCGGAAGTAACCCTTAAGCCGTTGGTCCCCAGATTAAGTGTTAGAGAGAGCTTCTTAACCCTAACTTCACCTGGTAAAATAAAACATCCTTTTATAATTGGGTAATGCCCCCGATTATTAATAGGAACATTTGTCTTTTGCGCATGTCTGGCCTTGAATGTTTCTATACCTGCTTTACTATTATTTACACATCTCTTAAATCATATTTTATTAACAATTTTATCCTCGACTAGATTTTGATTCTGGACCAAGATTACTTTTAAATTTTCTTAAGTCAGCTAATGTTTGCAAAAAAACACTCACTTAACTGAAAGCTAATTTTTTAATCCATTTAGATTCAATATATATATATCATACAAGAAACGTTATGTTTTTCATGAACTAGTTTTTCATATGAAACACTTAATTGCATAAAAATGTCTATAGATCATTTGTAAAGCACCATTGTCAATTGTCAGTCACTGGCCTACTTCTATATTAGAAAGCACGCTTTCTGTGATACATTTGTTTGACAACTGATTAATTACTGCTACCTTTTAGCATTGACGAGAATTATGAAAACACGACTGCAGTATTTACCATTGAAATACAATCAGCGACAATTACGGCAGAGTGGGACTTGTGATCTCTGATGGTATTGCATTGATGGTAATACCGTCAGATTGATTTGGATAGAAACACGACTATCAACTGGCATCAATAGATTACTCTCATTGAATAGCCGTGATATTCCGACAGCTTTTTCGTTTCGTAATCAGAGTGAAAATGAAAATTATTCTTAATATTGAAAACAATCTCGCATTTAATGTATTGGACCATTTGTCTGTGCCGATCCCTTGATTTTAAGCCCATTCATCAAATGTGTTTTAAATATTAGAGACAACAATTCAACTTAACTAGTTTCAAGTAAAACGTTAAATATAGAATTTTGTAATATTTAGGAAAATCAAAAGATAGTTAGTAAGACTTTGAAATAATTAAAGAGTTGCAATTACATGTACTGTGGTACTGACCCACCCATACATGTACTGTGGTACTGACTCACCCATACATGTACAGTAGTATTGACCCACCCATTAAAGCACAGTGGTGTTGAACCACCCAGTGTACGGTTTTTTTGTGTGTATAGTAAATGAGTTTAACATCCCTTCATTTATTTTATAATTATATGTGAATGGGCTTTCATTGACCAAGCGTCAATTTTTCCGCTCCATATATAAAAAACATAACTATAAACCTAACAAATTTATTTTAAAATCAACATCAACATACTTACAACTTGCTATCTATAAAAAAGTTATTTTATAACTTACGGAATAGCCTTCCATGTTACGTAGAACAAACATTTTTACCGAGAACGTAGTTGTGTTGGACATGATGTGTAGGAGTGAATACTGTAGAACGTAATTGTGTTGGACATGATGTGTACGGGCGAATACTGTAGAACGTAGTTGTGTTGGCCATGATGTGTACGGGTGAACACTGTAGAACGTAGGTGTGTTGGACATGATGTGTACGGGTGAACACTGTAGAACGTAGTTGTGTTGGACATCATGTGTACGGGTGAACACTGTAGAACGTAGGTGTGTTGGACATGATGTGTACGGGTGAATACTGTAGAACGTAGTTGTGTTGGACATGATGTGTACGGGTGAACACTGTAGAACGTAGTTGTGTTGGACATGATGTGTAGGAGTGAATACTGTAGAACGTAGTTGTGTTGGACATGAGGTGTAGGAGTGAATACTGTAGAACGTAGTGAATACTGGCCATGATGTGTACGGCTGAACACTGTAGAACGTAGTTCTGTTAGACATGATGTGTACGGGTGAACACTGTAGAATTTAGTTGTGTTGGAAATGATGTGTAGGAGTAAATACTGTAGAACGTAGTTGTGTTGGACATTATGTGTAGGAGTAAATACTGTAGAACGTAGTTGTGTTGGACATGATGTGTAGGAGTGAATACTGTAGAACGTAGTTGTGTTGGACATGATGTGTAGGAGTGAATACGGTAGAACGTAGTTGTGTTGGTCATGATGTGTACGGCTGAACACTGTAGAACGTAGTTGTGTTGGACATGATGTGTTGGAGTAAATACTGTAGAAAGTAGTTGTGTTGGACATGATGTGTAGGAGTGAATACTGTAGAACGTAGTTGTGTTGGTCATGATGTGTACGGCTGAACACTGTAGAACGTAGTTGTGTGGGACATGATGTGTAGGAGTGAATACTGTAGAACGTAGTTGTGTTGGACATGATGTGTAGGAGTGAATACTGTAGAACGTAGTTGTGTTGGCCATGATGTGTAGGAGTGAATACTGTAGAACGTAGTTGTGTTGGCCATGATGTGTACGGCTGAACACTGTAGAACTTAGTTGTGTTTGACATGATGTGTACGGGTAAACACTGTAGAACGTAGGTGTGTTGGACATGATGTGTACGGGTAAACAATGTAGAACGTAGGTGTGTTGGACATGATGTGTAGGAGTGAATACTGTAGAACGTAGTTGTGTTGGACATGATGTGTAGGAGTAAATACTGTAGAACGTAGTTGTGTTGGCCATGATGTGTAGGAGTAAATACTGTAGAACGTAGTTGTGTTGAACATGATGTGTAGGAGTGAATACTGTAGAAAGTAGTTGTGTTTGACATGACGTGTAGGAGTGAATACTGTAGAACGTAGTTGTGTTGGCCATGATGTGTACGGCTGAACACTGTATAACGTAGTTGTGTTGGCCATGATGTGTACGGCTGAACACTGTAGAACGTAGTTGTGTTGGACATGATGTGTAGGAGTGAATACTGTAGAACGTAGTTGTGTGGGGCATGATGTGTAGGAGTGAATACTGTAGAACGTAGTTGTGTTGGCCATGATGTGTACGGCTGAACACGGTAGAACGTAGTTGTGTTGGACATGATGTGTTCGGGTAAACACTGTAGAATGTAGTTGTGTTGGACATGATGTGTAGGAGTGAATACTGTAGAACGTAGTTGTGTTGGACATGATGTGTAGGAATGAATACTATAGAAAGTAGTTATGTTGGACATGATGTGTAGGAGTGAATACTGTAGAACGTAGTTGTGTTGGTCATGATGTGTACGGCTGAACACTGTAGAACGTAGTTGTGTGGAACATGATGTGTAGGAGTGAACACGGTAGAACGTAGTTGTGTTGGTCATGATGTGTACGGCTGAACACTGTAGAACGTAGTTGTGTTGGACATGATGTGTTCGAGGAAATACTGTAGAACGTAGTTGTGTTGGACATGATGTGTAGGAGTGAATACTGTAGAACGTAGTTGTGTTGGACATGATGTGTAGGAGTGAATACTGTAGAACGTATTTGTGTTGGCCATGATGTGTAGGAGTGAATACTGTAGAATGTAGTTGTGTGGGACATGATGTGTAGGAGTGAACACTGTAGATCGTAGTTGTGTTGGACATGATGTGTACGGGTAAACACTGTAGAACGTAGGTGTGTTGGACATTATGTGTACGGGTAAACACTGTAGAACGTAGGTGTGTTGGACATGATGTGTAGGAGTGAATACTATAGAACGTAGTTGTGTTGGACATGATGTGTAGGAGTGAATACTGTAGAACGTAGTTGTGTTGGCCATGATGTGTACGGCTAAACACTGTAGAACGTAGTTGTGTTGGACATGATGTGTACGGGTGAACACTGTAGAATGTAGTTGTGTTGCACATGATGTGTAGGAGTAAATACTGTAGAACGTAGTTGTGTTGGACATGATGTGTAGGAGTAAATACTGTAGAACGTAGTTGTGTTGGACATGATGTGTAGGAGTGAATACTGTAGAACGTAGTTGTGTTGGCCATGATGTGTACGGCTGAACACTGTCGAACGTAGTTGTGTTGGACATGATGTGTACGGGTGAACACGGTAGAATGTAGTTGTGTTGTACATCATGTGTACGGGTGAATACTGTAGAACGTAGTTGTGTTGGACATGATGTGTATGGGTAAACACTGTAGAACGTAGGTGTGTTGGACATGATGTGTACGGGTAAACACTGTAGAACGTAGTTGTGTTGGACATGATGTGTACCGGTAAACCCTGTAGAACGTAGGTGTGTTGGACATGATGTATACGGGTGAATGCTGTAGAACGTAGTTGTGTTGGACATGATATGTACGGGTGAACACTGTAGAACGTAGTTGTGTTGGACATGATGTGTACTGGTGAACACTGTAGAACGTAGGTGTGTTGGCCATGATGTATACGGGTGAATGCTGTAGAACGTAGTTGTGTTGGACATGATATGTACGGGTGAACACTGTAGAACGTAGTTGTGTTGGACATGATATGTACGGGTGAACACTGTAGAACGTAGGTGTGTTGGCCATGATGTGTACGGGTGAATACTATAGAAGATAGTTGTGTTGGACATGATGTGTACGGGTGAATACTGTAATCAAATAATTTATATTTTATTTGTTATATCACAAGTAAAGGTGATTATAATACAAATTAGTTATTCAAGTTGCTTGGCAGCAGTGTACCACTTAACTATGTCTGACAGGTTAAGTGGTACAGATCTTGTGTGTTCGTGCGGAATGAATATTTTATCTACTGTTTGAACGTTATTGGTTGATCTTGACTATTGTATAAATAAACACAACATTGCCCAGCACTTCATTTTAACTATACTCCATACCTCCGTAGTTGATTGGACTTTTTAATTGGTTATTAAATTTGACTTTTCTAAGACCTTTTCAAATGGTTACTTTTAAGGCATAGGAGTTATCTATGTTTGTTGGTTATAATATATATTTAAATTTTTTCTTACTTGTTTTTCATCCCTGAAGTTGGTTGGCATCAGCTCTCCATTCCATTCCTCTTCTCCACCTTCCTTTTTAGCTGTTGATATGTCTCACATCCTATATCTCCGGTAATCTGACTGATGCATTCCAGCCGGGGCCTCCCTTTGTGATTTTACCCTCATTTTTTCCCTCTATTATTCTTTTTAATAGCCCATCATGTTGCAGTACATGTCCAACTAACTTGGCTCTCTGTTCTTAAGTGATTCTCATTAACTGATTCCGTTCTTGAGTTTCCTCAAAACTGCCTCATTCGTTTTCTTTTTTATCTGTCCATCTCTCTCCCTTAATATTATTCTATAAAACCAGATATCAAATGCCAGCAGCTTCTTCCTATCAGTCTCTCCTATAGTGTGTTCATACAATACTAAACTCATACAATTAACAAACGTTTTCAGTAATTGTTTCCTGGCATTTAAATGAATGTTCCGTGATGTCAACTAAGTTCTCTTGTTATTAAAAACTGGGAATCTTTCAATTAATTCATTACCACTATTTTTTTATTTTTTTCGTAATTCACTACCACTTGATAAATATTCTATTGCTCCAACAACTATTCCCCAATTATTTTACGTCCACTGTTGCATTCCTTATCCATTAGGAATCCGTTATCACTGGCCTTAACTTATCGCTTTCCAAGAGCTTACAAACTTAGAGTGCATTTAGCGGTAAATCAATCATTGCGATACCGTAATTGCGATAAAAAAGTACTGGTAGTGAAGTAGCACGGAAAAAGTAGTGGTAGTGATATAACGGAAAAGGTCCCTTGTTAGGTCCAAATCTAGTTTCGCTTGGTTAAATCTATATTTTATCTCCTTTATACAAGGTGTTTGAAATGTATGGGGCAAAACTTCAGGAAATGATTAAATAGGTAAAAATAAACAAAAACGTTCTTATGAATATATGTCTTATCACGCTTAGTTTTGCGTCTGTCTGTCTATATGTGTGTTTGAAAAAAATGCATTATCTCCTATACGGTATTAGCTATAGTTTTGAAACTTGTCACGAATACCCGCCATTTTGAAACGGGTAAAAATATTAATTTATATTTATAGTATATGTTAGGCGTTCAATATTCGTGTCAAGTTTCAAAACTATGGCTAATACCGTATATGAGATAAGGCATTTTTTTTTTTTTTTTTTAACAGACAGACACAAAACTAAGCGAGATAAGACATGTATTCATAAGAACGTTTTTGTTTATTTGTACCTATTTCATAATTTCCTGAAGTTTTGCCCCACACTTTTCAAACACCCTGTACATTTATATAACATTCATTTATTGCATCTGTTTTAAGGAATAAGCATTTTAATGTTAGTTCTTATTAATCAGCTGAATATATGTGCAATTCTTAGGAAAGAATTGAATTATTTCATTGTGTAAATGTGAATAAATAACAATAATCATTTACAAAATGGACGTGAAGGTGGATTAGATAATAAAAAGTAAAAGTCGGAAATTGCCAAAATAAAAAATAATTGACATTAGAGCAACATCAAAATATAACATGTACATAACATGTTATATTTTAATTTGGAAAACAAAGAGGTAGACTCCTAAGATGACATCAAAAGATTATAATTGCAATTAGATTACAGGCTTACTTAGAATAAAGTCAAAAAAGCCATTGAACATGATTTTTTGTCTCCCAAACTATATTATATTGACTGATAGACACATTTACATGAAGCTCGTTTCAGGTTATGTTGTATATATAAGTAACGTGAAGATGTACAAGATGCATAGTATTCTAGCAATTTTTATAGAACATTTTGTATTTGTTTTCTACCCTTACTATGTCGGCACTGGTGGTGCAGTGCTGTAACCCAGCTACATGGGGACAAAGTGTTTGGGAGATTGTAGGCGATAGGTTGGATGATCGGTCCTCTTAATACCGACATGGCGTCCGCTTGATGGTTGCTATCGGCGTGGACACTACTAGAGAAATCTGGGGTGTCCATGTTGGGTGGTAGTCATTGTGCGGATGTTGTGTGGCGGAGATAACTGAGTATCAGGCTTGTCAATTAGCTGAAAATCAGACCAGCACTACGTGGTTCGGATTCCACGTAAAGCTGTAGGTCCCTTAGTTGCCCTGGTTGTTGGGTTATTAATAAATTGCCCTTTCTGAGGAACAGTTGAACTCAGTTAGTAACCAGACTACACTCACCCACACTCATCCTACACTCATATAACCATTCATATTCGCCTTAAAATACCAACAACGTTGTGTCGGCGTCTCGTATGTAAGAATTGTAAGAATATAAACCATTTTAGAATAAATACTAATTTATATCCTTCCCTTTTCAGTATTTTCTTATCGTCTCTTTGCAACTATGTATTCGTCTCGCAATTCTATACATTATGCAGGTCATGGAATGGAGGAAAATACTTGTGGCCTTACAATCAACTGTTTCAAATCCCTCCTTGTTGTCCCTGCGTAAAATCCTGCGCGTTTACCAGTTACTCTGTCAGGTGTTGAATACCGTAAACATCAGTGGTTAGTTGATAATAAAATAAATAGTTAGACAATAATTTACTCCTAAATATTACAAACTGTTTAAGAGTTAGAAAAATCGAGAAAATATTCTGATATTTTCTGTGATTACGAATGAAATTTAGTTGATTCTCTTGATGAAGGCACTTACAGTTTAGCCATAAGTTTTACGCTCCACTCATCTAACATTCATATTTACAATTAAACTAGAAACACCCTAAGTCATTACAAGATCAGCAGAGATTATTAAAGCCAACATACCAGATCGTATATCTATAATTTTTTTATGTTATAAAAAAATGTCTTCAAATTGTATATATTATTGTAATTACCTTAGCATATGAATATGTGTAAAAGGTGTTATATCTAATTCTATTCACCTTCAGTGCTCATTTGCTTGTAGCTTTCTAACTATATAAATAACTTCTTTATTGAAACTCTTTTTTGTTTGGGGGGGGGGTGTAAATTTACTTGATAGTAAATGAAAAATATTTCTCTTTGTTTTATGCCTGCTATTTTATTATTATCATAATTTACAGTTCAGGAATGGTTAGGCATTTTTAGTTTACCATTATGTAACTATCAATACAGTTTCAAGCAACGCTATTATAGAAGTTATCAATAGTCCACATAAATTAGTTTGACAGATATATGGTCAGTTAGCCAAGATTTTAAGATACCGGCACTAATGTGTGACTACACGGGCAGCCCGCATCACGGTTACAACTAGGCCATGTCTATCATTAATACTTAGTTGGTGGGCCATAAAATAAACCTTAATTTTACCATTCGTACGTTCAACGTTCGCCATACTATTTTTCAACAACAATTATTTTATTCAGTTTTGTTTTAGCAATTTTTATTATAACCAAATATTAAAATGGAGAAATATCTTTAAAAAAAAGAACGTTTAAAATAATGTATCGTGCTTATTTTAAAAACATCTAAAAGATGTCAAAAACTGCATTATAAAATTTAATACTGGTGATCCTCCGGATAGTTTGGCATTTATTATACAAATAAAGCAATAAAACTTGGTACAGCATTATTGCACCTATAACTCTGATTTTTAATGAACTAACATTTTTCTGTCAAATCAGGAGAATGGCTTGCAGGGAGTCAAAAGAAAATCTTAAATTAGAGCATAGGTCGAGTAGTACATCAAATATAAGGTCTTTAGTGTCAGACCATAATCCCACATATTCGAATGTACTCTTTAACATCACCCTGGTCTAAAGTGTTTAAAAGTTACAATGTAGGTCCAGTTCTAGAAGGTTTAATATTCTTTTCTTGGCTCAAGTTGGAAAAATCAATTTTTAAAAATGCTTGCTGGACTTGAGAAATAGATGTTTAGGTTAGCTAGTGTCCATTCACGTCCAATGGAGGATTGTCCACAAGGAGTTTGACAAAAATATTAAACGTATACATACACAAGCTTGTGATGTACATAATTTTTAGGTTTGGCAAAGATGAATACCGCAAACAGCGCTTAAAAAGGTTGATCCAAATGAAAATGGCAAATGTTCAAAGATCTCTGGAAACATGTTGAGTGTGATATCGTTTATTATCTTTGATTTGTAACGAAAAAAGCCTATACAAAATTAATAAAACCGATGATTTTAAATATAAACTCGTATATTAAACATTAAATGTTATATGTTGTGTCTTTAATTATTAACTAATTTGAGGTCCAATCGGCGTTTTATGAATAAAAAAAATAAATAAATAAATAAATAAATAAATAATGGAGCGCTAGTGTAGTCCTATATAAAGTAATGTAGTTTAAGTCAATATTAGTTTTAGACCTCACTAACTAACCAAATGTCTAGCACAACAATTCTTATTACAAGATATATCTATTGTAACATTAAAGTAATATATAATAAAGGGTACAACTCAATGAAACCAGTTGTAACATTTACATTTTTAAAATATTTAATAACATTTACCAGAAGGAACTGTTTATTATATATTTATTTGATTGAAAATTATATTTTTGTATTCAGTTAAAAACCATACTTGACTGAGTTATTGATGTAAAATTGAACTTCTACAGTATAGACGGAGGGTATGTTGAGGTAATGGCCGGGGGGGGGGACTTTACCAGCAATGAATCTGCTGCTTAAGATCCAATTTTGTTCCCGACAATGGAAGCTTACTTTACATTCAAATTATGTAAAAACTACTCGCTGCTCGAGTCTATTGCAATTATTTGAGAATATTACCGTGGAAAATATTACCTCAAGTATGCATTACTTTGATGCAAAACAAACTTTTCTCATTTTCAATTTTTAACCCAATTTACACTTTGCATTTTAAAACAGAAAGTTAATAAAAGTACACTGTACAATTAAAAATACGAATCGTAATTTTTCTTGGAGTTAGGAATTAAGTTCCAAAATATGCTGTAGCTACACCTCTCGTGAATAATTGATGAAAAAAACAGAGACCAAAATTGTACGGAGTAAAAAGGAAACTGTAGAGTTTTGTGGAAATCTAAGAAGAACCAAAACAGGAACAATTAATTAGATCGGTGCAATAAAGGAAGACATAAAATCAACAAGTATAACAAATATTGACTTGTCAAACTATGATATATTTATACAAAATATTTTTCATTTGTGAGGTAGATCAAAAGAAGAACTGGAACAATCTGGTTTATAGAAGTAGGACAGCTCAATCTGAACGAATTACTGAGATTTAATGCAGTTTAACTCTTTGAATAGAGTAAAATAATCTCAATGCAGTCACATGACTAGTGTTAATTGACAAAGTCACTTGTAAAATTATCGCTACTATCCATTGTTCGTACAAATTAAATTTTAATTGTATATTAAAAGCATAAAACCCCATCGCCTACATATCCAGATATTTCCTCATTCAAACTCGTATCGGAAACAGGAACGTCACTACTGTTAAGTAATTGCAGCCATAATTACATAAAACGCAGCCTCAGGCTAGATTGAAACGTAATGTGATTAAAACTATGTATTTTTTTATATTGGAAACAGAAAATAGGTATCATATTAAAATTATGTAATGTCTAACATTGCTTCCGGTGGGTTTTTCGTCAGCTTCTAAACTTATGTTCCGTGTTTTTTGTTTTATTATTATTGTTTGTTAGCGTAGTTGGTTTAGAACCAGATTCAAATGCCGTAGGACCTCCGTTCAAACCCAATCAAAGTCAAAACATATTTTGAAATGGATAGCTGATTATTACCAGCTGTTAACTTGTCACATATCTATTAATTAATGACACTTCCCAAGGAATAGTCAGCCTAAATTAGTAACAAAGACTACATTGACGAATATAGATCCGTCAAGATTCACACATATATTTTCGATCAGTGTTTTGTTAAAAAATTATTATAATTATTTATTAAATATGAAGTAGCTTTTATTTCCCCTAATATGTTTAGCAGATGTTATACCACTTTTGAGGCAAACCACTTATATGATTTTTTTTTATTTTTGGTAATGCTTTAAGATATGACAGTTATTATCTCACTGTATATAGTTTATATAGTTTACTAATTTATAAATATTTTTAATGATACAACAAATTAAGTTTATAAATATTTTCAATAATAAAACGAATTAAGTTTGATAGTAAAATCTTCCCATGACCCAGGTTTTCCCAGCCCTTATTAAATGGTAAAGTTTATGTAAATTGTACAGTATTTACAAGTGAATCACATCGAAAGCCAATCAGAGAGGATTACGACAGAATGGAACTTTTGATCTCCGATGGTTGTAGCATTGACAGTTATGATTGATTTCGATGGAAATTCGTCGATATGAGTTGGAATCGATGCACCACTGCCACTGATTGAAATTTAACTGATTTATCTATGATTGCTGTATATTAATTGACTCTAAAATGAAGGTACTATTATTTAAATTCAGTTTTATATTACTTTTTCTTATTTTTAAAATGCTTCATTTTCTATCTATTTACTTCATTTGATTATTGAAGAGGGGTCTTTTTCAACAATCTTGGACAATATTACCATAAAATATTCATTAAAATGTCCTTAACATTTTCTCAACTCCTCCTTTTATAAAAAGCTGTTACATTTTCATTCTTGATATTTTACTCTAAAGTTAGTATTTCTTGCGGATCTTTTAAATTCCACTTATACATGAATTTATTGTGTTTGTAAGATATTCAAGTGTACCTTTATAAAACCAAAAAGCCACTGAGATGAACAGCAACTACCACCAGATCCAAGCGTATATTGTTTACAGTAAATGTAAATTGCTGGTAAATATCAAACGGTAGATAAATGACAGAGAAATAAGATCTCAGCTGTCAGACTATGTTAATTAAGTTAAAATAACTCATAATGTTGTCAAGTAAGTTGTATGAATAATATGTTTTACATTTGCTGCCATTATGTATTTAATTAACATCACAAGTATAATTCTTTGTATTCATGGTGTTCTACAAGGAAGCATTTTTATTCCTGCACTATTTTCACTTATTTTTTAAAACTTGTTCACTTATGCTATTATAATTGCATATGGGTGTGTTAAATAGTATTACACCACGAATTTCTTAGTGAAGCTTATGACCGAATTGCTTTTTAAATATGACCATTTTTCGAATGTTTATTAATTATTGTTATAGATGATAATTATTGAAACAGACTATGTTTGTTGCATTATACCACACCAGTATTAATGAAGCTAATTTTCAAAAAACAAAGTTTAATATTAAGTTAAATTCAATGTATATATTTTACTGGTTTAAAACTCGTTATATACATTATTAAATTAATTTATTTATATAATTTTATAGCAAAATTGTGTTATATTTTAGTGGCGTCATTGAATATTTGCTTAAAAATTTATTTCTGTTTTAGACGATATATTTCATTAAATCTAATTGAAATTACTATAAAATATTTAGTTTTAAATTAGCTAAAAGCGGTAAAAAATACTTTTTAGTATTATTTTGTGCACATCTAACTAGCCCATCTTTCTTCACCACAAGACAGTTTCTGTATGTGAAATTATAAATCTACATGATAATGGCGAGCCACAATATTTATTGTTTATTCTACTGCCTTGGCAAGAGTGAACCAAAATGTAGAGTGATGGTAGGCGTGATAGACGGTGATTTAGAGCAGTCTTGAACACTGCTGTGAAGGTGGGTCTGCTGGGTGGGGCAGTATTGGAGTTCAGACAAAGCAATGAGAGTAATTTTTAAATCGTTCTTTACGGGAACGAAATTGGATGCTCGGTATTGTTCCGATAATAAATGGATGGGCTGAAACCTGTGATGGTATATTATTTTAGTCCTAATATAATTAACTGCAGAGTGTGCTTGATTAAGGTGGTGCAATCGGGTTTCCGTGAGTTAATTATTTCCCAATTTTATAATCAAAATTAGTTTATGTACCTTCCCTTGAGACAGGGAAAAATACAAAAACCCTTTTTTTAATCACTACATTAGAAATTGTGGCCTTATGAGGTAGTGAGTTTAGCTGATTTTAAATCAACTACAAGACAAAACCGTTTAAAGTACAAATTTCATTTTTTTATACAACTACTTTTTTACACATAACTGAAGGGATTAAGATGTTTAAGTTTTTTTTAAATGTAAACATATTTATAATTTTAAAGGTATAAAATAAGCTTTTTACCTTTAAAAATATAAATATTTTTACATTTCATTAAAAATGAAAAAACATCTTAATCCCTTTAGTTATGTGTAAAGAACGTAGTTATTAAAATTTAAATTTGTACTTTGAATGATTTTATCTTTTAGTTAGTTTATATAAAATCAGCTAAATTCACCACTTCTTGAGGCCACAAGTTCTAATGTGGTTAACAATTTTTATGTATTTTTTCTGTCTCAAGGAAAGGTACATAAACTAATTTTGATTATAAAATTAAGAAATAATCAACTCACGTAAAACCGATTGCATCACCTTACAAAAACCTTTAACAGACATTCTATATTCATGGTTCATTGGAATGTCCACTTTTCTAGGTGATAGAGTTAAATATCTTTCTAAGGAACAATCACCCTTAATTAGTAACAAAGACTACTTGTTTTTTATATAATGCACTCATATACTCCTCATATTCCCCCATATTTTGCAGATTGGTGTCATAATAATAAGTAAATAAACATTATAAAATGTATTACCCAATCATTATGAAGGAGATAAATTATACTGTAAAGAATTAAAGTTGAGAACACAGGATTACCTCTCAATTCAAGCCTTCATATTTGTATTGTAATGGCAGCCAAGTACAGTAATGTACTATGGACAAGTCTGATTACAAAATTTTGTGAAAGACAATATAATGTACTAACTTCCAAATTATGTAATTTATAGTTAGTACCAGGCTTAAAACAAGTTTTCTGAAATGTACTTCAAAATTCACGAATCTGGTAGTGAGTGTTCCACTACCAGATTCTTGTCCTTGTCCTTGTCATGATTATTTCTTAATCATAATAAGGAAATAATTGTTTACATCTTATGTTAAATTTTAAAATACTGTAATATAAATATGTCTGTTTGCTGTATTAAACATTTTATAAAATATTTAATAGTTTCCCCTTAGTATTTTTTTAGTTACAGATCAACTACAAGATCTTATTCATACATAATAATTCAAAAAAATATTTAAAACTGCCACGTCCTTGTCCTACCATGGTATTGTTGGTATTTATAAGCTTGCAATAATAAAAAGCATGGCTCCCTGAATATACGTATGTCTTGTAGAGCTGTCTGGTTTCTTTTTTTAATTCTTATAAAAACTACTTGTATGCCTTTCAGTCAGAATGCTGAAAATATTCATTCTTACGCTCATTACGAACATGGATAGAACAAGTCAATACTATAATACAATAAATTGCAATCTTATTGCAAAACACTAACTAAGAAAACAATTAAAATGTAGCATACGCCGAACAGTTCGTAAAAATTACTTATACCTGTACGTATATATACAGGGTGTTTCGCGAGAGGTTGGCACACCTTCGGGATATGCTAGTGGACATAAAAATAAGCAAAAAGGTTCCTGTAAACATGTGGCCTATCCCGCCTTGTTAAGTGTCTGTCTATATGTGTTTTTTATTTTAAAAATTATATCTCAAACATGGTCTGAGCTAATAATTTGAAACTTAGTATATTTGTTAACCTAGTAAGGGGTAGTTTAAAATAAAAAAAAAAAAAACAAAATTATCTTTATTAGTTTCAAAATATTAAAATTTAAATACCTTGAAAACCACTATTTATTGAATATGTATTAGAATACTTTAATTTTGTAAGTTTAATAATAAATTCAAAGATACCTCAATTTTAAAAATCGGGTTGAAAATAAAAGTGTTCAACACAAAAAGTGTTGTGTGTAAAAGTATTTTAATTATTTTAAAGTACACATTGCTTAGTTAGTTATTTTAGTCTGAAGTATGCATTGATGAAGGAGAGCGTCACATTCAACAGCATTTATAATACAATAATACAATTTGTGTTTTTGTTTTATGTAAAATATATGTTGTTATTAAGAAAAGGCTATTTTTTAGGAACCCCTAAACAAGCATACATGAAAAGGGGTTTCACATAAAAACAGTTGATATGTAAAATAATTTAAAACAGCTGTTTATAATAACTATGAAATTATACATTTGGTTGGTAAACTTCATACAAGTGAAAACCCCTAAACAATCATACATGAAAAAGTGCTTTACTTTTTTATTTTCAAACCAATTTTTAAAATTTAGGTATCTGAATTTTACCTTAAATTTACAAAATTAAAGTATGTTAATATATTTTCAATACAAATAGTGGTTTTAATGTTATTTAACTTTTAATATTTCTCATGGTTGTCATTTTGAAACTGATAAAGATGATTTTGTTTTTTTATTTTTTTTATTTTAAACTACCCCTAACTAGGTTTAAAATATAATTTGTTTAGTAAAAAAACACATACAGATAGACAGATACTTACAAAGCGAGATAAGCCACTTATTTACAGGAACTTTTTTGCTTATTTTTATGTCTACTATCATACCCTGAAGTTGTGCCAACCTCTCGCGAAACACCCTGTAATTATTTTTGTTTACTTAATAATTTTTAAATAATTAAATAAACAAAAATATTAGTAAAGTTAAATACATGTAATATTTTAACTTTACTAATAAAGTTAAATTAATTATGTACCAAAGAAATGTAAACTATTGTTAATTTTCGTAAAGACTGTATAAATTTAAAAAATACTGCTACAGTATTCTGCAACTGTTCAACTATATAATATAAAGTTTATACATAATAATTAATAAACAATTACAACATTTGATTAAAATTATAAGTGATAAGACAACTAACAATCCGTCTGTTAGAAAATTATATGGGAAGAAGTATAAAATAATAATTGTTGACAAAAGCAAAACGATTCCTAGGGAATTCTTATGAACTATGAACTTTAAAAATATTATAATGTATGCAGGGTTATGATTTTATTTATCTTCAATTATCCTCGCTATTTCGCATCTTACGACTGTTGGCCTCTGTTATTAAACTCTGGATAAACGCTATGTCACAATATTACATTTAAACTTATATGGAAACAGTTTCTATGTCAAGCTTACAAGAGATTCACTAAATACATGTATCCTGTTATAAGCCACATTAAAATATAAGCCTACTCACACTATATAAAAGCTGTAAAAATACTCCTTGAATTTTTACGCAGAAATAGGTTTTCATACCAGCGTAAAATAGCGTTTTATCCCTATTTGAAAATTATTTTCCCGGAAGGAACAAATATATTGGGCCAAAAATAAATGGCAGCATCTTCCAGTCTAGTTATAATTCTGCAAAACAACGAGTAATTTAAATTACCCTTAAGCGTTTAACTCTTTGACTGATATCTATTCAATGTTGATCATTTAGAACAATTAACAAAGCGGGACAGTCCTAGTAACCATTCCCTCTTCCTTTCTTTCATCCTTTTCTTTCTTTCTTCCTTTCATTCTTGCTTTCTTTCTTTCTTCTGTTTCTTCCTTTCATCACTACTCTCTTTCTTTCTTTCATTAATTCTTTTTTTATATATATATCATTCTTTCTTTATATTTATTTTCCTCTCTCTCTATTACTTTCCTTATTTATTTATTAGTGAAGAAATAAATTTTTAGAATATCTTTGAAGTATTTAGGTCCAAAATTTTACAAAACGCTTTCACTCCAAATTAAAAAGTGCAACAAATTAAATGCGTTTTTTAATAAATTAAAATGTTGGTTACATAATAATATTGATTTGGATTACATATTTCGAGTTATTCGATAACCTAACAAGGATCAAATAGTCCAAGTCGGCTGCAGTGTAGTTATGACCGTTTTCTAAAATAAGTTTTTCGGGTATGTACCTTCGTGTAATTTATCGATGGATATAAGTAAATGAATACATATATTTATAACTTTACAATTTTTTCTGTAACTCTTATGGGCATTCTTGGTATTACTTATATTTGTATGTATGTCCTTATTGTTTGTTTTAGTTTAATTTATTATTTGTGTTAACATGTATGTACACACAGGAATATATTGCTTGTTTGTGTATGTATGTGGATTAAGTGTGCAAATGACTGTGTTTGTGACACGGATTGTTTGAACGTGTTATTTCCATAGTTTTAAGTAGATCATAGTTGTATTAGTAGGCACCACAGGAAGCGGCATTGTTGACTTCAGGCTTTTATGAAATCTGAACTCTACTAAATTATTTCTAATAAAATTGTTTTCATTTTCTGCTAACTACATTACTGGAAAAGTGGTTAGCATTAGTTCCTTAGCTGTTCAAGTGTAATACATTGTAAAAAAGAAATGATGGAATAAATAAATATTATTATTATTTCATTAAATTTTTTACTTAAATATCAACGTTTTTATGGTACTGAGATCGAAATCCATCCTAGCTAAATTTATTTGAACTTCCCAGTATCGTGACCCCATGGATTGGACATAGTAGTGATAAGTAGAGATAAGTGGTAGTAGTGTCTCTAGGCTGGCAAGAGACATAAGACGTGGGAGCTTCAGAAGATTTAAATAATAGTAAGAGTATATGAAAGAAGTTACACATTATCGTATGCTAATTTAAATTGCGCCCGAAAGATGTACCGAGTGTTAAAGGTCTACATTCCGTTTACAATGTTTTTGTACCGGACAAATGGAAGTAATTGCAATCCAATCATTAAGCGCACATAATTTCCTCGTTTGCAGGGTAGATCACGGATAACGATATGCGTCCAACAGGTTGTTACCATTATGTGAAATAGTTAATGTGCCTGTCGCAGTCTCGTAGATGGTATCTCTGTCTCTGTCAGACACATTGCTACACGTGAGAATTGCGTGCAGCAGGAAGACGTGTTACTCCCCTTGCTATCCTTCACAATCACATTATCTCATCACGCCTTTGCACTTGTTTTTTTTCTACTACAAGGTTCTTAATTATTTATTTCATTGAGGCCACCATTTGTTTAACCCCTCAAATGCCAACAATTCAATCTGTCTAACGTTAACAGTGGCCTTGACCAGAGGGTTACGTAAGATAACGGAGTCAAGCAACATCAATTGTGGTTGTCATTTGGATGGGTGACGTCTGAGCGATACCGTCCTTGCACACAGCCCACCTGTCCGGTCACTGGTGGTGGTTCGGAAGTTACCCTTAAGCCGTTGGCTAAGCAGTTGACTGATCATCCATCAAGTCAACTTAAACTTGATAGGAAAATCAGATAAGAATTGTTTGAAATTTTGATCTTTCAGATACAGTTAAGGATCTCTTTCTCTCTTTAAATAATATATTTTTAATCAAAAATCAAAATGTAACATACTCACGTCTTGTTATAACCTTTTGTCAGGTGAGCCCACTTTCGACTTGATTTTGTGCCAGAAGACTCGTAAATACGTGGTATTTGTAAAGATAATAACCGTAATAAGTCATGAATAAATAGGATTGTTTGGACTAAAACTAATTAGCTATATTTCTAGTGAAAGGAGAGTTGATTTATTCAATAGTTCGATGTGGCTGGAGTTAATAATGGGGATGTTTTAAAATTTGTGGCAAATTGAACTGCATATTATGTCCCTTGAACAGTTAAACCACTATTAATAAATCAGAAATTTTTACTATTTCAGAATAAGTATGGGGTACATTGAAAATTTTCAAATATTTTACTTTTTGTCACTATCTATAGTTCCTAAAACACTTAGATTTTTCCTCAAGCTAAGTTCAAAAGTAACTCTCTACCCAGTACTCTTACGACACTGTTCAGGATTCGATATATTTTGATGAAATAGATCAGACTTCTACCTATTAAGGAATAGTATTATCTCTATTTATCTTCCCCCCCATCCATAAATTGGAATAGTTTATGTCGAAACAGCGGTTTGTTCACCCCTGACTCCATCCAACAGCTTGTCCATTGAGTACACAACTAACGGTTACTCGCTGTCCAGGTAAATCACATCTGGACATGTCGGTCTAAGTACCCGCTCGTGTCTACTAGCTGTGGAAGTAGAAACTAGACACACATCAAGAAATGAGGCTTGGCTGGTTTATGCGTGAGGTAGCTTGAATTTATTGTTGCTAGGGTTGTCACAAGAAATAGTGACTGCCGGAACTGATAAGGGAAGTAGTAGATTGGTGAGCGTCAGTTTGACTTATGGAAACGGTATCAAGTGTTATCCATCATTTGGGAATATGTGACTCTCTCTGCGCTTTTATCAACGTTTACAGTTAGGGCTTATTTTATCAACTACTACACAAATCACAGAAGTCCGGTTCAGAGTGTAGGAGAGAGCGGAAACAATTCAAAATCAATTTATGTGACTCACTTTTTACTAACACATTTATAAACAGATGATGTCGGAAAGAGTCTTATACATTCGAAACGTCCTCTTAACTCTATTCATTGAGATATAGCAAATGCCATGACAAATAATTGGGCGTGCCTGTGGCCGAATGGTCTGAGGCGTCAGGGCTTTGAACCTGGGTTAGATATAGGGCAAGTTCGAATCCTGCCTGAACTGGAAGTGTTTATCAGTCATGTTAACCTTGTACTTGTACTGGTTCGCCACCTCATTCCGTTTGAATAATTAATTTCCCAGCACAGACCAATAGTCTATTGGAAATGGGCAGAGTAAGACTTGAAGGATATTGGCCCTTCTTTAACAAAAATTACTTTTGTGTCATTTTTATAATTTTAACTTATGTAAAAGCAGTTGATAGGGTTTTCTCTAGACAAGAATTTGAGCATTAATATAAGTAAAGGACAACACGATGAAATTACTTGCTTACGGAGTGTTAAATTAGTTATGAACTTTTATGTTTGTTGTATAAAGGCTCCTTCACTGTTTCTACTCGAACGCTGCTTAATGCTTGCTCTACTAACCAAGTCTAGTATTTGTGTTTCCAAATCAACATAACTTGCATTTTCACTTATTTATTTTCTTTTCTTCAATATTCTTCTTGTCGTATACTAACAACACATTTCTTATAATTTTCTACTGCATATTCTGTAAAATATCTTTCCAATAATTTAATGTAAATTCAACGGTATTATTTTATTTTTAAGAATGTTTCATTATTCCCATAGTTCTTTAGTTTGATTTGTTTCTGGTTTGATTTAAACTGATGTTCACCTCATTCATACTAACTTCAAGGGCATTTATATCAGGAAGAGAAAAAATGGCAGTAGTGTCATCCTCATAACAAACTGTATTAGAATCAACATTCAAAGGTAAGTCGTTCAAGTACACGGAAAAGAAAAGGCCCTAATATGGAGCCTTGAGGACTCCCGAAATTATCTGCAGCTAATTCACACGAGGCCTCCCACCACCCATCAAACTTGTTACTCATACATTTGTTTTTTAGTATACACCATAGTACTTTATTGACACTAGACATTTTTTCATCTTTTGGTTACATCTTTTGTGTAGAAATCCTCACAAATTTACTTTTACTGGTGTCGTCTGTACTAGCCAGCAACAAAAACAATTCCAATGCGGCGGGTTCATAGTTAGCAGCAAGGTTTTATGTTTTTTTGAATTAATTAGCAGTTAGAGTAACTGAACTGTTTGCATGTCGGACAGGAATGTGGTCTGCCCACGTGAATTTTGTAAATTCTCCACCCTCTGAACAAGTGAAGTTCACGAGTGTTATTTTTAACCGCATATCCTTGCTATCTTCCCAATGATTTCAATTTAAGAATGTTTCATTTTCATACTGTTCACAAGGTTTCTATGTACTTCCACTAAAACTTGTTATTTTGTATCAATTTATTTCAATATCATAGTTTTTTACTACTCAGTTTTTGTCAATACGGGTTTAGTTTTGATTCCGTTAAGGACTGAAGCACACATTATTAAGGGCCTGGTTACGACTATTATTCATTTTCATGGGCTAAAATTATTTACACTTCTTAAACAAAATCCAGGCTCAAGTTTTCTTTACTCCATTACTTCATACAAAACTATTCACAACCAAATTAATCAGTGCATGCATTCATACATCAAGTATGTTGAAAGCCGATTATATGACACTGACTCACGTATTTCTTATAAAACTCGTGTATAGCAATTTCTTATAGTGTGGTTCTTGTTTTTTCATCTTCAATCTTTGTAAATCACTTATGTCTTTCCAAATATTTTCTTTTTTCTATTTAGAATTATGGTTTATTTTATTTTTTATTTAGATTTTTTTAGTTTTATTGAGAGGCATCTCCTCATTTTGACTTTATTCAATAACTGAGTTCTTCATAGTTCTTAATTTTCCTCTTCAGTAAATTTTGTTTTTTGTAGTTTTTAATAAGTAATTATCGCTCCTCAGATAGTATCATTAAATCACTTTCTTCATAAACCTACTAACAATTTTAATTAATTAATCATTCACCATTAAGTACAAATGTATTATAGTTAGGAATAAAAAATGTGTAAAAACAGTTTTAACTCCTTAAGATAGGATAATAGATAACCAAGCAGTTCAATTAGTAGGCTACCCATAAAACGTAACAGTTGTTTATGTGTATACTAAATAAACGTGTCACCAACGCATTTAATTTTATGACACCATAAATATTACACAAATTGTTTTGTAGAGCTGTAATTTGCATGGAAAAATTTACATTTTGCAAAATAAATAGTTAGTTTTAAATGTTGTTACATATTTTCAAAACGTAACGTCACTTTATAAATAACAAAAGTACCCTACTATTTTTGGCTGAGATAATTTATAGATAATTAAAATAAAGTTGTAGTTTATTATTCATTTATTTACTGTCATTAATGCTTAATGCATCAAAAAAATTTTAAAACCACTAATTCTTGAGTGAAAGCGTTTCAGCTTTTTTTCATCAAATATAAACTAGGCATACGTTGCATGTCAGATCAATATTCTATACAAAAGAATTCAAATTGGAAACTTTATTTTTATTGAAGAAGTTTATATGAATGCTAGACAGTTTTTTCGTGCTATCTAGTGTTATCTAACAATATTACTAAAAATATCAAACCAAGTTTTGTACATTCCGATCACATGAATATTTTTATGTAGGGTAGTTGAACTGTGTTTAATAAAATGGTTCACGCGTGACACTTCACAGCACGCTCTGTGAAGTCAGGGCGTAAAACGTATTAAGCCTCCAAGAAATCAAATACTGAACTATTAAGTTAATATTTTCAGTAGAATTAGTAGCTATCCTCTGTTCATCATTTGTATATTTAATTTATGTCTTCTATAACAAACAAGCACTCCTTGATTGTACAATTTTGCTTTTCTTTCTCTTCATTTGAAAACAGATATATTAGAAATACTAAACGTTCCTTGTAAAATACACTGACTACAGTTTTTATTGTGGTTTGAATCGGTCTCTTCTACTATTGATTAAAAATGTGTAAAAATTAAAATTCTAAACAAATCTAAATGAAGTTTCCTCAATTTATTAGGCGATGATAATGACGACCTTTACTACTACGGTCCTATTTCCATTATTTTATAATCTCCAAACTTCTAAAATTTAATGTATGATATATTTTATATCAACTTAATGTGTATATATATTGATTACTAATTTTGGATACTATGAAAATGGATGTTTCGGAATTCATCTACAGCTTTTTCTGGACACGACAAACGTTTTAATAAGAACCCTCCAATAGTTAAAACTAAATATTTATTTTTGCTTTAAAAGTTTAGGTTTTTGGTATTTGGGATTTATCTGAATTATATTCCCAAGGCTTTAAATTCCTGAAGGAAGTTTTCTTCAGCCATTACTATTGACACCGATGTGTGGAGTGTTTATAAATTTCATATTTATCTAGATTTGTTTGTTAACCCTTGATTTATCAAAATTATGTTCAAAATTAGTTAGTCATTGCATTATCTATTTTTACCACCAAATAAAGCTATATTTAATTGAAAATATTTTTTTTATTAAAAATGTAATATCTAAGAAATCATTCTGTAAAAATGAGTTTCTTTTTAGTGAAACATGTAATGTCATCAACGAAATGAACTAAACCAACTTGATTGTCAGTGAAAGTTATTTTTAAAAGTAGACTCATATTTTAAATTGGTATGCCAATCCCAAACCTAGAATAGGACATTAATTACTGAGTAATTGATTATTATTTTCTCCTCCTATCAGTGGATTTTACACTAAGATAATACATGATCTAAAATTAGTTTCAGAGTCCTCAGAAACAATAGTTGGGTTGATGGTTCGTTGACAGTTTTTGACAGTTACTATCAATCTGTTTAATTATGGTGTTCCAAAGGGTCCTCAAACTATTGTTATAGTGTTCCAAAGGGTCCTCAAACTATTGTTATAGTGTTCCAAAGGGTCCTCAAACTATTGTTATAGTGTTCCAAAGGGTCCTCAAACTATTGTTATAGTGTTCCAAAGGGTCCTCAAACTATTGTTATAGTGTTCCAAAGGGTCCTCAAACTATTGTTATAGTGTTCCAAAGGGTCCTCAAACTATTGTTATAGTGTTCCAAAGGGTCCTCAAACTATTGTTCGAGTTGTGACAGTTCTTGATCTCAGGAAACCCATTTGTTACGTTTCGTAAATAAGATTAAAACACTCGAAAAGAACAACTAGTGTTTTAGTAAAACTAAATCTTTTAATTACAATATTATTTAACATCTGTTTGTTTATTAACATATTTCAAAAAAAGATATAACATAATAAATAGATAAATCAGCTGCAGTTTGTTACGCTTCATTTCACCACACAATTACATTAAAGGCAATCATATATGCCAAGACATTTATTAAAGGCATTCCGTCAACGTGCTGCGTAAGTTAAATATATCCGTAAATACCTCTACCCACTGCAAATACCGTGCTTTGTTATCTGTCTGACCACACCTGCACCTGTGCGGTTCATGGATCATACAGAGCTTAATATTAAATGGCAAATTCCGTTTTCTTCTATTTTTATTTTACAACGTTTTTGAAAATTCTCTACTATTACTTGGTCAACCTCAAATTTATTCATACTTTGTTAGTAAAATGTTTGTATAAAAATATGAAAAGATTGAAGTTGACTTAGTAATTGTAGAGTTTTACCACGTTTTTAAATAACTTTTACTGTGACGTCATCCTTGGCCTTACTCTTAATAACATTAGTAATACGCCGACAGGTTAAAATATTATTTGGCTCTGGTTCATGGTTGTGTGTATAAACAAATTTAGAAAATATATTTCTATCACCGGACTTGTTGAGCTGTGCACTACACTTTTTATCGTACGCCTCCATCAGTATTCATCCGTTGACAACATTGTTATAATAAATTATTTTAAACGATTACAAAGAATTAGAAGTTTTCCTTCTTACACACTTTTGTTATGTAACTAAAAAATAAAATAAAACAAAGCAATTACACAAAGACTGCCCAATGAGTAAATTAACTACCCATTGAAAATGGTAAGGAATATAGTTGAGGGTAATTTCAAAATATACCTGCATGGCACCCCAAGAGGTATAAAATGCACCGAACGAAAGCGCTGTTTATTTTGGGTAGTGTGTTTTTCAATACATCATTGTATACAAAACTTTTGCAATTTTTATTGGTACACAGGGAAGATCTTTGTATGTATACTTAATTACTGACAAAATATAATTGTCTATACATTCGAAAAATGAACTAAAAAGGTTATTTTGAAAGTTTTATGATAAATATAATAAAGACGTCTGGCACAAGTAAAGTGGCTCTGACTGTTACAACACTTACAACAGGAGCCTTTCATGCATTCTTAAACTTACTGGAAGCCTTATTGAATAGCTCATAACTCTCAGAACCGGTTTCATTCTCCTATGACATTTGCAATCCAAGCCTGTTTGAACATATAAACACGCTTTACGCGTCAGTTGGTTTATGTATGACCTCTACTTGCTACTTGAGCCCACTTCGACAACTGGGTATGTCATAACTCGATGTTCACTCCAGTCTGTGAAAGGAAAGTTATTTCCATTGATAGTCTATTATACGAGTATTATAGACTTTTGCCTCTTTGCCAACAATAGATAGGGCGTTGGATACAGGTTAAGTGGCGAAGACATGACAATCTAGACACTACTTCTCCTAAATAAAAGCATTCTAAACTTTATTCTAATATAGAAAATGCTGATGTTTTAACGACCAAGCCTACCACGAAACAGAAGAATTTTATATTTGTTTACATCAATATTAATTTAAGATACGATCCTTTTGCAACACAGCTGATCGCCATCTTGTACCAATATAAGGGTATAAAGGATGAGGATGACCGATGAAGGATTAGAAGAAGAGGACAGAAGCGATATGATAAATTTGACTGGCTTTCGAATCCATCACATAAACTCTAACGATTGTATATAAGAATGTTGTCATAATTATGTATTACATTATACAGTATAGAGCACTAATTTTGCTATGTCTACCGACTGTGATTTGCTAATATAAATTCAAATATTATTAATAAGTATGAAGAACATATTTTGGTCGTGTTTAGGTCCATGATTTTATCTACAAAATACTGTACTCGATTGTACACTTTATAGAACGTCCTCTTCCTCATATGTGACTTTTAGTGTTCAGAGAATAAAATATCTATAAACCATAGAAGAAAAAGATCATTTGGGGCAAGAAAAAGATTCAACTGAGAAGAAAAAAACTGTTTTTATTAATTGTTCTAATAGTTATAAAATTTAATTAATCAAAAAATCGTTAAACTAGGTTTTACAATCACGTATTACTACGGTTTATTGATTAATTTCTTCATTTTGTGGTACTCATTGTTAAACTTCCTTTAAATATGATGTTTTAATACGAACAATTAGCTAAAACCCTTGATTGGAACTTCCGTTTTAACTTATCTAAAAATGAAGAGTTATAAAAAGTTTGCTCTTTCTAAACGTCGTTCGTCAAATTATTCATTCTGATCAGGCGAGGATGATATTTAAATGATAGTCTACCAATCAAAGAACATTATCTACCTAAATGGACACACTTGTTCGTTCGTTCAATTAAAACATTATCTCAACAGTATTCTCCTAATGACTTAATTATTTGAACATCTCGTACGCGACGTAACAACCTGGTGTCCTTCTCGAACTATTTTAATTGCAGGACCTCTTTTTAGAAACAAATCCTGCAGGCTTGATAACGCTGGATACGAGACATGAAATGAATAATGGAAAGTTGATAAGACTGCTGGAATTCTTTCTTTGCTCTGGAGAAGGAAGGGATCTGGTGTTACGATATCAACATGCAGTGAGTAACCAATGGATCAATCCATTAGAGAGAATTGAAAACGCTTGCTTTGTTGGTATTTGCGCCCACATATCCACAGTCTATTAATCAATGGTTGAAGGGAAAGCTCAGAGAGTAAGTAATTGTCAGACTTCAGCCTGATGATTTGTAGAGACCACCGTGCAACAAGACTTGATGCAGTCCATTTAGTTGATCATAATATTCTCCCTAATTTTCTCTTAAAGTTATTTGTTGGCGTTAGAATTAATTTAGTCATTTGTAAAAAGATTTTACTTTCTGGTAGAAGCAATCTTAGTTTGTAAGTTATTGTTGTGATTGACATGGTTTGATTTACTCTGATATATCTTAAGTTGAGGTAGTAAGACAGCTCAATATATCGAAGTTTTATACTGGTTGAAAATTTTTGTTGGTTTTTTACACGACAGAAACAATCAAACAATTAAAATTGAAGCTCAAATAATAAAATTAAAGAACGAAATAAAATGATTGTGTATGGTGCTGTAACTAACTGAATACGATCGAATCTGATGACGTTCTTTCGTCCATAATTTATTTTAGCATTCTATCTACTTTTTGTTTTGAATTAAACATTTAAATTTAACTACTGGTTATTATAATATCCTGTCACTATACCAACAACTCCATCAATCCATTGCATTTCAATATACCATGTATTACTCTGCAGGTTGTCGTAAAAATAAAAGATCCGAGAACTCCGTTGTCAATACATAATGTTTTCACAAACTTCCAAGGTGCTTCTCCAAGGCCTTCGACTGTGGACGTCGGCATTGACGGGTGGCACAGAATTCGCGCATGTGCAGAATTTATGGACGTGTTAACGAAGCACGTGTGTTAATTAGGGGGAAATTGATTGCCAAAAACACACACACGTACATCCGAAAACACTTACCACTAACACACGCTCGGGACGTTTACACCCACTCACTTCCCATGCGCTTATAATTCTGGCTGTATTGACAATTGAACTAATTAATCCTCTAGATTAGCTGTCCACTTAGCTAACAAATAGCTTCTTGTTCCTGCATTTATCATCCCACAGAATGACTTTTACGAAAAGCTTTTATTATTTTATTTCAATAACCATGTAAAGCTTTCAGCTAACATATGATTTGTTGATTTGATAGCAGTTTATAAAATTTCACTGACAATTCTCAGCTGTCTCTAATTTGGACAGCATTAAAACCCTCTCTTCGTCGGTCACAAAAGTAATATTTTAAGATTATTAGTTATTACAATTAATTAACTATGAATAATTATGTATGTTACCAAACATATTGTACTGTCTAGCTACCAGTTTAATTGGTCGGCCAGTTGGTTGACAATGAATGTTTTTCCTCATCCATTTTCTTGCCAAGTACATATACAAAACATGTCTGTATACAAGGAAAGATTACACTCAGATTGACAATTCTGGAAGATTACTAATGGTAGATAATAAGATTGTTATCTGAAATAACTTGCTGCCAAAGATTGAGCTTCATAAGACGCAATAGTTTATAAGATTAAAAACGTCTTAAGCCGTCTACCTCATCTCAAACTGCGGTTGAAACTAAAAGTATTCAAGGGAATCAAATCATATCAGTATAAAAAGCCTTAAATCTTTTATTAAAATTTAAAACATAAAATAACACTTATAACATCAATAGATAAAATCAACAAAATATTACAATTTTATCAGGATCTTTTCCGTTCACCACTACTTTTTTTTATTTCCGTTAATTCACTACCACTTGATAAATATTCTATTGCTCTAAAAACTGTTCCCTAATCATTTTTACGTCCACTATGGTAGGTATTCCGTATCCGCTAGGAATTTGTTATCGCTGGCCTTAACTTATTGCTTTCCAAAAACTTACACACGGAGAGCGCATTCGGCGTTAAGGCAATCATTGGATTTACCAGTTTAAGGTCAACTTTAGTAGCCTAACCGTAATTGCGACAGTAGTGGCAGTGAAGTCAAGGACAAAATAGTGGTAGTTAATTAACGGAAAAGGTCATTTTATCAATTCTGTACTTGTTAAGTACTGTTTTAATTGCTGATATGACTTTTTCGAACAAGTCAATCTTAGTTTATTTATATAGTAGGTGTTTAAAGTTTTTTATACTGATAAAGTATGATTCAGATGACTGTGAGGTTTTTAAATTAAATTTGGTATGGGAAGTAAGTAGCACATGAAGACGACAAGGTTTATACAAGTTGAAAAGTTGTGTGATTTTTCTGGATTCGTTTACACTGGAAGCATAGAAAGTCTCCAACAAATTATTATGGCACTTTTTTGAGTCTTGGGAGGAAGGGCGTAACTTTAAAAATACTAAAACACGTTGCTACAATCAAATCTGCGGGTTTTCCTACAAGTACAGTAGTATGAATGCCGATTAATTGACGAGTTTAAAATAACCTTCACTTCGATGCATGAGTTGAGGCATTTAAAAACTTTTTGTTTGTAAGAAATTATTTATTCCATAGCATGTTTTATTTTATACGTTACTTTATCGATCTACCTTATAAGCATAAATCAAGGCAACTTTCTAAGAGTAATAGCTAAAAACCAATTAATGACTTATCATTTCGGAGAAATAGATGAGCTGATTCTTAAATTTGATCAGTGGTTTATGATCAACTCACCTACTACTTTAATTACTATACAGAGGCATTTTATAGTTGTTTTTTTTTTTTTTTTTTTTTTGCGGAATAATGGAGTTAATACGTATGAATAGCTGTTGACAAAACAAGACAAGCTGCCTAAAACACAAGGCTGCATTTCATCCTAACATACCCAATCAAAGATTCTGATCGTATTACTTAATGAAACTAGTACACTACTACGAGCACATATATCTGTAGTGTGTCACGAAATAAACATATTAAACCAGTGGAATGCTATAACTCCAATGTCGGATTGGATTTGAATTATTGACAAGAGATTAGGTTGAATTACGAAAAAATATCGGCCACTCTCTTTCCAACGGCCTTGGACTAGTAGAGCTTCCGCCTCCAACCGACGCCACTGGACAGGGAGGAGATAAGAGAGAAGACGGATGGATCACAGTACCAAGGTGAAAACAACCAATCACGGTCGACAATACATCTGATCATTAACACGAGAAGCAAGTTTCAATTACTTCATTGTTACAAACCAGAGAAATGTCCTTGTTGTTGTCATTATGAGTTTATCTTAGCAATTTACATGTACTTCAGGCTCTTTCCGAAACGTAATGACTAAATATAACAAACTATACTTTAGTCTTATATTAAAATAAATGATCCAATTAAACATTTCCAATAAGACAAGTGTTTGTAAGAACATTTTTGTTCTTACGCATGTATAGTATATATATAATCAATTTTTATTAGGGTAAGCATATAAAAAAATTCCTTCCTCCTCGTACTGAAGAGTTTTCGTAAACAACTTATTTATGCAACTTGATCGCTCAATAAGTAAGATTTTGGATTAAAATGGTTTAAGTTCGAATCCTCTGTACTCACAGTTAGTTCTTAACTAGACGAATATAGTTAACGCTCAGGCCTTAATGCGTATGCAGAATTTCAGTAGTTTTTATATTTATGAAAAAATATTAATTGACTAACTGATAACTCAGAATGAATATTTATAGACAAATAACACCATAAATATATTTTACAAATTTATAACCTGTTACTTTTCTACGCAGGATTAACATATTTTTTAAGAACATTTCTATATAATTTTTCCAGGAATATTGCAATATAAAAACTCTTTTAAAAGGCAGTTGTCCAATAGTATGTTTTTTATCCGTCTATTCTACAACTAATTGATATTATTACTTTTAATTTTCACTTAAAGTATGTGCAAGTCTGATAAAAAGTTGATACAAAATAGCGTAATATTATAATATTGAAAAAATATGCAAAGAAAAACTAAACTGTAATTACTATGTACAAGATTATTTTATTTGATATAGATCATTATTTTTCGAAGTGTACCAACTTCTAGCCTTGTTTAATGATTACTTGGTTAGCTTCCAGCGACCGCAAATCGTATGTGTTGAAAACTACACTTAATGCGAATAGTAATGTGAATATACACAGCTACCTTCCAGTTTATGATCACGTGTTACTTTGTTTTAAGTAGGCCTTATGAAAAAGGAATATATCTATTTATGCCTAAAAGATACTATAAATTAATTATTTTATTAATAAATATCCATTGTTCAAATTAACTTAAGTGTTCAGGTTTTGAGTCACTTCAGCAAATCATATTTAATGAGTTTAAACATTGTCTCTTGATCTCTTTTATGATCTCTATTTATCTTCCCCCCCCCATCCATAAATTGGAATAGTTTATGTCGAAACAGCGGTTTGTTCACCCCTGACTCCATCCAACAGCTTGTCCATTGAGTACACAACTAACGGTTACTCGCTGTCCAGGTAAATCACATCTGGACATGTCGGTCTAAGTACCCGCTCGTGTCTACTAGCTGTGGAAGTAGAAACTAGACACACATCAAGAAATGAGGCTTGGCTGGTTTATGCGTGAGGTAGCTTGAATTTATTGTTGCTAGGGTTGTCACAAGAAATAGTGACTGCCGGAACTGATAAGGGAAGTGGTAGATTTGTGAGCGTCAATTTGACTTATGGAAACGGTATCAAGTGTTATCCATCATTTGGGAATATGTGACTCTCTCTGCGCTTTTATCAACGTTTACAGTTAGGGCTTATTTTATCAACTACTACACAAATCACAGAAGTCCGGTTCAGAGTGTAGGAGAGAGCGGAAACAATTCAAAATCAATTTATGTGACTCACTTTTTACTAACACATTTATAAACAGATGATGTCGGAAGAGTCTTATACATTCGAAACGTCCTCTTAACTTTATTCATTGAGACATAGCAAATGCCACGACAAATATTTGGGCGTGCCTGTGGCCGAACGGTCTGAGGCGTCAGGGCTTTGAACCTGGGTTAGATATAGGGCAAGTTCGAATCCTGCCTGAACTGGAAGTGTTTATCAGTCATGTTAACCTTGTACTTGTCCTGGTTCGCCACCTCATTCCGTTTGAATAATTAATTTCCCAGCACAGACCAATAGTCTATTGGAAATGGGCAGAGTAAGACTTGAAGGATATTGGCCCTTCTTTAACAAAAATTACTTTTGTGTCATTTTTATAATTTTAACTTATGTAAAAGCAGTTGATAGGGTTTTCTCTAGACAAGAATTTGAGCATTAATATAAGTAAAGGACAACAAGATGAAATTACTTGCTTACGGAGTGTTAAATTAGTTATGAACTTGTATGTTTGTTGTATAAAGGCTCCTTCACTGTTTCTACTCGAACGCTGCTTAATGCTTGCTCTACTAACCAAGTCTAGTATTTGTGTTTCCAAATCAACATAACTTGCATTTTCACTTATTTATTTTCTTCTCTTCAACATTCTTCTTGTCGTGTACTAACAACACATTTCTTATAATTTTCTACTGCATATTCTGTAAAATATCTTTCCAATAATTTAATGTAAATTCAACGGTAGTATTTTATTTTTAAGAATTTTTCATTATTCCCATAGTTCTTTAGTTTGGTTTGTTTCTGGTTTGATTTAAACTGATGTTCACCTCATTCATACTAACTTCAAGGGCATTTATATCAGGAAGAGAAAAAATGGCAGTAGTGTCATCCTCATAACAAACTGTATTAGAATCAACATTCAAAGGTAAGTCGTTCAAGTACACGGAAAAGAAAAGGCCCTAATATGGAGCCTTGAGGACTCCCGAAATTATCTGCAGCTAATTCACACGAGGCCTCCTACCACCCATCAAACTTGTTACTCATACATTTGTTTTTTAGTATACACCATAGTACTTTATTGACACTAGACATTTTTTCATCTTTTGGTTACATCTTTTGTGTAGAAATCCTCACAAATTTACTTTTACTGGTGTCGTCTGTACTAGCCAGCAACAAAAACAATTCCAATGCGGCGGGTTCATAGTTGGCAGCAAGGTTTTATGTTTTTTTTGAATTAATTAGTAGTTAGAGTAACTGAACTGTTTGCATGTTGGACAGGAATGTGGTCTGCCCACGTGAATTTTATAAATTCTCCACCCTCTGAACAAGTGAAGTTCACGAGTGTTATTTTTAACCGCATATCCTTGCTATATTCCCAATGATTTCAATTTAAGAATGTTTTATTTTCATACTGTTCACAAGGTTTCTATGTACTTCCACTAAAACTTGTTATTTTGTATCAATTTATTTCAATATCATAGTTTTTTACTACTCAGTTTTTGTCAATAAGGGTTTAGTTTTGATTCCGTTAAGGACTGAAGCACACATTATTAAGGGCCTGGTTACGACTGTTATTCATTTTCATGGGCTAAAATTATTTACACTTCTTAAACAAAATCCAGGCTCAAGTTTTCTTTACTCCATTACTTCATACAAAACTATTCACAACCCAATTAATCAGTGCATGCATTCATACATCAACTATGTTGAAAGCCGATGATATAACACTGACTCACGTATTTCTTATAAAACTCGTGTATAGCAATTTCTTATAGTGTGGTTCCTGTTTTTTCATCTTCAATCTTTGTAAATCACTTATGTCTTTCCAAATATTTTCTTTTTTTCTATTTAGAATGATGGTTTATTTTATTTTTTTATTTAGATTTTTTTAGTTTTATTGAGAGGCATCTTCTCATTTTGACTTTATTCAATAACTGAGTTCTTCATAGTTCTTAATTTTCCTCTTCAGTAAATTTTGTTTTTTGTAGTTTTTAATAAGTAATTATCGCTCCTCAGATAGTATCATTAAATTACTTTCTTCATAAACCTACTAACAATATTAATTAATTAACCATTCACCATTAAGTACAAATGTATATTAATTTAGTATTATTTCTTAATGTTAGGAATAAAAAATGTGTGAAAACAGTTTTAACTCCTTAAGATAGGAATAGATAACCAAGCAGTTCAATTAGTACCCATAAAACGTAACAGCTGTTTATATGTATACTAAATAAACGTGTCACCAACGCATTTAATTTTATGACACCATGAATATTATACAAATTGTTTTGTAGAGCTGTAATTTGCATTGAACGTGCCTTGGCAAAAATTTACATTTTGCAATATAAATAGTTAGTTTTAAATGTTGTTACATATTTTCAATACGTAACGTCACTTTATAAATACGAAAAGTACCCCACTATATTTTTGCTGAGATAATTCATAGATAATTAAAATAAAGATGTATTTTACTATTGATTTATTTACTGTCTTTAATGCTTAAAAGTATCAAAAAATTATAAAACCACTAATTCTTGAGTGAAAGTGTTTCAGATTTTTTTTATCAAATATAAACTAGGCATACGTTGCATGTCAGATCAATATTATGTATAAAAGAATTAAAATTGGAAACTTTATTTTTATTTAAGAAGTTTATATGAATGCAAGACAGTTTTTCGTGTTATCTACTAATATCTAACAATATTACTAAAAATATCAAACCAAGTGTTGTACATTCCGATCACGTCAAGTACATGAATATTTTTATGTACTCTGGTAGTCAAACTGTATTTAATAAAATGGTTCACGCGTAACACTTCACAGCACGCTCTGTGAAGTCTGGGCGTAAAACGTATTAGGCCTCCAAGAAATCGAATACTAAACTATTAAGTTAATATTTTCAGTAGAATTAGTAGATATCCTCTGTTTATCATTTGTATATTTAATTTATGTCTTCTATAACAAAGAAGCACTCCTTAATTGTACAATTTTGTTTTTCTTTCTCTTCATTTGAAAAAAAAAACACAGATATATTAGAAGTACTAAACGTTCCTTGTAAAATACACTGACTACAGTTTTTATTGTGGTTTGAATCGGTCTCTTCTATTATTGATTAAAAATGTGTAAAAATTAAAATTCTAAACTTAAATCTAAATGAAGTTTCCTCAATTTTATTAGGCGGTGATAATGATGACCTTTACTACTATGGTCCTATTTCCATTATTTTACAATCTCCAAACTTCTAAAATTTAATGTCTGATATATTTTACATCAACTTATTGTGTATGTACAGTATATAATATTGATTACTACATTTTGGATACCATGAAAATGGATGTTTCGGAATTAATCTACAACTTTTTCTGGACACGACAAACGTTTTAATAAGAACCTTCCAATAGTTAAAACAAAATATTTATTTTTGCTTTAATAAGTTTAAGTTTGGTGTTTGGGATTTATCTGAATTGCATTCCCAAGGCTTTAAATTCCTGAAGGAAGTTTTCTTCAGCCATTACTATTGACACCGATGTGTGGAGTGTTTATAAATTTCATATTTATCTAGATTTGTTTGTTAACCCTTGATTTATTAAAATTATGTTCAAAATTAGTTAGTCATTGCATTATCTATTTTACCACCAAATAAAGCTATATTTAATTGAAAATATATTTTTTTTTATTAAAAATGTAATATCTAAGAAATCATTCTGTAAAAATGAGTTTCTTTTTAGTGAAACTTGTAATGTCATCAACGAAATGAACTAAACCAACTTGATTGTCAGTGAAAGTTATTTTTAAAAGTAGACTCATATTTTAAATTGGTATGCCAATCCCAAACCTAGAATAGGACATTAATTACTGTGTAATTGATTATTATTTTCTCCTCCTATCAGTGGATTTTACACTAAGATAACACATGATCTAAAATTAGTTTCAGAGTCCTCAGAAACAATAGTTGGGTTGATGGTTCGTTGACAGTTTTTGACATTTACTATCAATCTGTTTAATTATGGTGCTCCAAAGGGTCCTCAAACTATTGTTCGAGTTGTGACAGTTCTTGATCTCAGGAAACCCATTTGTTACGTTTCGTAAATAAGATTAAAACACTTGAAAAGAACAACTAGTGTTTTAGTAAAACTAAATCTTTTAATTACAATATTATTTAACATCTGTTTGTTTATTAACATATTTCAAACAAAAGTTATAACATATTAAATAGATAAATCAGCTGCAGTTTGTTACGCTTCATTTCACCACACAATTACATTAAAGGCAATCATATATGCCAAGACATTTATTAAAGGCATTCCGTCAACGTGCTGCGTAAGTTAAATATATCCGTAAATACCTCTACCCACTGCAAATACCGTGCTTTGTTATCTGTCTGACCACACCTGCACCTGTGCGGTTCATGGATCCTACAGAGCTTAATATTAAATGGCAAATTCCGTTTTCTTCTATTTTTATTTTACAACGTTTTTGATAATTCTCTACTATTACTTGGTCAACCTCAAATTTATTCATACTTTGTTAGTAAAATGTTTATATAAAAATATGAAAAGATTGAAGTTGACTTAGTAATTGTAGAGTTTTACCACGTTTTTAAATAACTTTTACTGTGACGTCATCCTTGGCCTTACTCTTAATAACATTAGTAATACGCCGACAGGTTAAAATATTATTTGGCTCTGGTTCATGGTTGTGTGTATAAACAAATTTAGAAAATATATTTCTATCACCGGACTTGTTGAGCTGTGCACTACACTTTTTTATCGTACGCCTCCATCAGTATTCATCCGTTGACAACATTGTTATAATAAATTATTTTAAACGATTACAAAGAATTAGAAGTTTCCCTTCTTACACACTTTTTTTATGTAACTAAAAAATAAAATAAAACAAAGCAATTACACAAAGACTGCCCAATGAGTAAATTAACTACCCATTGAAAATGGTAAGGAATATAGTTGAGGGTACTTTCAAAATATACCTGCATGGCACCCCAAGAGGGTGTGATGTTATTTTTTTCCTAATAACAAGAAAATAAGGTCACTATTTTTTTCAGGAAGGCGATTCAATGTCCATGAAATGTAGACTAGTATTTTAACAAATTTTTTCTATTATCAATAGTTTTAATGTGAATGAAATACTTAATAATTTTTCAAATATAATTTAAAATCCCTTTGTGGCTGTTTATTTTTAAGTGCATAAGCTTGTCGTTAGAATCAAAAGTATAAAATGCATCGAACGAAAGCGCTGTTTATTTTGGGTAGTGTGTTTTTCAATACATCATTGTATACAAAAACTTTTGTAATTTTTATTGGTACACAGGGAAGATCTTTGTATGTATACTTAATTACTGACAAAATATAATTGTCTATACATTCGAAAAATGAACTGAAAATGTTATTTTGAAAGTTTTATGATAAATATAATAAAGACGTCTGGCACAAGTAAAGTGGCTCTGACTGTTACAACACTTACAACAGGAGCCTTTCATGCATTCTTAAACTTACTGGAAGCCTTATTGAATAGCTCATAACTCTCAGAACCGGTTTCATTCTCCTATGACATTTGCAATCCAAGCCTGTTTGAACATATAAACACGCTTTACGCGTCAGGTTGGTTTATGTATGACCTCTACTTGCTACTTGAGCCCACTTCGACAACTGGGTATGTCATAACTCGATGTTCACTCCAGTCTGTGAAAGGAAAGTTATTTCCATTGATAGTCTATTATACGAGTATTATAGACTTTTGCCTCTTTGCCAACAATAGATAGGGCGTTGGATACAGGTTAAGTGGCGAAGACATGACAATCTAGTCACTACTTCACCTAAATAAAAGCATTCTAAACTTTATTCTAATATAGAAAATGCTGATGTTTTAACGACCAAGCCTACCACGAAAAAGAAGAATTTTATATTCGTTTACATCAATATTAATTTAAGATACGATCATTTTTCAACACAGCTGATCGCCATCTTGTACCAATATAAGGGTATAAAGGATGAGGATGACCGACAAAGGATTAGAAGAAGAGGACAGAAGCGATATGATAAATTTGACTGGCTTTCGAATCCATCACATAAACTCTAACGATTGTATATAAGAATGTTGTCATAATTATGTATTACATTATACAGTATAGAGCACTAATTTTGCTATGTCTACCGAATATGATTTGCTAATATAAATGCAAATATTATTAATAAGTATGAAGAACATATTTTGGTCGTGTTTAGGTCCATGATTTTATCTACAAAATACTGTACTCGATTGTACACTTTATAGAACGTCCTCTTCCTCATATGTGACTTTTAGTGTTCAGAGAATAAAATATCTATAAACCATAGAAGAAAAAGATCATTTGGGGCAAGAAAAAGATTCAACTGAGAAGCAAAAAAAACTGTTTTTATTAATTGTTCTAATAGTTATAAAATTTAATTAATCAAAAAATCGTTAAACTAGGTTTTAAAATCACGTATTACTACGGTTTATTGATTAATTTCTTCATTTTGTGGTACTCATTGTTAACCTTCCTTTAAATATGATGTTTTAATACGAACAATTAGCTAAAACCCTTGATTGGAACTTCCGTTTTAACTTATCTAAAAATGAAGAGTTATAAAAAGTTTGCTCTTTCTAAACGTCGTTCGTCAAATTATTCATTCTGATCAGGCGAGGATGATATTTAAATGATAGTCTACCAATCAAAGAACATTATCTACCTAAATGGACACACTTGTTCGTTCGTTCAATTAAAACATTATCTCAACATTATTTTCCTAATGACTTAGTTATTTGAACATCTCGTACGCGACGTAACAACCTGGTGTCCTTCTCGAACTATTTTAATTGCAGGACCTCTTTTGAGAAACAAATCCTGCAGGCTTGATAACGCTGGATACGAGACATGAAATGAATAATGGAAAGTTGATAAGACTGCTGGAATTCTTTCTTTGCTCTGGAGAAGGAAGGGATCCGGTGTTACGATATCAACATGCAGTGAGTAACCAATGGATCAATCCATTAGAGAGAATTGAAAACGCTTGCTTTGTTGGTATTTGCGCCCACATATCCACAGTCTATTAATCAATGGTTGAAGGGAAAGCTCAGAGAGTAAGTAATTGTCAGACTTCAGCCTGATGATTTGTAGAGACCACCGTGCAACAAGACTTGATGCAGTCCATTTAGTTGATCATAATATTCTCCCTAATTTTCTCTTAAAGTTATTTGTTGGCATTAGAATTAATTTAGTCATTTGTAAAAATATTTTACTTTCTGGTAGAAGCAATCTTAGTTTGTAAGTAATTGTTGTGATTGACATGGTTTGATTTACTCTGATATATCTTAAGTTGAGGTAGTAAGACAGCTCAATATATCGAAGTTTTATACTGGTTGAAAATTTTTGTTGGTTTTTTACACGACAGAAACAATCAAACAATCAAACAATTAAAATTGAAGCTCAAATAATAAAATTAAAGAACGAAATAAAATGATTGTGTATGGTGCTGTAACTAACTGAATACGATCGAATCTGATGACGTTCTTTCGTCCATAATTTATTTTAGCATTCTATCTACTTTTTGTTTTGAATTAAACATTTAAATTTAACTACTGGTTATTATAATATCCTGTCACTATACCAACAACTCCATCAATCCATTGCATTTCAATATACCATGTATTACTCTGCAGGTTGTCGTAAAAATAAAAGATCCGAGAACTCCGTTGTCAATACATAATGTTTTCACAAACTTCCAAGGTGCTTCTCCAAGGCCTTCGACTGTGGACGTCGGCATTGACGGGTGGCACAGAATTCGCACATGTGCAGAATTTATGGACGTGTTAACGAAGCACGTGTGTTAATTAGGGGGAAATTGATTGCCAAAAACACACACGTACATCCGAAAACACTTACCACTAACACACGCTCGGGACGTTTACACCCACTCACTTCCCATGCGCTTATAATTCTGGCTGTATTGACTCTTGAACTAATTAATCCTCTAGATTAGCTGTCCACTTAGCTAACAAATAGCTTCTTGTTCCTGCATTTATCATCCCACAGAATGACTTGTACGGAGAGATATATGTTACGTCTTTATTATTTTATTTCAATAACCATTTAAAGCTTTCAGCTAACATATGATTTGTTGATTTGAGAGCAGTTTATAACATTTCACTGACAATTCTCAGCTGTCTGTAATTTAGACAGCATTATAACCCTCTCTTCGTCGGTCACAAAATTAATACTTTAAGGTTATTAGTTATTACAATTAATTAACTATGAATAATTATGTATGTTACCAAACATATTGTACTGTCTAGCTACCAGTTTAATTGGTCGGCCAGTTGGTTGACAATGAATGTTTTTCCTCATCCGTTTTCTTGCCAAGTACATATACAAAACATGTCTGTATACAAGGAAAGACTACACTCAGATTGACAATTCTGGAAGATTACTAATGGTAGATAATAAGATTGTTATCTGAAATAACTTGCTGCCAAAGATTGAGCTTCATAAGACGCAATATTTTATAAGATTAAAAACGTCTTAAGCCGTCTACCTCATCTCAAACTGCGGTTGAAACTAAAAGTATTCAAGTGAATCAAATCATATCAGTATAAAAAGCCTTAAATATTTTATTAAAAATTAGAACATAAAATAACACTTATAACATCAATAGATAAAATCAACAAAATATTACAATTTTATCAGGATCTTTTCCGTTCATCACTACTTTTTTTTATCTCCGTTAATTCACTACCGCTTGATAAATATTCTATTGCTTTAAAAACTGTTCCCCAATCAGTTTTACATCCACTGTGGTAAGTATTCCCTATCCGCTACGAATTTGTTATCGCAGGCCTTAACTTTACGCTTTCCAAGAACTTACACACGGAGAGCGCATTCGGCGTTAAGGCAATCATTGGATTTACCAGTTTAAGGTCAACTTTAGTAGCCACCAAACCTAACCGTAATTGCGACAGTAGTGGTAGTGAAGTCACGGAAAACTTAGTGGTAATTAATTAACGGAAAAGGTCATTTTATCAATTCTATTGTTAATTACTGTTTTAATTGTTGACATGACTTTTTCGAATAAGTCAATCTTAGTTTATTTATATACTAGTTGTTTGAGGTTTTTTTTTTTTTTTATTGATAAACTATGATTCAGATTCACTGTAAGGTTTTTAATTTAAATTTGGTATGGGAAGTAAGTAACACCTGAAGATGACAAGGTTGTTTATACCAGTTGAAACATTGTGTGATTGTTCTGGATTTGTTTACACTGGAAGCATAGAAAGTCCAACAAATTACTGTGGCACATTTTGTTTGAGTCTTGGGAGGAAGGGCGTAACTTTAAAAAGACTAAAACACGTTGCTACAATCAAATCTGCGGTTCTTCCTACAAATACAGTTGTATGAATGCCGATTAATTGACGAGTTTAAAATAACCTCCGATGCATGACTTGAAGCATTTAAAAACGTTTTGTCTGTAAGAAATTATTTATTCCATAGCATGTTTTATTTTATACGTTACTTTATTAATCTACCTTATAAGCATAAATCAAGGCAACTTTCTAAGAATAATAGCTAAAAACGAATTTATGACTTCGGAGAAATAGATGAGCTGATACTAAAATTTGATCAGTGATTTATGATTAACTCACCCACTACTTTAATTACTATACAGGGACATGTTATAGTTGTTTTTATGCAGAATAGTGGAGTTAACATGTATGAATAGCTGTTGACAAAACAAGACAAGCTGCCTAAAACACAAGGCTGCATTTCATCCTAACATACCCAATCAAAGATTCTGATCGTACTACTTAATGCAACTAGTACACTACTACGAGCACATATATCTGTAGTGTGTCACGAAATGAACATATTAAACCAGTGGAATGCTATAACTCCATGTCGGATTGGATTTGAATTATTGACAAGAGATTAGGTTGAATTATGAGAAAATATCGGCCACTCTCTTGCCAACGGCCTTGGACTAGTAGAGCTTCCGCCTCCAACCAACGTGCCACTAGACAGGGAGGTAGATAAGCGAGAAGACGGATGGATCACAGTACCAAGGTGAAAACAACCAATCATGATCGACAATACATCTGATCATTAACACGAGAAGCAAGTTTCAATTACTTCATTGTTACAAACCAGAGAAATGTCCTTGTTATTTGTCATTATGAGTTTATCTTAGCAATTTACATGTACTTCAGGCTCTTTCCGAAACGTAACGACTACATATAACAAACTATACTGTAGTCTTATATGAAAATAAATGTTCCAATTAAACATTTCCAATAAGAAGAGTTTTTGTAAGAACATTTTTCTTCTTACGCATGTATAGTATATGTCATCAATTTTTATTATGGTAAGCATATAAAAAAATTCCTTCCTCCTCGTACTGAAGAGTTTTCATAAGCAACATATTTATGCAACTTGATCGCTCAATGAGTAAGACTTTGGATTAAAATGGTTTAAGTTCGAATTCTCTATACTCACAGTTAGTCCTTAACTAGACGAATATAGTTAACGCTCAGGCCTTCATGCGTATGCAGAATTTCAGTAGTTTTTATATTTATGAAAAAATATTAATTGACTAACTGATAACTCAGAATGAATATTTATAGACAAGTAACAACATAAATATGTTTTACAAATTTATAACCTGTTACTTTTCTACGCAGGATTAACATATTTTTTAAGAACATTTCTATATAATTTTTCCAGGAATATTGCAACATAAAAACTCTTTTAAAAGGCAGTTGTCCAATAGCATGTTTTTTATCCGTCTATTCTACAACTAATTGATGTTATTACTTTTAATTTTCGCTTAAAAAATAGCGCAATATTATTATATTGAAAAAATATGCAAGGAAAACTAAACTGTAATTACTATGTACAAGATTATTTTACTTGATATAGATAATCATTTTGGAAGTGAACCAACTTATGGCCTTGTTTCATTATTAATTGGTTAGCTTCCAGCGACCGCTTATCGTATGTGTTGAAAACTACACGAATAATAATGGTAATATACACAGCTACCTTCCAGTTTATGATCACGTGTTACTTTGCTTTAAGTAGGCCTTATAAAAAATAATATATCTATTTATGCCTAAAAGATACTATAAATTAATTATTTAATTAATAAATATCCATTGTTCATATTAACTTAAGTGTTCAGGTTTTGAGTCACTTCAGCAAATCATATTTAATGAGTTTAAACATTGCTTCAGACATGTGTTTCGTGATGCTGGTTGGTCAGTATTGAGTGAGGCGTGTCTCGTGAAAAACCAAGCAATCTACGTGCTTACAAATTATCTTTAAACTAAAAATTCTCGATCTTATATAATATATGAAGACGATTTTCATCCACTTCCAGTCAGAGCATATTCAATATTCATGACTGCATCTTCACCGATCTTAATGTCTAGTGGAAATGAAGAAAAAAAAGTCCGGCAATCATAATTGATGGGCCACAGAACAATTACATCTTAAAAATAACGTACTTAAAATATAGTTTAATTCAATTTTTATTTTCTTTGTATATGGTTAAATAAATATTTAAAACATACCATTCATCTACAGTAAAACATTGCTGTATGTGAACCATAAATCTTTAAAATATCTTGATGTTATTTTTTATAGTTATGGATCTTCAACAGTTTCTCTCGCCCAATCAGTTGTTTTCACTAAACAAGTCAAATGTTTTGTGAATATATTTAGTTTCATTGAATAAACGTTTTGGACTACTCTGAGAGATATTTAATCTGATAAATGGATAAACTGATAGCTTTGACAATCCTGTTACACTGATGTAATTCCAGGAGAGTGTAACAGCCTACGTTGACGACTTGTTCCTCTGACAACTGCAAGAAATACTTCTTCCATATCTGATGACATTTTACACTCGACTGAGCTCGTGAACAACGGACATACAACTGACATAAGACACGCAATGTCGCATTCATTTCATAAGGTGACAAATGACTTTGACAAGATGTATGAGACACCCTTTATAAAGTTACGAACTCTTTTAAAAGTTTAAAATGCTCTCTCCTAAACGCATCAGTCATCTAAACTTTAAACAACGAATTGAATTAGCAAAAACAATTTCCAAGCTACTTATCCGAACTGAGACATTGTTTCACCTTGAATGTTATATAAAAATTATCTAAGCTTCACAAATTAATAAATTACAAAATCACAAATTATTTACGAAAATATTCTCAATTCATGATAAATGTTAATTTTCACAAAACGAGGTATAACACAAAATTAATAATTTTAATAAAGTGGCTCATATCCATATGTGGTATTTCTGTAGGTAAATATTTTTTTTTAACAAAATACCTTTTGTCTTAGGACTGTTTATCTTCTAACTTTATACAACTTGAAACAATCCGTAACTCCAACAGGGTTTCACGATAGTTATTAGTATTGTTATAAGTATTATTTATTCCTTACTATTTGTACCGCTATCGCTATCATGACTGGTACAGATGTTTCTTTCACTGTGGGTAGAAAATTAACACTTACAGACATTTCTATCTGTATAAAGATAGTTTATAACACCTATTGACGATGGTGCTGTCTATTATAAAGACAGTTTTATATCAATATATCAATAAACTCAATAGTTTATATAGGACTATATATATAGTCCTATATAAAGACAGTTTTATATCAATATATCAATAAACTCAATAGTTTATATAGGACTATATATACTATACTATACAATACTATTAGTATACTGAAGATAAAAATGTCTTGTTAAATATTAAAGCTATATGAATCTACTTTTTCAGAATTTTTAGAGTGAGAACATATCCATAGGAACTCATAGCTGGATAAAATATCTTAGTTACAACTACAGCAACTGTCAGCCAGAGGGCGAACAAGAAATATTGAACGCCTGGAGACTTGAACGCGTGGGTGACCAGGCGTCGCCGAATTAGAAGTTCCTAGACGAGTATTGATACGCCTCCTTTCCACTTTATAATACAACCACACAATGATGGATAAGTGAACAAACCGGTAAGAAGAATAAAAAGGTTGACCCACGACAGTAAAAGGATCCCGCAGCGATAATGCCCCATTGTATGCTTTGAAGCATTGCATTATTGCTGTTTTCACTTCGTTTTTTCTTTAAAAGCGTGCCAAACTTAAGTGAGTTCAGTAAAGTAGATTTATTGCTTTGAAATATAATTCTTGTTTGCAGTTTTAAATGAAGTCATTGTTATACAATTGGATGTTTTCGGGTGGTGCTGAATGTCCGATTGTTTAACTAAACAAAGTGTTGTACGTTTCATTTGTAACTTATATCGCATTGTAACTAAGACTTTTTTAATTACTAAAAATAAAATACGCAAAATACGTATTTATATCTGTGCTCTAAAATTATTTAACTGTTAAACTCTAGACTCTAAAGGTCAAATTATGTACTAACACATAATTTATGTTACATAGGTAATATACTAATAATGTATATTTTAAATATAACACGTCAAATTGTCTAAACGCCATGAGTTTGCTTATGCTCTGTGGTGTCACTCCAATCAACCAGTCTCAGAGATAACAATTAGAATGCCACATTACATAACACATATGAAACGTCTGGCGAAATAGCACCTAGACGAGGTAAAGATTTTAATCTTAAATTGTTGATATTTTAATCACGACACCGATTTGTTATCTAAAAATACATATGTCGCCTATATACAAATACTGATTAAAATATAAGCCTATACAGAAATATACCAGCACACCGAAACAATCACGAACGCTTTCAGGAAAAGGAGGACAACATTTTTTGGTACCATACATATCAAAAAAAGATCACAAGACACTTTTAGGCATTACAAACATCAGCAAAAATAAAACTAAAAAAGTTTAAAACCCTTAGTTAAAAAATAAAAGTTAGTTAAATTAAATGGATAGCTGAAATATAAGACCTTAGATAGATGAACCTCACAGATATTGTCATTTATGGTCGAAAAAAATTAGAAATATCACTACAACACTCAAATTTGAATGAGACTTTACAATTTAACATAGGAAAGAAATGGCTAGAACAGTGAAAGAGGGAATACAGTGAAAAAAGGAAAATAAGCACAAGACGATAAAATCATTAAAACATTCAAGTTTATTTGCTCTCTTAATTATGGAATAATCTATAATAATACTGATTAAATTTATTTTGGTGAAGGCATCTCTAGATTTCAATAATGGATAAAATAAATTACAAAAACTTAAGGATATTATCAAATATTAGTATTAACAATACACGTCAAATTATAAACAATGGCTGTCGTTTGTGCGACGCATGCGCAAAGGAGTCCCGCCGTGTAAAGAGGGAAGTTTATTGTAGCATCTACATCTGAGTAGAGGTCGCCGCTGCAAAGTAGTCGGTCGAGCGGGCGGGATACATAACTTATGAACTGCTTTTTACGAAGATCTTGCGCAGAACATTCCATTATTCCTCCATCCAACAGCCAAATTTATGTCTGGGCGTTGCTCTGCCGAAACTCACACTTATGGGTATCATTTGTACAACAAATCGTGAAGGTGCACAAAAAGACTAACTATAGACCAATTGAATTCATTACAACTTTTCCAAATATTAGGTTTCCTGCGTTTACTTCTCAATCTAAATTAATTGAAAACACCTGCGAAACGTAGAACGAAATTGTATTAATTTATATATTTTGTTTACTAGATAAACTTTGTGACATTTTTAGAAAATAACCCTTAGCTTTAGTAAAATATGGACAAAGCTATTAGTCAACCTGCTTAATCCACTGTACATATTAAAGTTTTCTCAGTATATTTCTTATCTCCGTTGAATTTAAGTTGATGTTTTATTGAATACGTCTTTAAAGTGACGTAACTATTAAATGGTTTTAAATAAAATCAACTTTCAAGAGTTTTGTGATATTTTTTTTATCGATCAAGTAGGAGGACTCAGTTACATAAAGAAGTGAAATACAATAAGGTACAATGTCTGGCTGCCCACTCACTTCCGTCCACATATCTAGATGCTATATACCCACTCTCCCAGTATTGCAGAACTGACTTCCAGCAACACAATGATTTCAATAACGCGTCCAAGTTATTTATGAAAATAACAAATTTACAACCCTTCATTGAAATAGTTTCGTGGAAATATTATTTTCTAAATATTTTGTATACAGAGACTGTATATACCAAGTTCTCAGCAATTTCAAAGAAAATCAATAAAGAATATTGCATAATTGTCAGAATCCTTAAGATTAGTTCTTGACAAAAAGTTATTATAATTATTTTTCAACACTTTTTCACAAACTATTTTTTTGCAACACTTTAAACCAATTAACATATTGGCGTCAGAAAGTAAATTAAATGTAGGTTTTTATCGATCTTTTTTGAGAAAACGTATTTTATATGGTGATATCATCTTGCTCACTGAGTATACTGAGAACGACAGAATTGACAAAGTCCAAGCAAACTTAGTACCTTGGCCTTTATTCAAAGTATTAACATAAGTAATTACTTTAAAATTGAAATTCATTTTTATTTTCAGTTAATAAGATTCGTTCTAGAATCTATATCTATGGCATAAAAATTTTATTTATATTCAAACTATTGTTTTGAAAGAAAATTTGTTGATTTTAAACGTCTTAAAGTTCCTTTTGAACAAGAATATCGACAATTATAGATTCATTTTTTTAGTCGAGTAGGCTACGTAAAAAAGTCGCTTGCGTTACTGAAGAAGTGAAAGTCAACTGACATGTGCGGGCAAAAGTCCAGTTTTCTTTTTTATAGCAAAAATTATCTAGTTTAGCCAGTTATTTCCTTATTCGTTCTGGCCACTATGTTCGTTAGATAATAAATTTCAACTTGCGCAACAATGAATCGTGCCATATATTACACCACACAGTTGCTGCGGAAGATGGTATTAACTGGCTATTTATTTCCATGAAATATTACACTTATAATGCTTTTTAGCAGCCTTTGATTTGTATCCTGAGAATCAACTCTATCAGGTGAAACAAGACAGTGGGCTTCTTTAGTGAGAAGAAATCATTTGTGTTAATGATGACCAACTTAGACCATAAAACACCAAAACTGGTAAAAATTAAAATTATTTGTACATAAATCAAGTTTTATTGCTGACTAATGTTATCAATGTGAACATAAGAGAGTTCAGGAGGGTTCAAATCAGTAGGCGTTACGAAATCGCAACCGGCACATAAATATGAGAGATTTACTCTTGCTGAAAGGCCTTAACGAGGTTTGCCTTATACCCGGCAAGTTGTTTCTTTATGTCCCCAGCGCCAAGGTCTGTATGTCGTGGGGTTTTACTGCACGCTACTGTGCGGGATACTACAGCTTTGTGGGGTGCCGGTCGTCTAGAACACCTACAAGATGAACTTGGAGTCGTTATGGTTGATGGAGTCTCTTGTCTTTTTAAAGTAAACTGCAGATGTATTTCACTTAACTTTTATATTTATGTGTTTATTTATTGTTATAAATTCTCCTCTTTAAATTAATATGGTTGATAACAATAATAAAAATGCTATTTTGAGTAATAAATACAGTAAATATATTAGTTATACCATTATAAGGTAATGATTATCTACATATTAATAATAGCCTACACAATACCAATTATTGTGTAGTATGTGATGATCCTCCCACCAACATCAATTCACGTACAGTGGTAATGACTCCCCCACCCACCTATACACATATGGTGGGGGTGACCCTCCCACCCATACATTTACGGTAATGATGTAATGTAATCCAAAAAAATTTATTTCATTTGTAACTCCTTCTGGTCTGGGAATAGTAAGCGTGGTTTGCCGAAATTTATCATCATAATATCTGTACATTTTTTACTTATATTTTAGTAATTTTGTATTGTTTGACGCGCGAATATTTTATATATTGTACTTAAATTCTTATAGGAAATGTATATACAATATGAGTGTACTAAGCATATAAGTTGTATACGTAATACATTAACTAAGAAACTAAAATAATAAACACTAATAAAAACAACATTAAAGATCAAATACACGTATAAAAATTGAAATTAATAGATAACAACTGAAACAACTAAACCAAACAGAATATCATACCATTATTGTAGTAATACAATAGTTATAATTATGTCGCGATAGTAAAAAATATAATTTACTCGAACAAATCCAATATTAGTGATGAAACCAGCTAATTGTAAATATTAATTTATAAATTCTAAGTGGACATTCAGATGGCTGGTACATCATATTTAAAGATAGCAATAGATAAACCGAAAAAGTCAGTGAAAGTATAGATTTATAAAAAGTGTTGCCAGTTTTCCTACAATTCTGAAGCCTTTACTGAAAGTAAACTGCAATTAGTTTTTCATTAGATTATTACTAAGCTTAGTCATTATTTTATATCTCTTTTTACCATCGTAACTTTTTCCTTGTTTGGTTAATTTTAATGCGTTTGCATTAATATACCGCCTAGATTTATTAATAGAGAAACCCCACTTGAAAGTTAACTAAATTATGTAACTTTTATCTCCTTTCTCTTCAAAGATGGTGGATATTATGATATTTAAGAGTTTTTTGTATTGTGTGTTTTATGTAGTATTTATAACAACTACACTGAGTTCCCTATATAATGCACTGCACTTCAAATAAAGTGCATCCAATTAAAATGAACTTTCTCAGTGGAAATGCTAAAAAAGTTAAATATTTTTTGCATTTTCGACTTATGGCACTCAAAAATGCCATTAATAAATAAAGGATAACATTTTCAAAATTATTAATATGATGTATTATGTAGTTCTTTGCAAATTCTTAGATATATATGTAATCTTTTAAACTTTATACGTGTTAGTTTGAATATACAGTATACTTACTATAAACAAAAATTGTAGGTGTTTATTTCATATTTACATGTTGCCCACCGAACGCATTGTTGAGTAAATCTGTCACGTGTTGGACTGTCTACCAGTAGATGTCCAACCATGTTGTGCCGTTATTGTAATACGGGACGCGGTCCTACCTTATATCTTGATCAATTTTAATAATAATTGAGATTTCAAAAAATTTGTCCTTATTCGTAGTTGTGCAATAATGTCTACATTGTTCAATATTTTTACTTTGACGGGTACTAAGAACGTATTTCAGCCATAAGAATAAAACGCAGAGAGATTTAAATTAGTTAATAAAATCAGCTGTTCAAATGTAAATAATGTTGTTTATAACATTGTGGATATCCAATATACCTCTAGTTTATATTCTAAAGCTTTGCTCTAGGTGAAACACGTAGTTTGCAGACGCGCATGCACGCATATACAACGTCCGGCTGACTACGGGCTACATAGGAAGGCCTTGCTCTGCCCACCGGAACACCGTTCTCAGTTCACCTCATAAATTCTCTGCGCCAGCCGAAAAGCAGTCTCCGCCGACCCACGCACCTGATTCCCCCGCCAAATTTTGTCTATCCGTGTTCCTCTTATCGCTACGTCTGGAAATCATCGCGACTCTTGTACTTGAAAAAGAACATGATATTCCACAACTTCTTATCACTTTACTCTAACACATTCGCACTAACCAACAATGAATGAGTTGTAGGAACCGGGAAGAAGGGAATGGGTGAAAAAAACTTCATCAGTTAAGTAATTGAGCGTTCCTTTCAAAATGAAAATAAAACTATTTCAATCTACATTATGTATCGAAAGTAAATAAAATATAAGGTCAAATGTACTAATCATTAAAGTAAGAAAAATGTAGTTCTCTTTTCATAGTAGATTCAAAACAATGCCATTAATTTTAATGTGTATATATTACTTATGGCATTCAAAAATCCAGACAGTGCTAACAAACGGTATAACTTCTATGGAAGGAAGTACATAATTAAAATATCTCGCTCCATGCTGAAAGACCATCTGGCACAACTCCTAGAATATCTGGAGGCAGATTGGGCGGTGCTAAAGTGACAGGTTCCATTTATTTCCTAGGTAAATAGAACCATGTGGTCAACCTTTATTGCTGGATAAAAAGAGAAAATCATTAACACAGACTATTGCAAGAGGTTCCGTTTTAAGTCTTTCAATCCATCAATTGAAAAAAATATCTAAGATTTGTGCTTAATTGTCTTTATAAGGTAAAAGTATTTGCCATAATTTTAAATACGAGCTTATTATTATTTTCAAGCGTGTCCAGAGTGTCAAAATATGCTTGGATATGGATCAAAAATGAGTGTGATAAGTGGATTTGATCATTATTTAAACTATGACATAATACTGTAACTATGACTATGGTCTAAGCCCTGGTCTGTACAACAGATTTGCTATTAATCGTATAGCCCTATGGCGAGGCTAAAACCATAATTCCTAAAACCATAGTTTCCTCTTGCTAGCCTAGTAGTGAGCCCCAGCATCAAATTCGGACAGTCACGGGCTTAAATCACTGAAATTTGCCAAGTAGTTTCATAATTTTCCTCAACAACTTTTATATTATATTTCAAGTGCCAATTCATGTAAATAGCTTTCATCTCCTTTTCCCTTAAAAGATGGCGGATATTTTGATATTTAAGAGTTTTTTTCTAAAGCTACCTTTCTTGTATTATTCGTGTTTAAGATTATAACAGCAATATTTTTTAGTTATACTAAGTTCTCTAAATGTAGGTCATCCAGTCAATGAACTTTCTCAGTACAATGCAAAAACAAAGCGTGAAAATTCCTTGAATGATAAATTATAGTATTTTCTAAAGTATTAATATTATGAATTATATAGTAATTAGCAAATATGTGAACTCTTTAACGTTATATATGTTAATTTAACAGCTACAGTATATTTACTGTGAACAAAAATCGTGTGTTTGTTGGAAAATGCTCACAATGTCTCATGGAATCCGAACCACGTAGTATATTCTGATTTTCTCCTCCACATAGGATTAAGATGGTTTGGCGGGCATTAGGGACAAATGAAATCCGCTACGCGCGCTAGCTGTACGTCTGACCGCGAGGTACTCATACGCAAACACCGACCTGCCAAGAAGTTGGCTCAGAATTTCAAATAAACGAAGTAGAAATAATTTGATTATAGAGTACATTTTCCATACAGTTCCATTGTTCAGATATTGTATAATGACGTATTGTGGAGGGCTACAAACAGATTGAATGAAAGTGCCAGGGATACATTTTTAGGTTATGTTAGTTTCTGTTAGGTTAGCTAAGATTATATTAGGTTAATTTAAGATACGGTTAGATTACGTTAGATTGAATGGAAATACCGGGATACACGGATCCCAACCCCCTCCCCCTTTAAAATATTGGTGTACCCTCTTAAAGAAACCAATTAATAAACACGAAAGCTAGGGATCTAAGCTTCAGTTTGTGCAAAGCTTGCCGTTGTATTAGGAAGTGAGCTCAATGAATCAATTATACAATCGTTATTTTTTATTGACTTGTCTTAATTTATTTTCATTTACTAAAAATGTATGTACCTTTGAAAAATATATTTACATTAATTGCAATATAAAATAAAACATGAAGATAAACAGATATTAAAAATGTCGGGGACAACGCCTCTTGTGTAATTTATGTTTTCCATCTACATTATCTGATGTCATTATTAATAGAGTTATTTTTCACTCCACTTTCCTCCCTCGTCTTCTTTAATTATAGCTCCCTCTACACAGTTTCTTGCTTTATTTTCTCCAGTGTAATGACTCTTTAGAAAAACTCGTTTTTATCAGTAGAATAATTATGGTTATTAATGAAGCTAATGACAACAATTCTAGTTTTATAGGATACCTTATTTATTCTAAACTTTTTGTTTACTATGACTGGAAAAACATCTGTGAAATATTTCTAGAAAGCTATTACTGGACGAATGATATACTAGGGAATTCAATAGTAAAATTAAATATTAAAATACAACATATAATAATTTAATTTAATATAATAATTTTAAGTACAAAAGAAAATAAGAAATTTATGAAAGGTTCATAATGGTAATGTCAACATCAGTCAAATCTTCATACAGAAAAAACTACATATTAGTATTTTTGTATTTAGTGTGACCGAGCCATAGAGTAAAATTGTATTCCTAGTAATTATTGTTTAGGAATGCACTACAAGTCGTGTCCGTATGTAGGATTGTCATCATCAGTAATTTTTGTTTTTGCATGCACTACAAGTTATGTCCGTGTGCAGGATGGTCATCATCAGTAATTTTTGTTTTTGCATGCACTACAAGTTATGTCCGTGTGCAGGATGGTCATCATCAGTAATTTTTGTTTTTGCATGCACTACAAGTTATGTCCGTGTGCAGGATGGTCATCATCAGTAATTTTTGTTTTTTAATGCACTAGAAGTCGTATACGTTATCATCATTAACTCCTGTTTTGGAATGCACGTTATATCCGTGTGTATTAATGTCATTATCAGTAACTGCCGTGTTTAGTAATGCATTAGTAGTTGTAACCATGTGTAAGAAAGTCATCATCAGTAATTCCAGTGCTAAGGAACGTACTAGTAGACATATCAGTGTGTAGGAATGTCATCTTAAGTCATTCCTGTGTTTAGGAATGCATTAGTAGTTGTAACCGTGTGTAAGAATGTCATAATCAGTAAATGCCGCCGTGGTGGCTCAGTGGCTAAGGATTCGGACTGAGGAGAACTGGTCCAAGATTCGAATCCGCACTGAGCCAACGGTCGGTACTTCACTCGTTGAATAAAGTTCACGAGTTCACGCACTGACTTGTAGCCGATGTGAACTGGCAAGTGAAGTTTAAAAGATAAAAATAATCTTGTGCTACGGAATGCACTAATAGTCGTAAATGTGGGTAAGAATTTCATGATCAGTAATTTCTGTGTCTAGGAATGCATTAGTAGTCATATTTGTATGTATTAATGCCATTTTTAATCATTCCTGTCTTTATGAGTGCATTAGTAGTCGTATTCGAAGTCGGAATACCAAAATTATTCTTATTTGTCTGTAAGAATGACATCAGGTGTGACGTAATGTGGGGTCTTGAGCTCTTAAATTAGTAATGAGCGGTAATGAGTAACAGGTTTTGTGATCACAAAGTTTTTTTCTTCATTATTATTTTAAGATTCTGTCAGTGAAACCTTATTACATTTAAGAAATTAAGTAAATAAGAAGTGTATATTTATTTAGGATCGATTTCCCTGTCTTCAAAAAATTTATTCAGATAATTGATACAATAAAAGATATTGATGTTCGTCGGTAAAATAACAAAATCCAACTTCAATCATTATTGTGTTTGAATTGTTCTATAAACTCCATTAGAGATAGGATTACCAGATAATTGGTAGCACAATCAGACGTCGCTGACGTGGTTTGTTTGCCATTGGGCACGCAACTCGTTACATTACCAATTTACGATAATTACTGGAATGATTTATTGAGATTTTACAAGTGTATTTGCTAAAAAAGTTTGCGTTTCCTTATCAATCCAGAGTGTTCCTTTCAAATTATGGGTAGTATATTTAACCCGCAACATTTAAGTTCTTTCCTTCGTATTTATTTTAGAAGTGTGTTACTAAATAATTAGAACATACAACTAGAACAAGATTAGAAATAAAATGCTATAATCGGAAGAGGAGGGAGGTATGATGACATTCGTATACCTATCCCCCAGTAGTAGTACTAAATGGAGTACTATAAATACTAGATGAACTCACTTTCGTGACCTACCGACTATGAAACTGGTAAAAAAATATTTAAAAAACACTTCAGACCTAGAAAATTAGTCATATTTTGAACGTTGAGTAGTACTCAGTTTTTAAGAAAAGTCTTGTCTGATAATAACATTATCATTAAAGAAATTATAACGATAAAACATGTTGCAGTTCTAGACAGTAATGAAAGAGGCGATATCCCGGAGTATGTTTGTGATGTGAAGCTGGTCACTGATGACTTTGGAACCTAACTATGACGTAAAAAAAGTTCTGCAGTGAATGGTTATAAACAAGCTAGTATTCATTTCATAGACAACATTTTCTTATGGACACTGTCCTCTATATTAGGAACTTTATCCAGGGGCCATGATTGGAGTATTGCGACGTTATCGCAAGATAACGGCAACGTCAAGAGAACGGCGAGCTAGGTGTCCCTGGGATAGGCGCCCGGTGAAGGATACCGTTCTTGAACGCAGGCTCCACCATGGTCACTGGTGGAGGTACGTAATACGTTGTTGGCCCTCAGATTATGTTAGAGAAGGTTTCTTAACCCAAACTTCATTTGGTAAAATAATAAATCCTTTATATTTTTAATTTAACTTTGGTAACAACCAGAGCCAAGTAATCATATACGACAGTGGCAGAAGCATAAAACTGACTTAAAAGTGAACAAATTATTTCTGGTGTCTGACGCTAGGTAACTATTAAAATACTTACGTCTTTACGTTGCTTTGATTATTATACAATCAGCTATTTGGTTTCATGATATTTCTCTGCTTGTAGGCTTTTGATAATATGAATACCTATAAAGCTCCTGACAATTGAGATTGCTTTCTTGAAGCCTCGCATCTAAAACAGAGGCCCATATTGATATGAATGGAAATTCTGGTTCCTTTCATTCAATCGCTTTCCGATCTAGAGCTAGTTTTAACAAAGCCGATTGGAAGGCTTTTACGGAAGCTTGGCTTATGCAGAAGATCATTTCCTCCCTTAATAAATGGTCACTCATAATTCGTGTACAATTCTATGCTTCACAATAAACATAACAGGGTGGAGCCAAGAAATTAAAGATCTTGAAAAAGCTGTTGAGATCATTAAACACGCATTCTCTCGACAGTGCTAAAGGAGAGGAGTAAGTAACGACAGTAGAAAATCTAAATCATAGCAGCTAAATTATTGCTCCTTACTCCACAAAATTTGGAGAATCTGGTAGGACTCCAAACCAAGCTGGGCCATGTAGGATACTTATGGGCATATGAACACGTCTGACCAAATAATCACAGATATCCCTTGAGAAGTGATGTGTTCAACATACGCGAGATCAAGAGAAACCCACACACACACTTTAAGAAGCTTCAAGGTTTTTTAATATTCAAGTTTTAAACAAGACGCTAGCTGATAAATCATGCAGATTAGATTATAAAATTGTTAAATCTCTCAAATAGCTATTATGAAATGGTTTTAATTAGATATCATGCATGATTTCTACTCTTACGACTCCATTATTTAATAATTTACAGTAGTATAATAGGTCAAATAAAGTTTAAATTGGTTGTTGAGGATTTTAAATTAGGTAACGATGGATTGCCACAAGGGTCTATTCTTGCTCCCTTTTTGTTCAACTTATGTATTGTGTTATCGCTCTCACAATTCAATGCGAAACATATCACGCTTACACTTTATATAACCACCATCACAATGTATTTAAGAGCCAGCAAAATAAGCCTGCCTTGTTATTTTAATCCAACAATAACAAAAGTACCTAGCTTACATTTCATAACCGACTATCTAACAAGGAATTAAAAATCTGTGTCAATCCTTTTAGGCTAAAAGCAATGAGCACACATATTATCCTTCTTCCCAGATATTCTTTGTCTAAATTATTACGACAGCTACTGGTAGAGAACGTTGAGAGAAATTCTTTGGAATTGAATTCCAGTTGGAATCTAGAGGTCACCACAAGGAAGTGTTTTAGGTCCTCTATTGTTGCCGCCAGGGAGAACGAGCCGTTCAGATGTCTCTATCCCCCAGTCTGCGGCGTGTGGGGGCGTGGCGTGCCGGCATATATTAGATTCTATCACACGTAAATATACGTCTTCGGTAGGCCGAAACATTTGTCGGGCACACGATTCGATCGTGTTATGCCTTATTAAAGTTATTAAGTGCCTTGTTATTGGAGAATTATGTCCGTTTATTAACACGTCAGAGGTGGTTGGACTCGAAGGCACGAAGCTTCCGGAGGAAATGATAATTACATACTTGGGTTTCCGAGACCTACTACCCTATCTCCCATTTTGGGATCTACACCCTAAAGTTGAAATTTTAACAATGATACACTATATCAAATAATACTTGTATTTTTTATGTTATTTTCAACTAATATTTTTTAGTCTAATTATTGATAATTATATGTCTTACATTCCAAAACGACTTTGCTTGCCGCTAAAATCTACCGAACTTGTTAGTCTCTATGTTAAGTGATGAGGGGGCTTATGAGCCCTAACTCTCGCTTGGTAAAATCAGACATCCTTTAACTTTAACTTTTTTAAATCCCCTCACACCCTCTGCGGATGTTTTGAGCACTTGTGTATTTCACTCGTTAAGCTGATATTTATTTTTGAAATCTTTCTAAATAGGCGTTTAAATATTTTTGTACTAATTTAATGATTTCATTTTGAAACCTCTGAAGAGTACGTTTTAATAACAAGCCTAATGCCAAGCTGCTACATAGGCCTAATGCGTGTCTGTAATACTAATGAAACAATTTATGGTTCGGAATATTGTATGGAATTTTTTAAGTAAATTATTTTTTATAAATATGAATACAGAATTTATTCCACATTTAAAAACATAAAATACAAATACAGAAATGTGTTTGGAATATAAGTAGGCTAAGCCGCATTTACCAGTATAAGCGGCTTACTATCACTAAACAAACTATATTAATTAAAAAAAAAAATATATATATATGAGTCCAGCCAGGTCCTTCAAAAACAAAAAGCTCTCCGTGACGTCTGCAATAATGTAAATCTAACTGGATAATACAATAAAATAATGTATAAACATTGAATTGATGTAATACAAAATGTACTAAATTAAAATAATATATATTAAATCGATATCAGCTACTGGATTTAATCGGTCTATATTTTACTGAGGGGTGTTACAGGTGTAATATTTGATATTTCTAAAGGAAAATCTTATAATTTTTACCTTACCTTTGTTTTTTTACTAAATTAACACAAATTTGCAGAATTTATTGTTTTTTTTTGTTTTTTTTTTTTTATTTCTTCATTATGGAAAACTTTAGTTTTCCTAAAATCTTTTATTGAGGCTCTATGAGACACCCCTGCAAGCTTCACGTGCCAACCCCTTCGGCCTCGGTAATGCTATTTGGAAGAGAGTCTCACTCGCTGCGCTCGTTATGCCTCAGTCTGTTATTCACGACCACATTAATATTAGTTAGTTAATTAGCCTATACCATTAACATTCCAGAACAAATTTTTAGCTATTGTCAGTATTATTTTATGGGATAAATTGGCTATTCTAAGTATCGTTTGAACCCTTTAGGAATTTAATTTCAAACAATCCTCTCTTATACCACCTCTATGATGCAAACTGCATTTTCTGAAAATTTCAATCGGGCGAATAGTATTATAGATCTTCTAATAAGTCAGTGAGTTTGTAAGTTCGTCACAGAAGTTAGAATTTTTTTTAGAAACAAACAAAACTTCTTTTTAAAAAATAATAATCCGAATAGAAGAGAAAAGAAGAAATATTTGTTCAATAAAGGAAACTAATTATACATTTTACATATAAATGCGAAGTTTGGAGAGCTGCTCGGAGCTACACGTTTTACTCTGCTGATGAACGCCATTACTCTGTGGTATCAGCAGGCATTACGTCACACGTAGTGAATTGGCTGTATTAAATTGGATCTGTCACACACGTGCCGAGTGGGATGAGATATTTTGATGTCACATATGAAATCCACTTCGACGGTTAATTGTTGTTTTAATTGTTTGCTTTGACCTGTTTTCATTTGGTAAAATGTATTTATTGATTTCATTGTTTTTTATTGCTTTTAGAATGTGAAGTGTGACGTAGGCTGTGAGTAGGAATGTGAAGTATTAACTTCACATTCCTACTCACAGGATTAACATTAACATTGTGAAAAAGAGCCATTTTCCCTTATATTGATGCATATATGATATTCTAGTAAATACAGGTTATGTTGTGTATATGATATGTTTTCTTCGTTTCATATTAACAGCTTTGCCAAAAACAATTTATTTTATTCAATCAGAGACAGATATTTTTATTTTTAGTTGAAAGATTGTTAAGAAATAAATATCAACTTCATACAGTGAATCATTTACTTTAAATAAAAGATTCGTTTTCCTTAAATAAAACAAATTTGTATACAATCGACAAAGTAATATAATTTTTTCGTCGCTCTCAATTCCGCTCATCTTTAACCTTTTGGAGTTACTTAACGGGTTTTGTAAATAAATTACATATTGAATCCTAGTTGAAGATTTCTAATGTTGAAACTGTTTTTTAAAAAACACACACAACTTTTTGACACGTGTAAAAAAACCTCCTGCCGCCTTCAATAATTTGTGTTGATTTTATCAAATAAAATTATATTTTTAGTATTACATAACTGGTTTATAATATTTATGTAAGAAATAGAACATTTTTTAATTATTTGTATTTAAATTAATTTGCAATAAAGCTCGATTTCTCTCAATCTAAATCTCGTATATAGTCGTTAAAGATTTGTTTATACTGTTAGTGATTGATTCACTCTAAGAAATGTATAGTTTTAATCGGCATGAAGGATAAGCTAGTACGTAACACCTGAAGGCGACAGGAGTTTTCATACCTGATATTTTCTTTATTTAATTCGTTGGAAAACTCAAAAACGTTAACAGTCACGAACAATCAATCAAAAACTGATAAATAAATACCAAACTACAATTTAATTTATGTCCATTAAGGGGCTCATTTTGAAAGTGTATTTTATATCTGGCAAACAATAGAGTTTTGGCTGTACTAATACATACGGTAATGGGTAAAATGTAAATTTAAAAAATAATAAATAAAATCCTACAATATGAACTATAAACATAAACATCTCTAAAGTGAAATAGTATAAACTATTTTATGTAGATTATTTTACCTGACCTTCGTGCGGTGACGGACCTTGTGATTGTGTTGAAGTCAACTATGGCGTGTGCATGCAATTTGCTTGCCTGTACGAGAAGCAAATTAAGTGTGCTCATTTGCTTATCTGGCACCATCTTCACCCATTTATTCTCCCCTTCACAACCAGTAAATAAACTTATGTATCTTATTTGAATTGAAATTAAAGCTGCATTCACTTTGGTCGGGTTTGCGCTGTGCTTCGCTGCGTTATGTGCATTATCCTTGTTTCACTGTATTAGTTTAAAACAAGACAGAGTTCGAAGAAAATCTGTTGCAAATATAATGTTTTATTGTAAAAATGGGATGAATATCATTCAATTTATTAATATTTTAACTGTCCAACTTTAAAAGGACAAACTTAAATGCCAATTTATATGAAACCAATTTTAAAAAACGCAAAAAGAAAATTACCAACAATCATTTGTCACAAGAACTTGGAATTAGGTCGGGAATTCAACCGGTAAAATTGGTTAGTTGAAATGGCTAATTTTAATTTTTTTGTTTTTTGTAAATAACTATAAAAAATAACGAAAAATTGATTGTGACTATAATTTTATAAATCTTTTACCTTAAAAGACATTCACTTTAGAATAAGAATTCTATTTGTCAAAATAAAATTTTCAAGTTCTTTTTTGCCTTGAAAATGATTCATATTTAACATACACTATTAATATTTTTATGCCTACAGAAGTACATGCACGCATACAAGTTGTGCCTTGACTTTCGCAATTTCAAAGTCATTTGAGAAATTATGTTGTCTGTATTTTCTTATCTTCTTATGGGTGTTTCTGTACATTAAATTGTTTTACACAATACTATAATTTTAAATCTCATCGGAATTTTTTGAATCAGTTAATTTTTAAACTAAATTTACGGAGATTTATTTAAGCTAAACTAATTGATAAAACTTTGAATAGTTTCTGGATTAAGTTTGAATAGTCTCTGGATTTGAATAAAACTGGAAATTAGCTTAGGTTTTTATGAGCTTTTTTTAGAAGATACATAGGCTAAACCAAAATTACAACCCATTAGTAACATAAATGACGAAATTTTAGTTTTAAAAAAGATTGTGTTGTAAAATAAGTGAATTGTGCCCTCTATTGTTGGGCAGGTGACGAGAGCTGTTTAAACATTGTACAATATACAGGGTGTTCAGTAAAACTGTTCCAATAATTTGGGATGTTATTGTACACATAAAAATGAGCAAAAAACTTCATATGAAGGTATCTTCTAAAACCTTTAGTTTTCCCACTATCTTTATGCGTTTTTTACATAAAAATTCACAACTTTGGATTCACTCAAGGTACAAGTGTAAAACTTTACGATTGTACTACCCTATGGCAGTTATTTTAAAAAATAAATCTTCACCCATTTTAAAATGGCGGATGTTGAGATTTTACTAACTTAAATATCTAAAAACTGACTAATTTAACAAACAAAATGCAAGAATAATGTTTTTTAGTAAATCTTATTATAATATTCACAGTGTTTGTTTCAACAAAACGGATAAAAACATGCTGAGTTATGCTGCAAGACGTAAAACAATGTTTTACAGCATTAATCAAAGACTAGTGTGGTTTTAAATATGTGTGTACTTTGAACGGCTGATTTCATGTCAATGTGCTATTTCATATGAACAGCTGTTTATTTTTGTTATTAGTTTTGGTTTCCACTCCAATTCAGGAGTTCTTATTGAAACCGGTCGGCCTGAGTTACCTTTTCTTTGGTGATTAAAGCTTCCTTTTCTCTGCAAGTCGTTGATGGCCCTTTGTAAAAGTCGTATGACAAGGTATCACACGATTTTAAAAATGTTCCTGATACAGTCTTCTCGCTGAAGTACAACTACAATGAGCCATGCCATACCTCAAATGCATGTCTGGTATTTCTGAGTTGGTAAAGTTGTACATTACATCTGCCATTAGTTGCTAATAAAAAGAAACTATGAAAATAATAAAAAATAACAATGTCATAAAAAAATAAATTACAAAACACTCACAAAAACAATGTACATGACAGTGTCTTTTTGTTACTAATAAATAATGCCAACAATAGAACCTAAATCTAATATTAATAACATAAATAAACAGCTGTTCATATGAAATAGCAGATTGACATGAAATCAGCTGTTCAAAGTACAAACATATTTAAAACTACACTAGCCTTTTATTAATGTTGTAAAACATAGTTTTACGTTTTGCATCATAACTCAGCTGTTTTTATCCGTTTTTGTTGAAAAAAACACAGTGAATATTATAATAATATTTACTAAAAACCATTATTCTTGCATTTTGTTTGTAAAATTAGTCAGTTTTTAGATATTTCAGTTAGAAAAAGTTAAACGTCCGCCATTTTGAAATAGGTAAAGATTTATTTTTTAATATTTTTTAAAAATAGAACTACTATAGGGTAGAACAGTCATGAAGTTTTAAACTTAAACCTTGAGTTAATCCAAAGTTATGAATTTTTATGTAAAAAAACATAAAGACAGATAGACGGAAAACTAAAGGTTTTAGGACATACCTTCATATGAAGTTTTTTACTCCTTTTTATGTGTACAATAACATCCCAAATTATTGAAACAGTTTTACTGAACACCCTGTATATAAACGTTAAACAAATTCTTCACGTTTATAAATGTCAAAATAAGATAGTAATAAAATAATTTTTTTAAACCCTATGAATACCTTTGTTCCAACTCTTACTCTCAATTGTTCTTATAAGGTAAATTCTTGGAGTTGACACATCCCTTGGGTCCAGATTAAGATATGGTGTACTTCTATAGCATTCCAAGCCTCAGAACGAGTCTTTCAACCTCAAAAAAGGGCAATTTGAATTATGGCAGGAGTAAATAGGTGATTTACATGTAAAAATCTCTTCAAATCTTTAACTATACAGTATATGTCATATATTTGAAGTTTTTTTTTTTCTGTCCATTATTTGAAGCTTATAATAATATGACTATTGAGTATGAAGACTACGGTGTCCTTATTAAATATGACGTTCGTAAAACAATAATATATTGTCTGTTACAACAAAGAATTTTGATTTTGAAGTCCTTATAAGTAACTTGTATGCATAAAGTGAGTCTGGGCGACCCTGACTGTAACGACGGAAATGGAAATCGTTGGTTGTCTTGTAATAGACTCATTGTAAAATGTCTTTTGAAGTAATAACAGTCGGGCCTTCTAAATTAAAGTTCCATTCGGTTCTTGCAAAGTTGGGGAGTAAAACGAGGCTTTATATTCTCAGAGAGTGTTAGATCCCTTCAAAATGTATCGAAACTATTTTCCGAACTGCGGTGATGTATGTAAGTTAATGAGGTGTTTAATAAAAATGGATATATTGGTTTTGAAGAGAGCAGTGAAGTTTTGTAATTGATAATAATAGTTTATCAATTTTTTAGTTATTTTGATTATTTATTAGTATATATTTGAATAAATTAAAGGATTTATATTTCAGATCTAACACATGAATAATAATAAATGCCTTTTCCACGTTTTCGGATTGATAGCTCCATTTTCCGTTGAAGATAAAGCCTTTTTATATGATCTGTATCTTTATTATTTAGCATTCTTTTTATTGTTTCTTTAATTATAATATTTATTATTGTTTTTATTTTACCGTCAAAACACATTTCTTTATATTCCTTTTTCTCGAAACAGTAACTAATATGAATAAGAATAAATAATTTAGTAAATACATTTTTTAAAATTTTTTTCCCATTTTTACATTTTACATTTATTGATATATTTGATGAGTTATGATAGTTAAACATTCAAACGTATTTCTAAAATGTTGATCTTTGTTTATACTTTCATCATCTTTAACAAATGGCATAGATTCGATTTCAAGAGATTTGAGGCTAAAGTTAACTTAACAGTATAGGTTTAATTTTGATTGTATCATTCTGTATTCAATTAAGTACGCACTACAATTAGAAGAATTTTAAATAACAATAGATTATTTATAGTTTTATTTTTTACTTGTTTTATTTTACATCTTAGGGTCGTGTAATATCTGTTTCAAATGAATGTTAGAATATATAAACTAAATATAAATAAAACAGTATTGTTTAAGTAAATTAATCTCAGCTTTTTCATTTCCAGGTCACTAATACACAAATATTCCATGGGCTTTCTCTCATGCTTATAAATGTTATAGATTCCAATATTGCTATCCAGTCCAAGAGCATTTTTAACAAGCATGTATGTGTGTTTCTTAGTCAAGTAAAAACGTTTGTGTATATTTCTTGATTGATAATTTTTATATACTATTGTTATAATGTCTGTTAAATGTATTCTTTTCGACAGTACATTTAGCGATTAAATCTACGTTAGTGATCAAAGAACAGTTTTTATAAAACAAACAAGCTTGGTTTGATACGTGGTGGGTCAGTGGCTAAGGCTTCGGACTGTGCAGTGCGTGATCATAGGTTCGAATCATCTCCAACTAGACTAACGGATGATACTTCTCTCGTTTGATTAAGCTCACGATCAGTCTTTCAAGCCCGTGTGAAGTTACAAAATTAAAAAAACTGTTTGTTAATTTTCTTAATTTTAGATACATTTTAATACTAACTTCAACAATTATGAAGAAACGTCGTCAATATTAGTATATACATGTTTTGTGCGTAAAATATATCATCATAGGCAGATTTGGTAATTTGTATATAACTGATACATAAAAACCTGTTAACAATTTATTATGATTATTTACAGCAAGCTCGTATTTTCTCTCTCAACGTTAGTAACAAAACAGAGCACCGGACTGACCAAACGGTTGCGGGAACAGAAGCTCGATTAATTAAAGCACCAAAGCTGGTGCTGAAAGGGTATTTACTGTCGTATGTTTGATGAACTCCATCCCTTTTGCCCCGTATGGCGAGGGTTGAAACATTAACTCAATTATAAACTTATAACGTCACGCCGAGGTTAAGCCTACATTAATTTTGCTGCCGTTTATTTATCTACTATATATTTGTATGCCGCAGGGTAATTTAAACTTCTGGGGATATTTTTATGAATTAAGTAACATTTTAATTTAGTCCAAACTCGCTAACATTTAAAATATATCAATAATACAATATTATCATTATTTTCAACTAACATTTCGTAATTTTAAATGTCTCTTGATATATATATATATATATATATATATGAGAACTAATTTCGCTAATGAATATTTTGTACTTGTCTTCCTTTGTTTATATCTGTATATTAACCATTTTATTACGAATAATATTGTTGTAAATTGTACATTGAATTATTTTAAAATTCTAACCATCCTACCTGAGCTATAATAATAATAATATTTATTACTTGAAACGTTTAAATTACGCAAACGTCAGATTAAAAAATATTTTTAGCTACTTAGATATTCATTCTTACAATGACCTCATTTATATATACATGTATCTCATTCACCCGCTGCTCTCACATACAACTATCCAAGCCACTCCATTGCCGGTGTTAGTAATCTAGTTAGTAGTCTCTCAGTGATGTGCCAAAAAATCTCCTGTATTGAAAAGGCCTCATAAATCAAAACGCTCTTTAAGCGTGCCTTTAATGCCTTGGGAGTATCGAGTCTTTTATATTCAGATGGTATACTGTTGATCAATTGGACACCAACTTGTGAGCGAAGGTGTTCATATAGCACCACTAGCTAACGATCGATACTTCATTCGTGCAATAAATGTCACGCAAAGGCCTGCAGGCACTTGTGAACTGGCGGGTGAAGTTTTCAACGACAAAATAAAAAAAAGAAAGAAAAGGAGGAAAATACTACTGTCTAACATTAAGTTATATTCGTCCAACAACAATCCAATTTTCTTGTTTTGTTGTCCTCGGTTAGTAATATGGCTACATTTAGTTACTATCAAAAACTCAAGTTACACGCCATACCTCAAGTCATATATTTTTGTTTTCATAATCGTCCACTCATTAATGGCAATTTTTTTATATCAATAAAAAAAATCTAACTTAGTTTCAGTTTTACCGTTTAGTCGATAACAAACCTAACGGTTACCACTAAATGGGAAACAGACTCCGTCGTCACATAAGGGAAGCCTACATATGATTATCGTCAGCCATTGTTGTCAGAATTCAATGGACAATAGAGTATCAAGTTACTACTAATCGACTCCCCCAGACCTCTATTGATTTACCAACTATAAGGTATAATTTATAGATCCGATAAAGTTTTAGCATCGGTTCCTACGCTGATTTATATAATTATGTTACGTCCAGTTTCATCTCGTCTGATTGAAAGAATTTGTAACAGTCTGAATTGTGTTTTTCAACAATGGTGGCTTATGTTTTAATTAGTTTTGACTTACATTAATTCTACATTCACAACTTCAAGGCATACTCGAAAATGTAGTTCAAACTTACACTAAATTTATGTTAATGTGTTTAAATACGCGTAACCTTCAAACTGCAGAAAAAATTGCAAGATATAGCATTTTTAGACGTAAAACCCCTTCACATTGGTCTCACTTATAAACATACGTAAAAATGTGCGAATTTATATAGGATAGTAATATTGTAGCAAATAAATATGACATTGGCAATGTGTTTTCGATACAAAACAATACGTGATTCTTTAAGTTACAAAAACACTCCAAACAAAATAATCATTACTAACATGAACGAGTTGTCAGTATCCTAAACATAAATAGTGGACCGCACGCTATACAGATAGTGTTGAAATGTTAATATCACGCAAACATTGAGTAGCCTCTGTGTAAATACAGTTCAGATATAGGTGGCACAATCTGTACCGACCAACGTAGCGTGCTTCTGTCGCCGATGTCTAATGGTAATGTACAAGCCATTAGTGCCATGCGATCTGCCATTCTCTGCAATAAAACTTAATGGCTAACGTATCCTTGGGGTGCTTTCTACATTAAGTGATTCCCGTGTAGATATAGGTGGCACAATCTGTAACGAACAACGTAGCGTGCTTCTGTCGCCGATGTTTGATGGGTACAAACCATTAGTGCCATGCGATCTGCCATTCTCTACCATAAAACATAATGGCTAACGTATCCTTCCTGTGCCTTCTACATTACGTTACTCCCGTGTAGATGTAGGTGGCACAATCTGTACCGACCAACGTAGCGTGTTTCTGTCGCCGATATTTGATGGTAATGTACAAGCCCTTAGTGCCAAGTGATCTGCCATTCCTTGCCATAAAATATAATGGCTAACTTATCCTTGGTGACCCTTCTACATTAAGTTACTCTCGTGTAGATATAGGTGGCACAATCTGTACCGACCAACGTAGCGTGCTTCTGTCGCCGATGTTTGATGGTAATGTACAAGCCCTTAGTGCCAAGTGATCTGCCATTCCTTGCCATAAAATATAATGGCTAACTTATCCTTGGTGACCCTTCTACGTTAAGTTACTCTCGTGTAGATATAGGTGGCACAATCTGTACCGACCAACGTAGCGTGCTTCTGTCGCCGATGTTTGATGGTAATGTACAAGACATTACCATGCGATCTGCCATTTTCTACCATAAAACATTATGGCTAACGTATCCTTCCTGTGACTTCTACATTATAGGTGTGCCTGATTAAAAAGTGTGTTTAATTGTTTGCAATTTAATGGGTAGTTTGGTTCAGGTATATTTCTGGGTGAGAACTGTTTTATTAAATCTAGCATATTTAAAACCTACCTATTGATACTATTTAAGAATATCTATTAACAATATTTAACATTGTTAACATTTTTACAGTCATATACCATTGCACTATTATATGAAAATAAAAATGTATGTCATACATTAAGCAATATTCCATGTAAAATTGAATCTGTCAAACAAGAGTCGAGTGCGACGAGAAATCTCGTCTCGAAAGCGATTCAAGGCGATTACTGTGCTTTTATCTCGTTCAATCGAATTCACCTGTTGTTTATCGCTTCGTTCATTAAGAATGGTATGTGTATCGATTAAATCCGAACTAAGCAATTTATGGTGCAAAACCTAGCACGATATCTTCTGATTATCGAAAATCAGCATCAACTTATAGAAGCCTTCAATGTTACTAATGTACAATAACACATCGAAGGACACGCTGAAGAACTATGCAGCTAAATGTCAAATTTGGTAGCAGGGATCTGGAAGAACATGTGAATGTTTGCTTGGTAAATGTACTTTTAAAGTTTTTTTTTTGTAAAAATTAATCCTCGAAAAGGATTAATGTCATGATTAAAGTTATGCGAAAGAGTTGGAACGTATATGAGGGCTGTTTGTTTACTAGCTGTGAGTATAAAAATATGAGTAGCTCAACAGGGGTTGTATTGAATGGTTTTATGTGTTAGGAATGCCATTTAACGTCATATGTATAAGGGTGCATGGGAGGAGTGAATCTCTGTTAAAATTTGGGTTAAGGGTTGAAGCACATAAGAATTTAGGGGTTGGGCTGTCAAGAACTGCGAGGAGGAGGATGGTTGGATGTCGTTGTGAATTTAATATGGGGTTGGTTATGTCAAAAATCGTGAGGATGGAGGAGGGTTGAACGTCATGAAGAGTTCATAGTGGGGTTGGGGGGTTGGTATACCAAGGGCCGTAATGGGGGGGGGGTACACGTCGTTGATAGGTTAGGGTTGGGCTGGTATACCAAGGGTAAGGAAAGGGGTGGACGCCGTTGAGAGTTTATATGGGGTTGGTATGCTAAAGGTCGTGAGAAGGGTTAAACGTCATTGATAGTTTATGGCAGGGTTGGTATGCCAAGGGTTGTGAAGGAGAATGAACGTGGTTGAGAGTTTGTTGGGGTTGGTATGCCAAGGGTCGTGACGGGGGTTGAACGTCATTTAGAGTTTATGTTGGGTTTGGTACGCCGAGGGTCATTGGGAGGGGGTTGGACGTCGTTGAGAGTTTATGTTGGAATTGATATGCTAAGGGTCGAGTTTATGTTGGGGTTGGTACGCCAAGGGTCATTGGGAGGGGGTTGTACGTTGATGAGAGTTTATGTTGGGGTTGGTACGCCAAGGGTCATTGGGAGGGGGTTGAACTTTGTTGAGAGTTTATGTTGGGGTTGGTACGCCAAGGGTCATTGGGAGAAGGGGGGGTTGAACGTTGTTGAGAGTTTATTTTGAGGTTGGTACGCCAAGGGTCATTGGGAGGGGGTTGTACGTTGTTGAGAGTTTATGTTGGGGTTGGTACGCCAAGGGACATTGGGAGGGGGTGGAACGTTGTTGAGAGTTTATGTTGGGGTTGGTATGCCAAGGGACATTGGGAGGGGGTTGGACGTCGTTGAGAGTTCATGATGGGGTTGTAATGACAAGAGTCGTGACAGGCGAGGGTTGTACGTCGTTGGAAATTTAGGTTTGGGTTGTTCTGCTCACATAAAGTTAGCAGATGCACAAAAACCTCTAAGTAATTTACAGTCTTGGCCAAAATATTTTCTTGTTTCAAGGTATTGATTTATATATAATTGTTAGTCCCGAAGTGCCAGTTCTATTCGTTTAGTAACATGGTATGAAATCTTAGATACACATTTTATTTTCGTATACATTTCATATGGGCTGTCATTTTTTATAATTAATCTTGCAATTTATAGGCCTACTCTCGCAAATTTCACCCCTCCCCCTCCTGTGTTTTCATAATATCGCATCTAAAATGCTTACAATCATATTAATGCTTTTTAGATCAAATTTGTTTATTATACGGGATATATTTAATCTACATACTGATTTCCGAACGAAGGCTATTTTACTATGTCATAAATTAATTTGCATCTTTCTCTTTGTTGAGTGAAAACAATTGTCTAGTTTCCTTTAATGGTAAGGCTTATCACTATAACACATTCGTGTTTATCTACATCAAAGTAAAACAGAAATAAATTTAGTTTCTGCAAGCACTTGGCAAGCGGCGTGTAAATACAATTAGTATTGGCAAGTCTGTTGTTTATTCTGAGCTCAGCTGTGATGGGAAGTGATAAGGATTGAATTGGAATGCAACACGTGACTCGGGACAAAAGGAACAAAAGTCTGACAAAAGGAACACGGAACTGTAACACGCGTCAATAATATTAAAATATCTTTGTGTACGCTGATTCTTTCGACTATTTTATACGAACTAACAGTATAATACTTGTACAGATTGGAACCTAAACCTGAATTGTGAGGGAGATACTCATTTAAGTGACTCAAACTATATAGAACCAGTTGGTACATGCCCACTCTAACTTGTCCATGCCCATATAATTAATGTACATTAAACGCACATCTAATCTATATTATTATTATTCATTATTCATTTTATTCATCTCTAAGATGCTGATCGTAGAGATATGGGCGAATATGAGGCATGAATGAGTGTGATGAGTGAGGATGAACAATTGTAGTCATTGTTACTATCTGAGTCCGACTTAGCTCAGAAAGGACTATTTATTAATAGCCCAATAGCCAGGGCTTCTATGGAACCTACAGCTTTACGTGGAATCCGAACCACGTAGTGTTGGTCTGATTTTCAGCTAACTGACAAGTTTGACACTTAGTTCTCTTCTCTACACAACACCCGAACCTTGACTACCATTCTCTAGTAGTGTCTATATTGATGACAACCATTGAGCGGACGCCGTATCGGTATTAAGAGAACCGAGCATGGAACCTATCGCCTACAATCTCCCAAACACTTTGTCCCCAAGTAGCTGAGTTACAGCACTGCGCCACCAGTGCCGACTTTGTACTATATACAGGTATACCAACTTCACAGGTTTAACGTACCCTCTGAGCATGTAATTATTGTTATATTTATATATACATGGTGTCCCGGAACTCTCAGGAGCTTTTTAGCAAAACTTTTTTCTTAGGTCAAGACAAACATATTTCTTAATATAAACATGGGTTTACGGTGACTATTTTACTTTCTGTCTATCAGTGTTTTTTACAAATTATTTTATAACGCAAGATCTATTTAAGAGAGAAACTTCAAATTTAGTATATATGTGTAGTTTAACAATTAAAAACAAGGGCATAAAATATAATTGCTTTAACTTAATTTATTTCAAAGTGGCGGCCTTTTAAATTCTTTAATGTCAAATTTCATGAAAACCGTTATAACTATAAAAAATAATTAAAAGTTAAAAAAACCACGCACAATCAAGAGACAAATAAAACACCTTATTTACTGAAATCGAATAATAAATAACCCATGTGTGCCAATTTTTTAAAATCAATGTTATTTCCATAATACAACAATGCATACCTAAAACATAGTTTAACTGCAAATATGAAGTGCTGCATCATTAATCAGCTGTTTTATATCCACTTCATGTTAACAATGAGTCAGCCATATATGAGCTATTTAATTTGAATTATGAATCAGCTGTTCATTTGTAACGCATTGTTGACAAAAGGATAAGTAATCATTAGCTGTTAGGTATCAACAATTCGTTTTAATACAGTAGTATTGTTTTTTTAATTAAACCGCTAAGAATATTGATTAAAAATATAAATTACGATACAATTGAGGAAACTGTGAACTGCATGTGAAATTAGAACTTTTATGACGTGGCTAATGGCAATCCAAGACAAGCTTGAATATCTGTTAATAGGACCCTGCATGTTATCTAACAGATTTCATGCCTCTATGTACCTTGTTTTTACCAGACACATCTTCCATAAATTAATAGCAGATGTACTACTTCATATCAGACATGATATGTGGTATCAACATGATGGAGCGCTATATCATGGAAAAATTCATCTACATGTTTCATATACTGTATCTATGAAAAATATTGTTGAAAATCGCATGACAGTTACGCAACTCTTAGCTACGCTTCTTTAGCTTAAACCAAACAAATTTATTAATGGCTTATAGAGGACAGTTTTTGTATAGTCTTAAAAAATATTGTGATATAATAATTTCATTCCTTAAAACCAAAATGAGTTGATTGATACAATGAGTGGCAAATGTAGCTAAAAACGCAGTTATCAGGATTGAAGATAAGTTATATGTAACTACTAGCTGTACCCGCCCGCTTCGCCGGTCATAATATTGAGTTTGATTATAATCGAAATGTGCAGCAAGCTTTCAGTTAACACTGCATCAAATTTACTGTATATCCAATTTATAACAGCTGATGTCATGTATTATTTACTACTGTACTAGTGACCCAGCCTAAAGGTGCGCGTGGCCTTGAGGATACTTAAAGAGAGAGGGACAGGGTGGGGGTACTTTTCCAAAAAATATTATACTGATCAGGTGATTTAAAATGAGAAAATATTAGATACTGGTGTAACATAAATGCACCGGTAACCAATAATTTTTTATTAATTCTATTTGTAAATATAAAATGTCTTTTTAATTCATTGCACCTAATTACTACTGTTTCAGAATCGTCTGTTTGGCAAGCTATTTCTGTTAATTAGGCCTAGTGGACATTTCTAATAGACATTATTGACTTTTCACTAGTATTAACATTTTAATTAAATAAAATGCGTGTCTTATTATTTAAATAGTATCAATGAAATAAACAACATACGGTTTTGACAATTTTTAAATTATATGGAAAATGCTTCTTTTTGTATATCTGTGTTAATTATAGCAAATGAAATTTTAATATTTGTTTAGGGATACATCAAATATTTATTAGTCTTTAGTAGCATACAGTAAATAAAATAGTTCTACATTTTGAGAATAATTATATATACTCAGTGTTTAGTACAGTTGAGTCCGCGAGCACGGTTAGGCTGGGCCAACTTGTACTCAATTAATTATTTTTATTTAAAAATTAAGCCTACCACAAGTTTATTCAATTTGTTTTTATTGAACAGCTATTAATCAAATAAAACAATGAATTAATATAGCTTCATAAGAATACCATGGGAATTTGAGAGGCTAGTGAGACGGAGTTCTGGGGTCAGAAAGGAAAATCCTTTCTTAGTGAGCGTCTAGGGGCCATGATGAACCTATGTACAAAATGTTAAGTCAATTGGACGTATAGTTTTGGAGAAACAGTGATGAGTGGTAGAGTGGCTTATAGAGTGGCTTCTATATAGATTGAAGTAACAAGTCAATAATTAAACTCCTTTTATTTACAATACTGAACAGAATAATCGATTGTTCAACAGTATGAATTACTGTGTTGAAGTGCTCGCTCTCATTATTGTGTTTAATCCCTTGTAATCCTCTGAGAGGGATTACACTCGAATTCAACAAAACTAAATTAAGGCTGATCCAAAATAACAGTTTCATAATTAATGTTAATTTTTTATACTATATATTTCAAAATGTGTTTGAAATGTATTTGTACTTGATTTTTACTACGATATTTTCTTCACAAATTTTAGCTCGACATTAATTTGGTTTGGTATTAATGGTTAAATTCTTCAGGATTAAGATTTTACGGAAAATTGAAGGAGTAAGAGATTTTGGAATCAAGCCTTCAATTAATCGAAGCTTCATAAGCTAAGGGTTCTCAGTTCGATCAGAATCATAACAAATTTTGAAAGGGGTCAGCTGATAACCATGGGCTGTTCATTTGTCATTGGGCTATTAATTGAGGAAACATTTTAACGAATACTCGTCCTTAGGTTGTAACAAAAACTGAATTCACTCATACACACTTATTACACTCACTTTAAATTTATATTCGCCCAAATCTCAACGAACGACTTCTTTATTTTATTATTATTAACTTTTTTATATCTCCAAAACCGTTATCAGTATGTATTTGTTAGGTGTAAATACTCAAAAAAATTACTCATTATACATGGTGTTCCACAGGGATCCATTTTGGGACCAACCCTATTTATTGTTTATATAAATGATTTAGCAAATTGTATTACAGATCAGTATACCAAAATCTTATTATATGCTGATGATATTTCACTTATTGTGCAAGGCTTAAATTACAATAATTTATGTGAAGAAAAATCACATATTATTAACAAGTGGTGTTCAGAAAATAAATTAACAATCATTACAAATAAAACACAAGATAATATTATTTTCGTTGAATCAAAAAAAATTAAGGAACTGAAATATTAGGAGTAATGATTGACTCACATATTATTTGGAACGCCCATACTGATTATATATAAAAATAAATATGAAAAGGAAATTTTGATCTACGAAGAATTAAACATTATGTAAATACAGATATTTTATTAATAGAATACCATTCATTCATCTACAGCCACTTATCTTACTACACTTTAATCTGTGGTAACAGTATTGGTGCTTTTAAAATCTTTAAACTATAAAAAAAGGCTATCAGAATAATAAAAAATACTTCCCAAAAGGCGAGCTGTAAACCATTCTTCAAAGAACTTGAAATTATGTCTTTACCTTCTTCATGTTTTTCACTGCTTATTTTATGTATATTAAACAATATATTTATAAATTTACAATTCAAAGTAGTATGCATAACTACTCTATAAGATGCATAGACAGTATAAGAAGAAATTATTATACAAATTATAAATGAATACATAGTTTTGAAAACAATTCAGTAAAAATGTTTAATACATTACCAATACATACCAATACATATAAGAAGTCGTCTATATAGAAGTGAGAATTTTAAATTTAACTAACTGTAAGGAGATTTTCAACTATTTACTCTCCTTTTTTAATATTTTTATCTTACATTTATTCTATATTAATTTACTATTTTATATATTGTATGTCTAATACTTTTTTATTAAGTGAATACAATAAAGATATTATTATTATTATTTAGAACTTTTTTTAACTAACCGAATATATTGATATCTGTTCTTAAAAGGTTGTAAGGCCTTAATGGGTTTTCCACATGACAGGCTTGTTATAAGTTTTGCTAAGTCTGCAAAAATGTAACATCATTCCTAGTATTATGAATTTGTTGCTTTTTCTTGTCCAGCAGAAAATAATAATGATTTGCTTCCTCCTTGTTAATAAATGGGTGTTTATTATTTATTTCAACATATTGCTATAATACAGCTTGGCATAGTTCCAATTACAACGTAATATTAAAATCTCAAGAAGTTATAAATAGCATGACACAACATTTTTAAAATCCCCAAAATATACTCAATTACAATATTATCGATCATCGCCACTTATTTATAAATATTACTCAACTATTAAAATATAACAGAGGTAGTTTTTTTTTACAATGAACATAAACAACGAAAAATGTAACGTTGCTGAAATATAGTACCCTTTTGTTAAGTACTGTAATTCATATTATTTTGTTGCAGTCCTGATGTGTTTCAGTCAAAGGCAGGCTCGTTACACACACCGTTAATTATAGTATAATCAATTACCCTAGCCATTAGACTTGAGTCCTTTGAGTCGTTTGTGCTCATGGCCAGTCAACGGTCGCCAGGATCAAAGTGAATCTGATGAAGGACTCGCTTTGAGAGAGGTCCTGTGTCGATACCAGCCAGCCACAGGCACCCGTCAATCACCGACCACATTGACATTGTGTATCCGTTAAATCTATACATTTTGATTAAATCACTAGATACCAAAACTTTAAATCTAAACAGGATTATTAACAGCTGTAATAAAGTTACTGATTCTGGAAGATTAGTACTATTGGAAAAGTATGTTTCATAATGTAAAAAAGCTTAGTTGGTCAAAGCCCAACTTTTCCATATCACTGATTATATATTTATTACCAATAGCATTCAAAATATTCAAATGGATCGACTAACACCTCCAACTGTTTAGTTTTCATCTAAATTGAGTCTCTAAGTAAATGTCAGTCGTAGATTTTCAAAAATGTCACGCAAAAATCACAATCACCATTAAATTTATAATCAGACTTTTACTAAGTAGATAAGAATGATCACTGTATAAGAAAAGGGCCGCCCTCCTAAATATGTTCACAGAGAAAACAAGAACATAAGTTGCTTCTTTCTTACGGCCTCAGCGAACGCCTCTATGGCAGTAATGTAGGCCTATAGATTACACCTTATGTACATCTTTATAGGCTACACGTGTAAACAATACTTACTAAGTTTATCCTTGATGATTTGGGGGAGAGGGGGAATAATCAGGGGACTCGACACTCATTTAGTGCATTATTGAGTGTGACCTCTGTTTCTTTTTTCTCTGTTCTTATATCCTAAGTATGTTAGTTTTTTAACAAATATAATTGCTTCTAGTTATGTTATGTTAGATTGGTTATTTTAGGTCAGGATAAGTTAGATAATGCAGGTTAGAGTATATTTACGGAGCCCCCTACAGCTGACCCCTAAACTTTAAATTATTAGCTTATTATATATCTTTTTCGTTGTTTTATATATTATGAGAACGGCACACCCACTTGCAAGTATATCGTTTATATACAAATGTTTCTAAAAAGAGTAAAAATTCACCTAAATTAAAAAAAAAAAACAGTAAAAAATCTCCCCCTTGTGTATTGATTAACAATATTATGTTAAAGAATGGACATGGTGGTATCAGAAAACTAAACATGTTTAATTATTTTACGTCTTTCTATTATTTTTATCATAAAATAATATAGTATTACAATTATGTAATATTTTATAATGTATTCTTATTTTGTAATCTATATTAGTTACCTAACTGTCTATAGAAAATAAATATTTAGTAACTATCCAATAAATAAATCATAGACCAATTTCAACACCTTCATGGTCATTACTGTTGTAAAAGTAATACAATGTAACTTAAATATGTATTTTAAAAATGAGCATAATTGATATACCAGAGATCTAAAGGCAAATAAATTACTTACCTCAAGATTATAATCTAAGACATATTCACGTACACAAATTTGTTCGGGTACGAATTGCTTTATTGTTAAAAAGCTTCATACCCAATTTAGGTTTTTTCAAATAATTGTTACTTTTCTTAAATAAAAATGGTATAAAAAACACTAATGGAATTCGTAAGAATGAAAATACAACCGACTAAGGATTTCTAAATACAAAATAAAAAAGCATTCAAAAAGAGAGGGGAGCATTAATTCTAATTTCCTGGAGGCTCTAAAATGTAGGATATGCATCAATTCTGAACAAAATTTATAACATAAATTCCTTCATCTACACTCATTGCTCTCATTCGAAATCCATATTCGCTTATATCTTGACGATCGGCGTCTTATGAATAGATAAAATCAAAAATAAAAAACAATGTTTATAACTTGTTAGAAGTGAAAAATAAATACATTTGTTATATTTGTATTGTTTAAGCAGATTTTTAAGTCAAATCAGTGCATTGTGAAAATTTAATCTTTGGTCAAAAATGCTTTATTATAAAATTAACAAACACTATCTTCAAAATAAAAAATCTTGGCGAAGCCAACTCTCATTGGATGAAAAACAAATATGACCTTAAAATCTTGGGATTTTTTAGTATAAATATACATCCAATTAACTATTTTAAAAAGCTGGCGAACATTTGTAATCTTGAAAATAATTTGAAACTTTTAATTAAAGTTTCCTAATTTTGGAAGTACTAGCCCCACTATTGAGAGTGCATATAACTTTTTATTGCTTTTTCTAACATATGTTTTACTGGGCAAATAAATAAAATGATTAAAATTTTTATTAAAAGCTATTCATTAAATCAAATATATTTTCAAACCAATATACCAATATTTATTTATTATGTTTGAATGTGTGTTTTATTTTATTACAGATTATATAATCCAACTCAATCTTTAACTTACAAAAGCCATGCAGTGTTTGGTAATTGTATATTTTATCATTCAATACTAAAATTATTACTAGCTTAGTAAATAATTACACTATAATAAAGATGCATTGTGTTTATTATAATAAAGTTACTGTACCTTTTTAAACATATGGTGTGAGTGTCTTTTTTCTTTTGTCATTAAAAGTACTCAAAGTATTGGTGTATAGTTAGTTTCTGATGATGGAAACTGTCTTTCTGAAAGGCCTTGCCCAATAACAATCAATAACAAACAGAGACCTTTCATACATTAAAATTATAACTTTCAATAAAAAGTGTCATGTATGATATTTTGCATTAATAACGTCCTCGTTGATTTGATTGATATTAATAATTGATTTTAAATATCTGCAAAGCTCATCAATTCATAATTAAACTTAATTACTAGGATTGAGTGGGGAATAAGGTCACCCTTGTAACGAGAGGGGGTCCTAATGTGATATTACAGATGATTATCGGCATCCATTGTTGCCAGATTTAAACGAACAATAGCGTATCAAGTTCACACTAACCGAATCCCCCAGGTTTGCCAACCTCAGGTCGAGATTCGATCACGTTTTAGCAACAGTTCGGATAACATGCAGTATTCGGATACGTCTTCCTACTTTGTAATTACATTTTACTTTGTAATATTAGTGTAATTAGTCCTTTAAAAAGCAACTAAATAAAATCGAGTTTGTTGCTTATTTCAAAATACTCAATCCTGGTATTTAAAATATTGATATAATATAATTATAAATATTATGCTAGAGTATAGTAATATACTAACATAAATTATTATAAGAAATTCACAAAATAGCTTTGAAACATGGGCAGTTAAAACAAATAAGAGACTTTTCCGTTAATTCGTTTTTTTTTTTTTTTTTTTTTTTTTCGCTATTACTGTTAGGTTAGGTGGCCACTAAAGTTGATTACAAACTGGTAAATCCAATGATTGAATTACCGTTGAATGCGCTCTCCGTGTGCAAGTTCTTCGAAAGCGATAGGATAAGGCCAGCGATATCGTATTTCTAGTGGATAAGGAATACCACAGTGGGCGTAAAAATGATTGGGGAACAGTTTTAAGAGCAATATAATATTTATTATAAATAGTGAATTAACGGAAACAATCAAAGTAGTGGTAGTGAATGAACGGAAAAGATCCCAAATAAGAAATAAAAATGCTCAGTTGTCTTTACAAAGTATAGTTTTATAAGTAGTTTTACCAAAAAGTATATTATATAAAAAGCTCTCTCCCTCCTCCTCTCCTCACCTCTCGTCTCCTCTCCTCTCCCCTCCCCACCCTTCCCCTCCCTCTCCTCTCCTCTCCTCTTCTCTTCTCTTCCCTTCTCTAGTAAGCCGCGCAACAAGCTCCACTTAGCAGCGGCCGCTACGTGATAGCAAAATAAGAAAAAAAAGTACTGTGACTTTTAACGTTCGCTTTTCACCTCCTATAGATGTTTATTCATTGTTACAGCTCTTCAACCCTACTCCCTCTTAACCCCCCCCCTCCATCAACTACCATACTTGTGTAGTGCTGAGGGTTATTACATTTAACCTACTCATCTTATCATTTAAAAACACAAATTAACATGACTGTTTGTCATAACTACTTCCCACGCTCGTATGTCTCTTAAGTCACCAAATCCTTACGCGCATACAACACTCCAACTCCTCGCCACCCCCACCACTACTCTCGTGCGGTTTTGAAGGTCTCAAACTCCTCACACTAATACAGCAGCCTATTTCACCTATTTCCCCCGGCCCTACGTCTCTTGAAGTTACCATCTCTTTACAACCATACGATCTTTTACCTCACCAACTCCTCATACCCACCCCTTCCTTTTTGCGTTCTTACGTCTTTAACCTTGACGCGGTCCTCATTTAACACAAACAAATCGTGTCACTAACCCCCCCCCCCCTTATAATCTCTCAACTTTTGGCGTCTCAGCTTTCTTCACTGATACGGGCCATGCACATCATACATTCTTAACTCTTTCATGGTCTGCCAGAGCTACCAACATATAAAATACAATAATATTTATAGATGGACATGCCTCAGTCATTTATCAGTCTCTAATTATTTTCTCTATTGCTAATCCTAGCAAGGAAACGTTAAGCTCAGTTTTCCTGAGACTCGAGATCGATGGGGGTGTTTTGGATACGTGTTGCTAGGGTGGATGGAGGTATAAGAGCCCGATCTGACTGACGCCCTTTCTTCTGTCCAGGTGGAGTGAGGGAGCATGCTCTGAGCCAGCTATGCTCATTGTACCCAACTGGATCATCATTGCGGTAAGTCATCATAATGTATCTGCTCTTCCAAAATAATACAATACAGTTTGTTTATAAGTCATTAAAAGATATTCCTATTTTTAAATTTGGTTGAACTTCTCCAAATAGTCAGTGTTTTTAAAATTTCGAGCGGTGTGGGACTCCTCTCCTTCTCAAATTACCTAAATTAACTTACATTTTTATTAAATTAAAAAAAAAAGAAATGCCTGAAAAACAGGCCTTGCCACAATTACTTTTTACACACTTACAACCTACAACATAAGTCTAATTAAGAATATACCAACAACAAAAGCCCTGTATTAATGTGATACTGTTTCTTCATTTTCAAGATTTGTTATTGGCATTTTTTTTATGTTTATTCTTGAAGTAGAGTTGTTTTTAGGTTGCAGGTCTGTAAAAAGTAATTGTTACAGGCCTGTTCTTTAGGCTTTTCTTTAGTTTTTATAATAAATGTAAGTTAATTTAGAACGAGAGGAGTTTCATACCTCTCGAAACGTCGGGTAGTTAAAAAAAACACTGATTTATTGGAAAGGTCCAACTAAATTTACGATTAATAAAACCTTCAAGTGCAATTCATACAATGTACAATGAATATTATTAAACTTATTATATTTATTAATAATCTCAATGACGATTTCTTCATTATAATAATCTTAATTATTAATTTAAAAATGTAATTATTAGAAATGTTGCTGTTGAACTCTTCTAAGAACTCGCCTCAAAGGCTTGCTCTGAGTAGAGGACTTTGCTAAATTGCAGAATGCTTCAGTTTTTTATAATTCATACTCCCTTATGTATTTGTTGAGATGAAAAAAAATACGAAAGTATATATGTGTGTGTGTTATTATTATATTTTATAATAGTAATAAAGGTTCTTCTTATTCTCGAAAAAGTTATCCCAATAAATTGTAACGATCTTTTGAACTTGTAGATCGTAATTTTGTGGTAGGCCTATTTCTATTTTAACAACTAAATCAAATAAACTGAGGTAGTTTTTACATAACTATACCTAACATACCAGCCTTTAAAAAAGTCATTGTAAGCCTCTTAAATATAAAAATAACATACCTTAACTACTCTAACAAATAGTGCAAAATTTGTTTGTTCTATACAATCAGACATACCTAATTATTCTCGATAGCTTTATCATTATAATTCGGTGCCTTTTTAGTATTAATTATAATAATTGTATATCATCCAAAATATCAAAGGTACAATAACATTTCTTTCTTCCATATTGAGTCCTTAACTAATCAATTACTTTACACTCAATGTTATTTGTGCACTAGTACAAGTTTTCAAATTGTTACTACCTAGTATAAGTTTGTTCCTCTGTTTGTGATTTTTATTAAATTACAACTAAATATTTGAAATTATACTTCATTTATATTTCAAATTAAAACATTTGGCCTGGGTGACTGTTCATTATTGTTTTTCTAAGCAAACTCAGATAATTCGAAACTATTTACGGAATCGTTTCCTTTAAATTGAATTGTTTAAATGTTAGAAAGTTTTCATATTAAATTTACAATTTAAGCACAGCTACGATGATAGCTGAAGTAAATATAATTTCACCGTTTCAGTTTTAAACTATAACAGCGTAATTTAATTGTTATATACAATAAGAGTAAGAAGTTATAACATAGTTTTTTACTTAGCTTGTACATTATTAAATATATTAAAACTTCTAAATTGTGGATGCCAACTAGAATTAAATCAACAATGTTATCAGAACAGAAATGAATTTACGCCAGTGATATTTTTTTACCTGTATCTATCATTAGGTGTATTGTATCTTTAAATTTGGGGGGGGGGGGTTATAATTAAATTTCTAAGGGGATACTGCAGTTACGGTAATCAGTTGTTTCTTAAATGTGTTCTTTATGAAATATACTGTATTTTTATACTGTAAGGGGAGGTTAGAATTCAATGGTCAATTTTATCATAACAGACTTGTCGTTATACTAGGAAAATTATTTTTTCTATCTGTAAACTTGCAATTAATTGTGGGATGGGATTACAATTCAATGAAAAATGGAGTCAAAGCAGAAAAGTATAAAGTAGCCAGTTATATTAATTTTAGTTGTATCTACTAATAAACATATACCAAAATTAAAAGCGCAGTACCTTAATATAATTGTGTTGGAGGTTATGGCCAAGTGTATTGGAAAAGACACTAATTTCACCAGAGAAGTATGGACGTAAAGTTCCTCATCAGAAGCCATTATGAGTTGTGGAGGCAGATTATAGGCGATATTCAATGCTCGGTTCTCTTGATAGTGATACGACGTCCGCTTTACGGCTGCTATCGGCTTGGACACAACTAGAAAAGTCTAGTATGTCCATGTTGGTTGTTAATCAGTGTCCGAAAGTTGTTTAGGGGAGAAAACTGAGTATCATGCTTATAAATTACCTGAAAATCAGACCAATACCACGTCACCGTAGTTGACGTTCATTGGTGTCCGAGTGACCAGCAATAGCTCACCGTAGTTGATATTCGTTGGTGTCCCAGTGACTAACAATAGCACGCCAGTCACCGTAGTTGATGTTCGTTGGTGTCCCAGTGACTAGCAATAGCACGCCGGTCACCGTAGTTGATGTTCGTTAGTGTCCCAGTGACCAACAAAAGCACGCTGGTCACCGTAGTTGACGTTCATTGGTGTCCCAGTGACCAGCAGTAGCTCACCGTAGTTGATATTCGTTGGTGTCCCAGTGACTAACAATAGCACGCCGGTCACCGTAGTTGATGTTCGTTGGTGTCCCAGTGACTAACAGTAGCACGCCAGATACCGTAGTTGATGTTCGTTGGTGTCCCAGAGACCAACAGTAGCACGCCAGACACCGTAGTTGACGTTCATTGGTGTCCCAGTGACCAACAGTAGCACGCCGGTCACCGTAGTTGATGTTCGTTGGTGTCACAGTGACCAACAGAAGCACGCCTGTGACCGTAGTTGACGTTCGTTGGTGTTCCAGTGACCAACAGTAGCACGCTAGACACTGTAGTTGACGTTCGTTGGTGTCCCAGTGATCAACAGAAGCACGCCGGCCACGTAGTTGGTGTTCCAGTGACCAACAGTAGCACGCTAGACACCGTAGTTGACGTTCGTTTGTATCCCAATGCTTATCAGTAGCAAGCCGGATACTAGTTGACGTTCGTTGGTGTCCCAGTGATCAACAGAAGCACGCCGGCCACCGTAGTTGACGTTCGTTGGTGTTCCAGTGACCAACAGTAGCACGCTAGACACCGTAGTTGACGTTCGTTTGTATCCTAATGCTTATCAGTAGCACGCCGGATACTAGTTGACGTTCGTTTGTATTCCAATGCTTATCAGTAGCACGCCGGACACTAGTTGACGTTCGTTTGTATCCCAATGCTTATCAGTAGCACGCCGGACACCGTAAATTACAAACCGTTGTAAAGTCACCTAGATTTATCTCCTGTATCCTGCCAAACGCCTTCGGACAACGCCTGCTAATGTTATCTCTCATCTTGTCCTTTTGTCGTTTATAAACGCTTCTATAACAACCCTTGGCTTATCAAAGCTAAGATGTTACTTGAAGCCATCAATATCATTAAGTTTGTTATGATAGTTATTTGATAGTTTTGTACCTAAATATACGGTATTGTTAAATAATTTAAGACGTGTAATTTATTTAAGATCTTTGTACATTCTGTTAAGCGTTACTCTTATTAAATAAAAGGTTTTGTTTTTGAGGAGAATCAGAAATAATTTGTTTCTGTGAACCGGCGAAAATTTGTGTTTCATTAGTTGGATGTTAATAATCAACTGTTTTTAGTCACCCAAATATACTCTGGATTTTTACTTAGAATGATTTATACTTTAACACTGATCTTTTGTCAACACAACCTTCCCTCCAAAGGTTAAAATATAATATTTGGTAAACGTGTATCATCCATTCGAAAAATATCTCTTGTCGTGTTAACATATTTTCTTGATTGTGTTTCTATAACTCTGCAGTTTACTATTCTTACAACTTCTTAATTGGATATATCGTAAACTAAGAAGTTCATGCCATTTTATTTTTAATTTTTTCTGGCTCTTCTCTGTTAAAAACTGTCAAGATCCTTTATTCGTTTTTTATTTTATTTTTATTTTTTATTTTTTATTTTTTTTTTATTATTACAGAAGACTCATATCCATACAATTTTGATTTTTTTAATACTTTCCTTAAGTCCAAGTAATTTGGAAACTTAAGAAAAAAATTTTTATATTACCTTAAGCTCTTCAGCTGAATGTGCTGAGTAAAGCAAGATCAACAGAATATTGTAATTTTGTTTTAAACTTTTAATGTGCGTTATTTTCGTCAGTCTCAAACATTCATCCATAATGTATAGGCCTACCTACACCTCTATCTCGCAATTTTGAATCAATTATCAACATGGATGCAGTCATAAACGAATTGAAAAAAATAAGGAGCGAGAACACATCCTTGTCGTACTCCACTTTTGTTATATCAAAAGAATCAGTTGATAAACTGTTCAATTTAGCTAAAGTATTGTTTTTATTTTTTTAAAGTTATTAAAGAATTTTGGAAAGCAATACTTAAATTATTATCTTACTTTATTCCTCTATAATTAGTGAAATCTGATTTAATATTTTTACACTAAAGTACTGTTAATTATGGTGTCTTTAAAAATCATACCACCGTTCGTGAATGGGTGCGAGGCTAGGTTATCACTAGATGGGCGGAGGGTGGGTGATCACCGTCGTACGTGTATGGGCGGGCGGTTGAGCAATACCACCCACTTATATATGTAGAGTGGTATTGACTGTTTCTTGCTCCCAAATATCTGTAATTACTCCGTGTTATTTTGTTAGAACAAATTTAACCACCATACTAATGATTTTCTTTGGCATATTATCGACTCGGACTGCTTTATTATTTTTTAAATGGCAAATTGGAAATTTTTACTTCTAAATTGAGATCTTTACCTTGACCGTTATCTTTGCAATATTCTGGTAATGAATTAGATAGATTATTTATATCTAAAATGCTCTGTACAGTTAGAAGGGTTTCATCCGCTGTTTATACTTAAATATGGCTAAAGCTTAATTTTGATTTCATTTTTAACTAGCTACTTGTAGGATTTTTTTAAATCTATATTATAAAGAATTTGTTTAGTACTTTGAAGATTCTTCGGATGAATATTAAGGCCGATGTGTTTACGAGCACAGCGACTGATGGTGAGGTTTGCACACGAAGCGTGCAGTGGTGTCCTCTAGTAATAAGTTAGTTACTGAGAGAAGCCTGCACATTCTAAAATCTTGTGTTTTATAAGTAAGGAAATTAGTATATCGTGTTAAGAAATGAAGGGTATCCGCTGGTGTATAAGTGACTCAAAGACAGCGCTGACCTGGTTCATACAGACAGACACGGCCAGACAAACAACGTAAATTAAATCTGTCTGAGTGCCTTGCCAAGACTGCGCTCATTCACTTCGCTCGGAACTCAGGCTCTTGTGACGATCCTAATGCGATTTGGTTCGGGTAATGTCTCTTAGCATTTATCCAATAACCAATACTGTTTCCTTTATCCATAAAACTCTTTGGAAAAGATACTTTAGATCTTCAAAATAATCAACATTGAAAATGTGTAACCTAATATAATATTATTTAACTCCTAGAATAAATGTTATTTTCTTCATATAAGCGTTGACTTAATTTAATTTTTTCTGGTAAATAATAACTAAGTAAGTGTCTTGAAATTCAGATATGATACAATACTGAACAATGACAGAAAAATGTCATAAAATACTTTAATTTTTTTAAATGTATTCGTGTGACTCAATAATAATCATACTAAATATTCCATTTATTTGTCCGTCCGAACGAGCATATCATTCATTAAAAACTTATCTTCGTTTTTCTAGCACATCCAAAATCAAGTAATATTTTTATTTTTCTTGAGATAAAAAATACGCCCGTGCCTACGAGAATTTTACAATATAAGTTAATTTTTTGAACACTTATAACAATTTTCCCCAAAATACTCGATATTAAATTAAAATAAAAACTATCTTCATTTCCCTGGAATAATTTACGACATAAAAAAATTACTTAAATAATCAAGGAGTTGCAACATTTGACATAAATAATAAAAATTACTAAATTTTAACTAACTAACTATAACTGTAATTATTTTAATATGCAATAGGGAAATGGGCTGCATGGGCAGAAGCATATGACCTTAATTCTTCCAAATAACAGAATGGCAATTTACTATATATATATATATATATATATATATATATATATATATATATATATATATATATATATAGTACTTATAGTTGTAATTGATGCAAAACATTATTAATAATTTATTTTATTTAATAAATAGGTTCAATCTTACATAACCCTCAGTACAAAAAAACAACCCCCCTTCCCCAACATTAAACATAATTTTACTCTTCTTTACCACCTCGTATTGATGTCGAAATCTCGCTGTTCCAAAAAGTGTGTGGGTTTCACTTGTTAATTTGTGTGTCTTTTAGTCTTAGGAATATATTATAAGAAACATTTCATTTTAAAATACAAGAATATTCTATATATTAATAATCAAGAATGTCAAACAAATTTATGTCCTAATTAATCGTATAAGCAAAAAATTAGTCATTATGTGTGAAATTTTAAGTCAATTCACCTAATGAAATAAACGAATCTTTTTAATTCTGCTGTCAAATTTATTATGATCATTTGTGTGAGTCGTTAAGGTAATTCTGTAGCCTAAATTACTCAAAGGCTTATTTATAACTTAACTATTAGGTCTAGTTTGAATTTAGTTTCAAATTATAACACTAATATACATCAAACCTAAATAAGTAGCAACTAACAATAAACAAAAACAATTAAACCTTTTCGAGGTGTGTTTGTTTGTTTGTTTGTTTTTTGTTTGTGTAACATCAATAGTACTATTAACTCAGATATTAGTTATTTTAACGTGTTCTGGAGAGAGACAGAGAGAGATACACTGCTGGCGCTACCTGTGAAGACAAAACTAGAACTAATTTCACAAGACAGGAAAGCCGACTTCACAGGATCCATATGAGCGAGTAGTCTTCATGTTTCTATACTCTATATGTATGAATCAGGTTCGTTTCTTACTAGGGCTAACTATCTTCCAATTTTCCAACATTTAAGTATATTTAACATTTTAATCCCGTATTTTTAAACATATTCATTTATTGGTATGACTGCTTGATATAATCGTTCAGTGATTAATTAAAACATAAAATTATGCACAAAACGCATTACTATTATTTTAACACTTTTTTCTTAAGTTTCTGTTTCTTAGTTGTTGTCTTATATCAGTTCTAAAACAACAAAATATTATTTTAAAATTGTTACAAAACGGCAAATTAAAGAAAGCAAGAAAGAAATAATATAAAATATCATACTATTCTTGTTTTTAAACTATAAAACACTTATGTTGAAACATAACTAATGTATTATATTTAATTAAAATCCCTTTAATTAAAAAAAATAACGTAAACTCATGAAATAAGTATAAATTATGGCTATTTAGTGGCGTTATTATATTTGATGACGGCGATGTGTGCAGTCTGTAATAACATCAATTAATTACTAGCAATAACATTTATTTGCCCCAGTCAAACAAACAGTATCAAATTGGTTGACGTGGTTTCATGTGAATGTATTAGTGAATTTAATTGATGCTGCATGTAACCGAGATCTGACCTCAGCTCTGATTGGTAGCTCGGCAAATGTGCTTATTTAAAAATACGAGTAGCTGCAAACGTTTTCTGGTTTATTGTTTATCGGCTAGTTGTCTCGTTTCATTAGCCACAAGTTTTCAAATATAAAGTGATATTTCAATTTTGATGTTTTTTTAGTTTAAATGTGTTATATAATTTCATAATCATAATTTAAAATTGATAAATTTAATTTAAAAATGATATATTGGTAGTTTTAACTACCAATTTATTGTATCTCATGGATTCACTCTCTATAAGTTCCAAAATTTGAGTTACAATTTTATTGTGTTGGAATATACGTGCCACTTCTTTAGATGACATTCTATAGTATTAAAACACATTTGGCATTCTCCTTGAGGGATGGTAACGATATATCGATGCATTGGAAACATCGATAAATACTTTTCGATATATCGATATATTAGTATCGATTTTTGTAATTCGATAATATCAACCTTATCGATATTTTGGTCTGATATATCATATTTCTAAATACTGACTTTATTCTCTCTACTCAAAATCATCACGAACAACTTATTTAAATTGCCTTTTATGCGTACAAAACATGTATTGAAATAATAAATCAACTTTATTAAGTTTTTGTACCTGAGTTTAACGCACTAAAATGTAGTTTCTTGTTGACCAGTTTCTTGTTGGAATAGGTAAACGAAGTTTTGTGTGAGTTGGCAACACTGACTCCAAGATGCCTAGCCAGTCGCCTTACAAAACCATTATTATGTTATTCTTTTATAATTAACATAGTAATTAAAGGTATTGTTGTTTTTATTTGAATTTTGGTCATTCAACCACAGACCACAACTTGTTTCGTGTAGATAAATATATTAACTTTTACATTCAGTAGGCTATTCTAAATACTGACAGCTAAACACGAGTGTTCTTTTCGTCATTACATAAGAGATAGTGCATAGTTTTAAACAGATAAATCACTTACAATTCGATATATTGGTTATCCGATATATTGATAATTTTCTTGTAATATTATCGTTAGATCGATATTTGGTTTGCGATGTATCGATAGGTCGAAAATATTTGCCATCCCTATTCTTCTTATAGTATCTATTCCAATTATATTGGTGACCATTTCTGTTGAATTTTCCTCCCTATTATTTTAACAGAGGATATAGAATATGATTTTTAAAGTTCAGTAATATATCAAACAGAACCCCGTACGGTATTCAAATCTTTACGTCTGTTAAACACTTTTTACAATGTTTTTGGTCGAATTCCAACATTTGCTTCATGTTCACTTTGACTTGAGGTAATTTAGATAACCTTTAAAGTGTAATAAACCTTCATCAGCTTTGTATTTAAACCCAAATGTATTGTAGAGTTACAATCAGTACGGTAGGCGAGTTATTCGTTCGAGTCTTCGAAATATCAACCCAGCGCTAATTTCTACACTGGGCTTATATGTTATATGATCAATATGTCACGTTACGTGTAAATACAGTTTTGAGCGGCTTGGCATGGTTTCAATTAAAAAATATTGGTTAATTATGCAGTTTCCACTGACCTAAAAAAAAACTAAAAGTTGTTAAGGAGGTTAAGTTACACTATCAGGAGTGATCATTTCATCTTTTTTCCCCTGGAAAATCATAAAACTCGTTTTTTATATAAGAAAATAAACAAAACTACTGTTTTAATTTTTATTTTTTTTCTTCGTTTAATGTGTTTTTTACGCTGACCACGAAAATGTAAATGGTTTTGCGAAAAAGTTATTGTTTTTCACCCATTAAAAAATCTGTTCGCAAACATAACCTAGAAACATGGACTTTGCTAACTATTAATCTATCTCATTATCTATAGTTTTTTTTCTTTTCAAACGATGTAAACTATTAAAATCATTAACTTACAGTTTTATAACACATCATTTTAACATTGCCTCTTATGGGATTTAAAAAAAATGGTGATTAACTCTGCAAACAGGTGACACATGCAACTCACTATATCCGACCTCAGCAGGACCACACCAAACCATTTATACCATCAATCACTAGGAGTCTGATGGAAGGATAAAAGCTATTTTTGTTTTATACACACCAACCCTTTTTCTCTCATCAATTTCTTTCCTTTTTTCTTTTACTTTTATTTATTTGTTTATTTTTAAGACGCCGATCGTCAAGATATGGGCGAATATGGATTTCGAATGATAGTGGATGAGTGAATGTAGTCATTGTTACAAACTAAGGCCCGACTATTCCTTTAGAAAGTGTCATTAATTAATAGCCCTATGACAAATGGACAGCTCTCACACCCATCCTAATTATTATTAAAGACTTCATCCTAATTCACCAATCTACACATTTAGGACAACAAACAACCAACCCTTTATGAACCCCCCCCCCCAATATCACACCTCTTTATCTATCTAAACAAAAAATCTAATGACATAAAATAAATGTCAGAAGAAATTTTTAACCTCCACTGGACCACAGAATTTCCTTTCCTATAACTACTCGCAATAAATTCTGTTTCCTGGCCTCCGGAACGACCAACCTACCGTCTCTCCGGTGACAATATATACAAACTTTTTTTATAGTATAATGATCACTTAATGGCCACTAAAAGTGATTCACCACTACAATAGTTTTTTCCGTTATACATTCGAAAGAAATTGTTGTCATAAACCAGAATACTTTTATAATTCGTGTTCAGCATGAAGAACACACCAAATTAAAAACATTATAAAACAATCATTTTAATTAGCAAAAATATGTTAAATATCCTAATAGCACTGATTTTTTCAGTTATTTCGGTAAAACGTAGTTTCTTTAGAATAAAAGGTAGGCTATCTCTCATGATAACTACAGCCATTGACTCATTCCAAATGAAGTTTTCTAATTTTGTAAAGTGAGTGAAAACTGCATAACTACCCTACTTTGTTACTAAAGTACCTAATGGTTTTAACAGATTTTACTATTGGGTCTCTTAGTGAAGCATTACTAATTTAGTCTAGCTTAAATGAGAAAGTTTCGGTTATTATTGCTTCACATAATAATGAAGCAATCATGTTTAGTCTGAAAAAGAAATGTTTGACATGTTACAAAAACATCTCGAAGAAAATTTGAACGATGTGTTTTCGTCTTGGTATAACCTAACTCTAATTGTTATTAATTGGTTATTTATTTCGACATGTTTTAGGTTAACATATTAGAGCTCTTATAAGTATTTATTTCAGACTCAGCCGTCCCATAACTACCTATTTTAAATTACTTACTTGAAAATTACATGTAATTACACTAAGTCGAAACGTCGTGCATAGTGCAATTTATTCAATAGCTTCAATTCAATATCTTAACCTCAAAATTTATTCAATAGGATTAAATTTTGAGGTTAAGTAGCAGAGCAGCTCTAACTTCCCCACTCCGAGAAATAAGGACGTGTTTCGGTAATTATGTATAACTCACGAGGTTTACCACTTGGCCAGGCGATGCGCAGTAAACTAAGTTAGTAGGGGAGCCGCCGAGTCATTATGTGCCATATGGTAAATAAAAATAGAAAATAAAATCATCTGTAATTTAAATGTTTGTTTACAACCTGACTTAAAGCCTTGTTATTGTTAGTAGATAAATAATAAATCGTTGTGACAATCATTGCTAATTAATTAAAAAATGACAAGTTTTACTTTTTAATTTATTTGTTTATAGATATATTGATTATATCAAAATGTTATTTATTGATTTATGAGCATATTATTGTGCCTATTTCCAGAGCAGACTTTGCAAAGATAGATTATTATGTTGGTTTTGTCTTAACAATAGGAGGTTTTAATTCAAATTAAAAATGTAAACGACCTTCCTGATTGGCCGTTATAATAAATGTAAAGAAACAACAAAGGAGGCGAAAATAAAGCATGACCAGCAACACTAGAGATCAGTCAGACAGTCACATGGTGGAGGGGTGTATAACAGTGGTGGGACTGGGACTGCCCTCCCCTCCACTTCTAGTATTATTCCCCTCATGCGCATGCCAAGTGCCTCGGTAAGCCTCGCGAGTTATACTATGCCTCAGAAAATGCGTTGAAAAAGTGGTGAAATATAAGGTTATAATACTTGAGAAGTTTGATTTTAGACGCGGAAAACCCGGTTTTTACAAAAAAATTGAAAAACTAGTTTTTTTATGTGATGGTGAAAAAAAACTTTTAAATTGGAATGTAAAAAAAAAGAAATTTTTTCATTTTACTTATTTTTTAATGCTGAACAAGAATATATTATTGGTTTTTCAATAAAATTAATTTTTCGGCCCGAAAAATATACTTTTTACATACCTAACCAAGTATAACCTAACTTATCCTAATCTTGTATATATTCAACAAAAATGCATAATTTGTATTAAATTCGGAGCTTAGTGACGGCTTGGCGACCGTCACTCCGACGGCGCCAAATACGAGCGAATTTGTTTTTGGTGGCTAGTCATATGGGCACCATAGGTGATTTGCCGCGAACGTAATTTTTCCGCGATATCTCAAGAAGTAATCGTTGTAGACCAAAATTGTTTACAAATTCGTGTTCAGAACCAAAGATTATATCATATGTTTAAAAAAATATGAAAAAAAAATCACGGAAATTAACGGATATAAATCGAAAAATAACATATTTTAAAATTTAGATTTTTCTGTTTTTGTCGTATAAATCATTATTTCCGCGGAATAAAAATTGTTCTCATAAAATATAGACTTGATCCTACCCATGGTGATAACAAGGTCAAGATTGACGAGGTGTCTAGAAAGCGCATAAAATACCTCTTTTTCAATTTTGTCATTTCACATTGGAAATATCCAACTTTACTTTTATGTATATTTGTAACCTACTCAACTAATAACAAACTTTAAAGCATCTTACTACGTACAAAAAACTATTTATAAATTCAAAAATGAAAATCTTATTCCACAAGCCCTCATATAACAGCTAACACATGTTTGTGAACTTGAGTTCAACAGCTAATTGCAAACAGAGAGAACTAAATGAGGGACAAATAAACGGTCCAAATGTTTAAGGCACAATTATGTTCATGTTGTAAACAACGCCACGGTAATAAAACTAATTAATCCGCTGTTTGATAATGTCACAATATCAGACAGTCCAGTAAAAAGGTTAATTACGTGGGTTGTTAACAAGAGATTAATATAACTGTAACTTTTTACGATCTTATAATTGTTGATCTTGTCACTTACCTGTAATTTTCGAATACTTTTCTATTTTATTTAAATAATATAACCATTACTATTTAAATGATGGTGAACTCTATCTCAAATGATTTTCTAACAACATGCAAATTCATAAACCGATATTTCACAATCCCTCATCTTCCCAAGAAATTAAGTTGGTGATTTAAATAATCTAATATAATGATCAAATTAGTGGGCTATAATACATAGCCGCTTCTGAGAAGTCATTAATTCTACGAGTATTTGATAACAAGCCTTCTCGAGTATCACGCGCTTATTAGACACAAATTATTAACATTAATAAGAACCAATTACCATCAGCTATCGAAGAATGTCCTTTCGTCTGGATTTTGATACATATTTTGTAAGATTTTAGCATCCAAATTTAAATTAATTTTTAAACACCTTAACAGCATAGCAGTTGGAAAGGTATATTACATTCTATTTTGGGCCTAACTACGAGTACATTTATTTTATTACTCTTTCTTTATTAGACGATATACATTTAATAAAATACTAATTTCTCAAATACTTCAACTTAATTCCTTTCCAAATAATCTCGTTTGTATTGTTAGATGAGATCGTAAGTCATTTAAATTTGTTTGTGTAATAACTTCTGCGATCATAGCCTTGTCAGCAATAAGGTGATAAACATGCATATTAATATATATATCCATATATTTAACTGAGTATTAAAGAGTTTTCTAAAATGAGTATAACTTCTCATCAACAAGACAACTTGCGTATACCTTTACTTATGTGCAAGTTACTTTCTGCCTATGAGTTGTTATCGTTACTTGCTGATCGTTACTCACTGCAGTTACTTTCTGCCAATAAGTTGCTACCGTTACTTGCTGGTCGTTACTTACTACCGTCACTTTCTGACCGTTACTTACTGCAGTTACTTTCTGCCTATAAGTTGCTACCATTACTTGCTGGTCGTTACTTACTACCGTCACTTTCTGACCGTTACTTACTGCAGTTACTTTCTAACTGTAAGTTGCTACCTTTACTTGCTAATCGTTACTCACTGCAGTTACTTTCTGCCTATAAGCTGATATCTATTATTAGTGAGAAAAAATATATTCGAAATCTGTCTAATTTATTGACCTACTTTTATGTACTGGTGGCGCAGTGCTGTAACCCAGCTACTTGGGGACAAAGTGTTTGGTAGATCATATGCGATAGGTTGGATGTTCGGTCCTCTTAATACCGACATGGCGTCCGCTCAATGGTTGCTATCGGCGTGGACACTACTAGAGAAGTCTGGGATGTCCATGTTGGGTGGTAATCGTTGTGTGGATGTTGTGCGGGGGAGATCACAGAGTATCAGGCTTGTCAATCAGCTGAAAATCAGACCAGCACTACGTGGTTCGGCTTCCACGTAAAGCTGTAGGTCCCTTAGTTGCCATGGCTGTTGGGCTATTAATAAATTGCCCTTACTGAGGAACATTTGAACTCAGTTAGTAACCAGACTACACTCATCCACATTCATCCTACACTCATATAACCATTCATATTCGCCTTAAAATACCAATAACGTTGTGTCGGCGTCCCATATGTAAAAATGTAAGAATATCGTCACTTTCTGATCGTTACTTACTTCAGTTTTTAACGTTATAAGAGGTAACATTTTATTTATTTTGTTGTCTTAATAAATTAATGTAGTTAATGTAAAAAAGAACTACTAAGTAGTAAAATTATTGTTAATTAGTCTCTCCCGTAACGTTATTTGATAACATTACTAGTCACGTGACCCGGTCCGCCAGTGCCGATGCTGTGGAAGAACGCTGAAATGTATTGTTGCAGCAATATATTATTTACAGCTTGACCCATTTCTACGCATGCATCACACTGCGGCACTCTGTGTTACTCAAGTGGAGCTATAAATCCGCTACCACTTGTTCTCGCTACGCGTGCAATGATCAAAACTCATGACTTTACTATTTACACGGATATTTACGGACTATTACATAGTAGTCAATATCACGCCACATCATAGAGTTATCTACGTTGAATGTTGTAGCATTGTATATACAATTCCATGTAAATTGCAGGTCCGTGCTATTAATACTGAAAAGGTATAATCGTATTTTTTCCATAAAAAAGTATAGGAAAATAGTCGTGTCATAGAAAACAATCTGGGAAATATATGACATGTAATATTCCCTTAGACATTACTACCTACGTATTTGGTTCAAAGTTTAAAATGCTGTCTTTTTGTTGCAATATTGTTAAGGAAACAGTTTTTAATAAAAAATGTATGCTTTGATGCTTATATTCTTTCCTATTGACAGTAATTTACTACAATGATCAACAGTGGTGGATGTAATTTTTGGATCTAGCAAAGATGACCTTGTGTTATCTAATAATAGGCTACCAATGTTCTAAAAATTTGCCATCGATCAAAGTATACATTTGTTAAATATTCATCCCAGACCTATCATTCATCAGACTTTTCTAGTAAAAATCTGTAGACGTTACTTCTAGTTTTACTGAACCGTAGTATCCTTAACCATCCCGTAAGTATTGGCCAAACACAACCGATTTGGGGGTTACATAATCATGAACTTTGTAACCCGTCAAAGTCTGTAGACGTTACTTCTAGTTTTACTGAACCGTAGCATCCTTAATCATCCCTTACGTAATGGCCAAACACAACCGAGTTGGGGGTTACATAATCATGAACTTTGTAACCCGTCAAAGTCTGTAGACGTTACTTCTAGTTTTACTGACCCGTAGCATCCTTAACCATTCCTCAAGAATTGGCCAAACACAACCGAGTTGGGGGTTACATAATCATGAACTTTGTAACCCGTCAAATTCTGTAGACGTTACTTCTAGTTTTACTGAACCGTAGCATCCTTAATCATCCCTTACGTAATGGCCAAACACAACCGAGTTGGGGGTTACATAATCATGAACTTTGTAACCCGTCAAAGTCTGTAGACGTTACTTCTAGTTTTACTGAACCGTAACATCCTTAATCATCCCTTACGTAATAGCCAAACACAACCGAGTTGGGGTTACATAATCATGAACTCTGTAACCCGTCAAAGTCTGTAGACGTTACTTCTAGTTTTACTGAACCGTAGCATCCTTAACCATCCCTTAAGTATTGGCCAAACACAACCGAGTTGGGGTTACATAATCATGAACTTTGTAACCCGTCAAAGTCTGTAGACGTTACTTCTAGTTTTACTGAACCGTAACATCCTTAATAATCCCTTAAGTATTGGCCAAACACAACCGAGTTGGGGTTACATAATCATGGACTTTGTAACCCGTCAAAGTCTGTAGACGTTACTTCTAGTTTTACTGAACCGTAGCATCCTTAATCATCCCTTAAGTATTGGCCAAACACAACCGAGTTGGGGTTACATAATCATGGACTTTGTAACCCGTCAAAGTCTGTAGACGTTACTTCTAGTTTTACTGAACCGTAACATCCTTAATCATCCCTTAAGTATTGGCCAAACACAACCGAGTTGGGGTTACATAATCATGGACTTTGTAACCCATCAAAGTCTGTAGACGTTACTTCTAGTTTTACTGAACCGTAGCATCCTTAATCATCCCTTAAGTATTGGCCAAACACAACCGAGTTGGGGGTTACATAAGCATGAATTTTGTAACCCGTCAAAGTCTGTAGACGTTACTTCTAGTTTTACTGAACCGTAGCATCCTTAATCATCCCTTAAGTATTGGCCAAACACAACCGAGTTGCGGTTACATAATCATGAACTCTATAACCCGTCAAAGTCTGTAGACATTACTTCTAGTTTTACTGAACCGTAGCATCCTTAATCATCCCTTAAGTATTGGCCAAATACAACCGAGTTGGGGTTACATAATCATGAACTTTGTAACCCGTCAAAGTCTGTAGACGTTACTTCTAGTTTTACTGAACCGTAGCATCCTTAATCATCCCTTAAGTATTGGCCAAACACAACCGAGTTGGGGTTACATAAGCATGAACTTTGTAACCCGTCAAAGTCTGTAGACGTTACTTCTAGTTTTACTGAACCGTAGCATCCTTAACCATCCCTTAAGTATTGGCCAAACACAACCGAGTTGGGGTTACATAATCATGAACTTTGTAACCCGTCAAAGTCTGTAGACATTACTTCTAGTTTTACTGAACCGTAGCATCCTTAATCATCCCTTAAGTATTGGCCAAACACAACCGAGTTGGGGTTACATAAGCATGAACTTTGTAACCCGTCAAAGTCTGTAGACGTTACTTCTAGTTTTACTGAACCGTAGCATCCTTAACCATCCCTTAAGTATTGGCCAAACACAACCGAGTTGGGGTTACATAATCATGAACTTTGTAACCCGTCAAAGTCTGTAGACGTTACTTCTAGTTTTACTGAACCGTAGCATCCTTAACCATCCCTTAAGTATTGGCCAAACACAACCGAGTTGGGGTTACATAATCATGAACTTTGTAACCCGTCAAAGTCTGTAGACGTTACTTCTAGTTTTACTGAACCGTAGCATCCTTAATCATCCCTTACGTAATGGCCAAACACAACCGAGTTGGGGTTACATAATCATGAACTTTGTAACCCGTCAAAGTCTGTAGATGTTACTTCTAGTTTTACTGAACCGTAACATCCTTAATCATCCCTTAAGTATTGGCCAAACACAACCGAGTTGGGGTTACATAATCATGAACTTTGTAACCCGTCAAAGTCTGTAGACGTTACTTCTAGTTTTACTGAACCGTAACATCCTTAATCATCCCTTAAGTATTGGCCAAACACAACCGAGTTGGGGTTACATAAGCATGAACTTTGTAACCCGTCAAAGTCTGTAGACGTTACTTCTAGTTTTACTGAACCGTAGCATCCTTAATCATCCCTTAAGTATTGGCCAAACACAACCGAGTTGGGGTTACATAATCATGGACTTTGTAACCCGTCAAAGTCTGTAGACGTTACTTCTAGTTTTACTGAACCGTAACATCCATAATCATCCCTTAAGTATTGGCCAAACACAACCGAGTTGGGGTTACATAATCATGGACTTTGTAACCCGTCAAAGTCTGTAGACGTTACTTCTAGTTTTACTGAACCGTAGCATCCTTAATCATCCCTTAAGTATTGGCCAAACACAACCGAGTTGCGGTTACATAAGCATAAACTTTGTAACCCGTTGAAGTCTGTAGACGTTACTTCTAGTTTTACTGAACCGTAACATCCTTAATCATCCCTTAAGTATTGGCCAAACACAACCGAGTTGCGGTTACATAATCATGAACTTTGTAACCCGTCAAAGTCTGTAGACGTTACTTCTAGTTTTACTGAACCGTAACATCCATAATCATCCCTTACGTATTGGCCAAACACAACCGAGTTGGGGTTACATAATCATGAACTTTGTAACCCGTCAAAGTCTGTAGACGTTACTTCTAGTTTTCCTGAACCGTAGCATCCTTAACCATCCCTTAAGTATTGGCCAAACACAACCGAGTTGGAGTTACATAAGCATGAACCCGTCAAAGTCTGTATGTGTTAAATATTCATGGTTGGTCTATCAACATACAATTAGTTTTTCTGGTATAAACTTAGCACATTGATTTTATTGTTACTTTAGACTCACAAACTGTATTGTGAGTTTACAATTATTCGTATTTTTTACAAATTGAATTTTCTAAAACCATTTTTTTCGCTAAGAATTTAATGTTGTTCAAATGTATATTCAAAAACGTAAAACATAAATAAATCTTAAGTCGTGAGAAAACATGTCCAAATCTGGTCGGTAGCGTAGTTCGATCTCAGTCATGACAAACTTTCAGAGGGATCAACTGATAACCATTGTGATATTATTATAATCGTTTTGAGATTATTTTTTGACTAAAAAGAGAACTGACTTAAACATATATTTTTTATCAGTAAAATATCGGGACAAGTTCAAATTCAATGGAAGTAAACTAAGTAAATCTTCTAGAACCAGCTGTTAGCTGAGCCTGTACTTTGCTGCGGCAACAGGAACGGGGCAATTAACTGCACAAGTTACGTCTGCAATCCCGCCCACACACTAAACCACGAGGCACTGCAAATTAAAAGTAAGAGGCTATACAGTAATTGCTTAACTGAAAGAAATAGTTCACTAATAATGGAAAATTCTTCCCCTTTCCTACAAATGTGATGGAATATGTGTTACGGACGATCTCCGGATGTAAATCACACAAAGTTATTGATTGTAGGTTTATTTAATTTTCCTGTTAAGTTGTAATTACCTCCTAAGTTGTTTTTAATAATAAAAAAAAAATATTTATGTTGAAATATGAAAATATAAATTATTAAGATGTGGGGTTAGTTATTTTATATCTTCTCTCCACTCAACGTTGTACAATGCCAAAATATTATTACCAAAATTGGACGTAAAAAGCGTAAATTGACGTAAAAACCGCAGCAAAAGTAATTATTAACATAACAATAATAATGTTACTTCAAATGTATAAGAAAACAACTTAATAAACATATCCCCTAAGACAACGTTGAACAGTGTCCAGAACACAACTGTGAGCTCCGTAAAACAGTGCCCCCGACTACAACTGTGAACCCTGTAAAACAGTGTCTCCGAACATAATTATGAGCCTCGTAAAACAGTATCACCAAACACAATTGTGATGCCCTAAAACAATGTCCCAGAACACAACTGTGAGTCCCGTAAAGCAGTGTCCCTGAACACAACGGTGAATCCAGTAAAACAGTGTCCCCGAACACAACTGTGAGCACCGTAAAGCAGTGTCCCTGAACACAACGGTGAATCCAGTAAAACAGTGTCCCAGAACACAACTGTGAGTCCCGTAAAGCAGTGTCCCTGAACACAACGGTGAATCCAGTAAAACAATGACCCAGAACACAACTGTGAGCTCCGTAAAACAGTGTCCCCGAACATAACTATGAGCCTCGTAAAACAGTGTCTCCGAACATAAATATGAACCCCGTAAAACAGTGTCTCTGAACATAACTATGAACCCCGTAAAACAGTGTCTCTGAATATAAATATGAACCCCGTAAAACAGTGTCTCTGAATATAAATATGAACCCCGTAAAACAGTGTCTCTGAATATAATAATAATAAACTTTAATAATAAACCCTATTTATTCCTCAAAAAATATATAAAAACATTTTACATAAATTATAAAGGAATTACTAGCCACTGTTTCCAGTAATCGTGGCTAGCTCAACTTAAACATTCTAGTAAACAAAACAAAGGACAGTCAAAACTTATCAAAAGAAAATCAAGCGGTCCGCCGCAGTGTGCACAGTCCAAGGTTGACGTTTCCTGTCAACTACTTGATAGGCTAGAATGTGTACAGTATTTGGGCTTACGTATTATTAATTAGCTATTTAATATTAATTTTATAAACTTGTTACTTAGGCTAATACTGTAAATAAATGATCAATTTCATCTAAATTAAATAACCACTTCTTCACTTTAATAGAATACTTTTTTAAATTATTACAGTTTTTTATTTCTGATGGCAAATAATTTATAAATTTTGGTCCCAGAAAAGAAAAGCTTTTTTTGAAGATTGATTTATTCACCTTAGGTCTTACTATAAGTCCCATTGCATCGCCTCTTGTTCTTGGGTAAATTCTATCATTTCTGATGTTTCCGCTTTTTTTAAAGAACATTTTTAAAACTTTAAATACAAACAAATATTTCAGTGGTAGTATTTTTAAATCCTTATAAATTGGTGCTGCTGATTCAAATCCATTTTTTCTGGCAATAAGTCTAATAAAATGATTTTGAGTTACTATTAACGGTTGAATGGTTACGTTGTCAGTACTTCCCCAGTTCTCTATTCCATAATTTAACTTAGAGTGAATCAGTGCAAAATAAATAGTTTTTAATAATTTATCATCAATAAAATTTCTTATGTAATAGAAGTTTCTGATACTTCTTCTTAAACCAGATTGTAGTTTGATTATATGCGACTTCCAACTTAATTTTTCGTCTATAATTAATCCCAGGTATTTTATTTCTCTCACTTGTTCAATAGTTTCACAGTCACATATAGGTGGTATATATTGGCAATTCAGTTTATGAAATTTTAGTGTGTTATTAAATTGAAAGCCTTTCAAATCAAAATTTATAAACTTAGTTTTTGAGGCATTTAGTACCATTCTATTATTTTCGCACCATTTCCTAATTGTTATTAAATCCTCTTTCATGTTGTTCCATATACTTTCCCACTGTTTTTCCGAGTATTTAATGGCAGTATCATCCGCGAAACCTGTAATTTTTCCTTTCAATGGCAAACTTAACATATCATTTATAAACACAAGGAACAAAATTGCAGCCATAACTGAGCCCTGAGGCACTCCTATTGTAACAGTCTTAGATATACTTAAAGTATTGGACACTTTTACTTTCTGCTGCCTATTTTTTAAATATGTTTCAAACCAGTTTAAGGTGTTACCTCTTATTCCTGCATATTCCAATTTCTTTAACAATATTTTATGATTCACTAAATCGAATGCCTTACAAAAATCAATAAAAATACCGGCCACTTTGTAGTTGTTATTGAAGCTACTGTATACTTGTTCTATAAAACCAGCAATTGCTCCTTCTGTATTTTTCCCTTTTATAAATCCAAACTGATTAGTGTTAAAGAATTTTTTATTATTTAAATATTCCAACAGCCTGATTTTCATGCATTTCTCAACAATCTTAGTTATTACCGACAGCAAAGTAATAGGTCTATATTGCTCAACCAAGTCTTTTCTACCTTTCTTATGAATTGGAAAGGAATAACTATGAACCCCGTAAAACAGTGTCCCCGAATATAACTATGAGCCTCGTAAAACAGTGTCTCTGAACATAACTATGAACCCCGTAAACAGTGTCTCTGAACACAACTGTGAGCTCCGTAAAACAGTGTCCCCGAACATAAATATGAATCCTGTATAAAACAGTATCCCCGAACACAATAATAATATCCTTAATAAATGCAAGTAAATGTTTTTACTTAAACCATACAATATTGTAACATTAATTATATAAACATACAATAGATAAACCATCCAATAGGAATATTTGTGCCAGTAATTTTGTTAGTTTGTGTGGCCCGCAACCACAGCTGGATTAAACTGCATTACATTTACATGGGACTACACTAGCGCTCCACAATGGACCACAAAAACAGCTGATATTTTGAGACTCAAAATTTAACATTGGATGGGAAGTCTATTTGTGTATAAAATCAATGATTGTAATCAATTATGTCACATAAGATTTGAACAAAACAAATTTTCATTATAGACTGATATTAATCATCAATCCATTTTCGCGAGAATTTATTTGTTACGCATTTAACACTGACGATGAACAATAAACCTTTTTAATTACCAACAAAAATACTCCCAATAGCAAACCAATAAGAAAAGCATTAAAATCCGAATGTAAACAAACAGCCCATGAACACAAGCGGTGGAGCGGTGGAGTACGTGTAAGCTGAAAGCAAGCGAAGCGAACAAATCTACACCTGCCAAAGTTATTGAGCTGTTTATGAACGCTGCGCACCTGTCGCATCCCATCATCTGCCGTGTTTATTTCAACTTTTTACTATTTCAGTTTCCCAAATAATTCGTTCTACAACTATTTGAAGAAATACAATTAACTGCTAAATTGGTCTAGCGTTAATTCCGATTTAAATTGCAGAAGACGAAAACAAATACTTAATTATTTCACTGGAGTATTAATCCATTAATGTTTAACTAGCACAGTTCGATTGTTTCTTGTCATTTTAGAACGTGTATGACACCTTCGCAACTACTGTTTTCGTGTACTGATATCTTCAAGCAACTGAAGATACGTGGTATGTAAAAGTAGCAAACATAAACAGTTGACAACAAACGTGAAAAAAATTATAATTTTCAACAAACCAGGTGATTTTCTTTCAATAAGGTCATACAGGCCTACCACAGATAAGACAGAAACAGGTGTTGTATCCGATGTGTGTCAAGTTATCAACTTGAGGTGAGTAGTTAGTTCTTCAATTCTCCTTATCCCCCCCCCCAAATTCCATAAATAAACTTTGTAACTATTGTATACAGACATACATAATATATTTCTAACAACTGCCAATAAGGCGTTTTCTGTGATCATAATAAAGTGAAATATCCTTATGGTGCATATTTTTTGTTAACAAAAACAACATTTCAGCAAACTGAATTATATTTTATTAATATTATACTATTGGTATCCTCTAGAAAGAGCTTACCAAAATCACAATATTCAAATAATTACCCTTAAGCTATTGATATTAAAACGACATTTGTAAGAATATGATATTAAATATTTTCTTTAAAGGAACATTTCAAAATATGGTGTATTTTATCAGAAGGAGAAATTTCGCATGGCTGGAACTGTTTATCTACATAAATTAGTATCGTGATATGCCACTTAGATTGCGACCTACTTCAAGCACTAGTGCGAGAGAGATGCTCTGAGTGGTGCAAGTGAGAGAGATATAGAATTAATCTTCTACCACTGTGTCATTCCATTTAATAGTTGATATTGAAATTAGGTGGATGGTAGGCCGTGTGCTAGCAGTGCTGTGCCAAACCCCGCCCATTACGTCATCAGTAGCACCCCTATATCCGCTAATATTGCAAGCACGTCGCGATATGTATGGTGTAACTGTATTGTAATTCTCAGTATAATCTGAAATGTGAGTCTACACCTTTCTATGAACCATCGTAGTCACTTGTTGTAGAGTGTAATTCTTAAGGACGATTCATACTGTAAAATGTTTTATTTCAACATTCGATTAAAGTCAACATGAGAACACTGTATTCATAATTCATCAAATACGAAACTTCCATCTTCTCTTTCCAAGTAGCTGGATTACAAAACTATGTCTGTATTCCTAGCCAGTGTTTTTAAACAATCTAATAAGATTACAAATACAATTTTAATTTAAGTAAACCCCTCACAAACTCTTCATGTATGTAAATACATTCAAAATGTATGCTATTATAGGTTAAAATCTAAAACAAATAACACATGTTAATTGATTAATGTTTTTTTTATATAATTAACCGATATATCAGTTCCAAAATCAATATATATTTAGCCATTTTGGGCATTGTTTGTTAAAGGAACTATGATTTCAAAAAGTAAAAGAAAAAGTATAATAGTTTTGTAAATAATTTACAATTTCAGCACCACTACGAGAATCGTAAAACATAAAATCATATAAACTCTTGTTGACAACTCTTTTTATGAACAATTCCGCTAAGCGTAGCTAATGACATTGTAACATAATAATTAAAGACGATTTTATCTCATTTTACACTTTTATCTCTTGTTTACAACATGGACATACTAATTGTGTCTCCTACATTCAGGCCGTTTATTTGTTTGTCCTCTCAGTTTACAATCAGCTGTTCAGCCAGACATTAAGCTTTACGCCGACATGATTGCTTCATTAACTTTGACTTTGAGGTTAGGGGACTCAACGTATTTGGTTATGTGTTTATATTGTCTGTAAATTATACATTTGACAGTGAGCACTTAACTACACGTATAGCCTGTGATTATTCTCGGTAATAATGCACTTTCTAGACGCTTTTAAAAATAATATTTCTTGTTTAAAAATGGTAAAATATGATTTTTGTTTACTAAGGAGGTTGATTTGAATCACTGAAATAATTGGTTTGCTAATATTATTGGTTCTGCTCTAAAAACACGCATTTAACTTACCTGACCAAACCTAACTTACCTGACCAAACCTAACTTATCCTATTCCTATATACTGAACAAAATGTCTAATTTTCTTTTAAATCGGGTGCCTAGCATCGGCACCCGATGCATGAATAAATGCAAATTCATGTTTGGCAGTTTGTTGTGACTTGTTTACCATCTTGTATTTGGCTGCCATCTTGCGATTTGCCGCGAGTGCTGTTTTTCGGCGATTACTCGGGAAATAATAGTCGTAGACGAAAATACTTTTCAAATTCGTATTCAGTGTATAAAACACATATAAGTTTACAAATTAACGAAAATCATACAAAACAATGGAAATATAACGAAAACTAATATAAGTAATACATTTAATGTTTCTATTTTCTTAGTACAAAATTAGTTTTCCGTGGAATAAAAGCTGTTTTAACAGAAAATATAGTCCTAATTCTACCCACTGGTGATAAAAATTTCAAGATTTGTTGAGCGTTTATAAATTGCGTAAATACATTTTTTATATTTTTAATAAAGCAAACAAATTAACCAACTAAGAAGTAAATGAACATAAGAGAACATGAAGTTTTTTAGCTTTGTTACTCTACGAAACATGAATCAACATATTGCCTGATTATATGCAATTGGTTCATTGAGAATATATTCACTATTCGTGTTTTTTTAAGAATGTGGGTGTATACAAAAATGTATAAATATTCCCCAAACAAATATCTACATAATTACAGTATCAATCTATAAACTAAAATCAACTAAAAATTCTAAATTATTATTAATAAAAAACCGATTCGTGAATACTGGCATATAATAATAATGTGCTGTTGTTATTGTTATTTGTTCAAAGTATTCTTCATGAAATAACATCAAACAGACGATCTTTCTCAAAACCAGTCATTAATTCAATTATAGAAGCCCAATTAAAAAGAACTTAACGATTCAATATTTCTTTATAATTAAGAAGAATGTTTTTATGCATTCAACAAGTTGTAACAGGTCCTTAATGGGACGGGGTTTGTTACCAATTAGAAGGCATTAATTAAGGTCACTATTCAAAACTACAATGCTTCAAAGTAGTTTAACTTTCTTTTGAATCAGGAACGTGCTCTAATAATAATTTTTAATTCTTTTTTATAAGAAAAATTCATTAAAAATTAGTTTACCAACGAAAATTACTATATATTTTACATTTTTAGAATTGTTCATGTTAGGTTTATTTCTGATTGTAATTGTTTTTTGTGAAAAACTGTTTTTAGTAAACTTAATGTCTGATTACAATCATGGAGAATTTCATTATTGTGTAATCTTTTGGTTATATTTTATACTGGTTCTAAAGTTATACCTCTGTTCTATGTGTTCCTTTGGTATTATCCTTAATTGCTATCTGGCCCCAAAACTCTAAATATTGCACAGATAAGTAAGAAAAAGTGGTCGCGTCTACTATAGCGCTGAATGGTTGTCGAGTTATTAACATGGGGTCTCGATTAGTTAGTTCTTCAGTTCGCCGTGTGGACAGAAGTCGCGTCTACTTTAGCGGTGAATGGTTGTCGAGTTATAAACATGGGGTGTCGATTAGTTAGTTCTTCAGTTCGCCGTGTGGACAGAAGTCGCGTCTACTATAGCGCTGAATGGTTGTCGAGTTATAAACATGGGGTGTCGATTAGTTAGTTCTTCAGTTCGCCGAGTGGACAGAAGTCGCGTCTACTATAGCGCTGAATGGTTGTCGAGTTATAAACATGGGGTGTCGATTAGTTAGTTCTTCAGTTCACCGTGTGGACAGAAGTCGCGTCTACTATAGCGCTGAATGGTTGTCGAGTTATAAACATGGGGTGTCGATTAGTTAGTTCTTCAGTTCACCGTGTGGACAGAAGTCGCGTCTACTATAGCGCTGAATGGTTGTCGAGTTATAAACATGGGGTGTCGATTAGTTAGTTCTTCAGTTCGCCGTGTGGACAGAAGTCGCGTCTACTATAGCGCTGAATGGTTGTCGAGTTATAAACATGGGGTGTCGATTAGTTAGTTCTTCAGTTCGCCGTGTGGACAGAAGTCGCGTCTACTATAGCGCTGAATGGTTGTCGAGTTATAAACATGGGGTGTCAATTAGTTAGTTCTTCAGTTCGCCGACTGGACAGAAGTCGCGTCTACTATAGCGCTGAATGGTTGTCGAGTTGTAAACTTGGAGTGTCGGTTAGTTAGTTCTCCAGTTCGCCGTGTGGACAGATGTCGCGTCTACTTTAGCGGTGAATGGTTGTCGAGTTATAAACATGGGGTCTCGATTAGTTAGTTCTTCAGTTCGCCGTGTGGACAGAAGTCGCGTCTACTATAGCGCTGAATGGTTGTCGAGTTATAAACATGGGGTGTCGATTTGTTAGTTCTTCAGTTCACCGTGTGGACAGAAGTCGCATCTACTATAGCGCTGAATGGTTGTCGAGTCATAAACATGGAGTGTCGATTAGTTAGTTCTTCAGTTCGCCGTGTGGACAGAAGTTGCGTGTACTATAGCGCTGAATGGTTGTCGAGTTATAAACATGGGGTGTCGGTTAGTTAGTTCTCCAGTTCGCCGTGTGGACAGATGTCGCGTATACTATAGCGCTGAATGGTTGTCGAGTTGTAAACTTGGAGTGTCGGTTAGTTAGTTCTCCAGTTCGCCGTGTGGACAGATGTCGCGTCTACTATAGCGCTGAATGGTTGTCAAGTTATAAACTTGGGGTATCGATTAGTTAGTTCTCCAGTTCGCCGTGTGGACAGAAGTCGCGTCTACTATAGCGCTGAATGGTTGTCAAGTTATAAACATGGGGTGTCGGTTAGTTAGTTCTCCAGTTCGCCGTGTGGACAGAAGTCGCGTCTACTATAGCGCTGAATGATTGTCGAGTATAGCGCTGAATGGTTGTCAAGTTATAAACATGGGGTGTCGGTTAGTTAGTTCTCCAGTTCGCCGTGTGGACAGAAGTCGCGTCTACTATAGCGCTGAATGGTTGTCGAGTTATAAACATGGGGTGTCGGTTAGTTAGTTCTCCAGTTCGCCGTGTGGACAGAAGTCGCGTCTACTATAGCGCTGAATGGTTGTCAAGTTATAAACATGGGGTGTCGGTTAGTTAGTTCTCCAGTTCGCCGTGTGGACAGAAGTCGCGTCTACTATAGCGCTGAATGGTTGTCGAGTTGTAAACTTGGGGTGTCGATTAGTTAGTTCTCCAGTTCGCCGTGTGGATAGAAGTCGCGTCTACTATAGCGCTGAATGGTTGTCGAGTTATAAACATGGGGTGTCGGTTAGTTAGTTCTCCAGTTCGCCGTGTGGACAGAAGTCGCGTCTACTATAGCGCTGAATGGTTGTCGAGTTATTAACATGGGGTCTCGATTAGTTAGTTCTTCAGTTCGCCGTGTGGACAGAAGTCGCGTCTACTATAGCGCTGAATGGTTGTCGAGTTATAAACATGGGGTGTCGGTTAGTTAGTTCTCCAGTTCGCCGTGTGGACAGAAGTCGCGTCTACTATAGCGCTGAATGGTTGTCGAGTTATAAACATGGGGTGTCGGTTAGTTAGTTCTCCAGTTCGCCGTGTGGACAGAAGTCGCGTCTACTATAGCGCTGAATGGTTGTCGAGTTATAAACATGGGGTGTCGGTTAGTTAGTTCTCCAGTTCGCCGTGTGGACAGAAGTCGCGTCTACTATAGCGCTGAATGGTTGTCGAGTTATTAACATGGGGTCTCGATTAGTTAGTTCTTCAGTTCGCCGTGTGGACAGAAGTCGCGTCTACTATAGCGCTGAATGGTTGTCGAGTTATAAACATGGGGTATCGATTAGTTAGTTCTTCAGTTCACCGTGTGGACAGAAGTCGCATCTACTATAGCGCTGAATGGTTGTCGAGTTATAAACATGGGGTGTCGATTAGTTAGTTCTTCAGTTCGCCGTGTGGACAGAAGTCGCGTCTACTTTAGCGGTGAATGGTTGTCGAGTTATAAACTTGGGGTATCGATTAGTTAGTTCTCCAGTTCGCCGTGTGGACAGAAGTCGCGTCTACTATAGCGCTGAATGGTTGTCGAGTTGTAAACTTGGGGTGTCGATTAGTTAGTTCTCCAGTTCGCCGTGTGGACAGAAGTCGCGTCTACTATAGCGCTGAATGGTTTCGAGTTGTAAACTTGGGGTGTCGATTAGTTAGTTCTCCAGTTCGCCGTGTGGACAGAAGTCGCGTCTACTATAGCGCTGAATGGTTGTCGAGTTGTAAACTTGGGGTGTCGATTAGTTAGTTCTCCAGTTCGCCGTGTGGACAGAAGACGCGTCTACTATAGCGCTGAATGGTTGTCGAGTTATAAACATGGGGTGTCGATTAGTTAGTTCTTCAGTTTGCCGTATGGACAGAAGTCGCGTCTACTATAGCGCTGAATGGTTGTCGAGTTATAAACATGGGGTGTCGATTAGTTAGTTCTTCAGTTTGCCGTATGGACAGAAGTCGCGTCTACTATAGCGCTGAATGGTTGTCGAGTTGTAAACTTGGGGTGTCACCCGGTGTCGGTTAGTTAGTTCTCCAGTTCGCCGTGTGGACAGAAGAGCCAGTAGACTACTGTTGTTAGTCCCTCCTTCATTCCCCTCCAAATCCTCAAGGATAAACGTTGTAATTATCACTATAAATTTGTAAAGATTTACATTAAGTGGTAATACCACTAAGGCCTTTACTGCAGCCGTAAGAAGCAACATCTGTTTCATTTTTCCCTGTGATATATTGGATGATGGATTTTCCTCAACTAATACAAATAGTGCTGTGAATAAAATTTACTTATCACTTACCAATAATTACTTCAAAGTAATGTAAATACTGAATCAGTTCAGTAAAACCTTATTTGCAGTTGATCAACCCTTTACTTTACTAATAAGTATACTCCTTGCCGTCAGTACACCGGTCAACTTCATGTTTAAGTAGTCCCTTTACTTTAGGATTAGGTAAAACGTTTTCAATGAGCTAAATTGTTTTTATTTATGTACAAGCATATTATATTATTGGCTTACATTCTCTCATACCCACACGCCCGCCCATACACGCACAGTAATAATGACCAACCCTCCAGCCCATACACGTAGATTAGTATTACCTCACCCTCCAGCCAATACACGTACAGAGGTATTGACCCACCCTCCAACCCATATACGTACAGTGGTAATGACCCTACCGTCCCCCATACCCGTACAGTTGTACTGATCCACCCTCCAGCCCATACACGTACAGTGGAATTGACCCACCCTCCAGCCCATACACGTAGATTGGTATTGACCCACCCTCCAGCCCATACACGTACATTGGTATTGTGACGCACCCTCCAGCCCATACACGTACAGTGGTAAAGACCCACCCTCCAGCCCATACACGTACAGTGGTAATGACCCACATTTCATCCCATACACGTACAGTGGTATTGACCCACCCTCCAGTCCATACACGTACAGTGGTAATGACCCACCCTCCAGTCCATACACGTACAGTGGTAAAGACCCACCCTCCAGTCCATACACGTACAGTGGTAATGACCCACCCTCCAGTCCATACACGTACAGTGGTAATGACCCACCCTCCAGTCCATACACGTACAGTGGTAATGACCCACCCTCCAGCCCCTACATGACAGTGGTAATGACCCACCCTCCAGTCCATACACGTACAGTGGTAATGACCCACCCTCCAGCCCATACACGTACAGTGGTAATGACCCACCCTCCAGCCCATACACGTACAGTGGTAATGACCTATCACCGTTAGCCCATACACGTACAGTGGTATTGACCCACCCTCCAGTCCATACACGTACAGTGGTAAAGACCCACCCTCCAGTCCATACACGTACAGTGGTAATGACCCACCCTCCAGCCCATACACGTACAGTGGTAATGACCCACCACCGTTAGCCCATACACGTACAGTGGTATTGACCCACCCTCCAGTCCATACACGTACAGTGGTAAAGACCCACCCTCCAGTCCATACACGTACAGTGGTA